>VZQC01010049.1:1409855-1533580 GCA_009823505.1 Rhizomys pruinosus | reverse complement strand
GAAATCTTCATGGTAAATTATTCCTTTGATAAAGATGTAATGGCCCTCTTTGTTTCATCTGAATACTTATACTTTGAAGTCTATTTTGTCTTATATTAAAATAGTAATTCCTGCTTGCTTTTTGGCACCATTGCCTGGAATATTTTTTCCCATCCTTTCACCTTAAGTTGGTGCCTATCCTTGAGGGTGAGATGGGTTTCTTGTAGACAGCATATAGATGGGTTCTGTTTCCTAATCCATTCTCCCAGTCTATGTCTTTTGACTGGGTTGTATAGTCTATTAATATTTAAGGTTATAATTAAAAGATGTGTGTTGCTTCCTTTCACCTTATTATCTATTTGCATTTTGGTCTAGGTTTCTATTTCCGCACTTATGCTTTTATTAATTTCTCTTTCTAGGTGCCTGGGGATAGTTGCTCCTCTCCTCTGTCCTTTGAATTGCTTCAAATATTCTCTGAAGGGTTGGTTTTCCAGACATGTATTCTATCATCTTGTTTATGTTATGGAAGATTTTTCTTTCTCCTTCAACTATAATTGACATTTTTGCTGGGTATAGTAACCTGGGTTGATATCTATAGTCATTTAGCACTGGGAATACTTTGGTCCACATTCTTCTTGGTTTCATACTTTGCCCTGAAAAGTCTGCTCTAATTCTGATGGTTTTCCCTTTATATGTAACTTCTTGTTTTTCTCTTGTGGCTTTCAGAATTTTGCCTTTGTTTTGGGCATCTAACATTTTAATTATGATATGGCGTGGGGAGTTTCTTTTCTGATCTTGTCTGTTTGGAGTTCTATGTGCTTCTTGTATTTGAGTTGTCTTTTTTTTTAGTTTGGGGAAATTTTCATCTATTATTCTGTTGAAGATCTGATCAATACCATTCTCTTGGGATACTTCTCCTTCCTCTATCCCTATGATGTGGAGGTTTGATTTTTTTTCACAGTGTCCCACATTTCCTGGTTGTTCCACTTTTGTGAATTTTTAAATTTTTTATAGTCTTTACTTGAGCTTTTTAGTTGTTTTGTGTTATCTTCCAGGTCTGATATTCTTTTTTTCTGCTTCCTTCATTCTACTTCTGAGGCTTTTTCCCATCCTTTCCTCTTTATTGGATGAGTGTTCAATTTCCTTTTTCATTTTATCCTATGATTTCTTTAGTACTTCCACTTCCTTTTGGATCTTCTCTATCTCTTCTTGTAGCTCCTTGCTTTGCTGGTTGGTTTCCTTTTCTATTTCAGCATGGGATCTTTTCAGTATTTCCACTTCCTTCCAGAGTTTGTCATTCTCCCCCTCTAGTTCTTTCTGGAGTTTGTCATTCTCTTCCTTTAGTTCTTTCTGAAGTTTGTCATTCTCTACCTCTAGGTCCTTCTTGAGGTTTTCATTCTCTCTCCTTAGTTCTCTGACTTTTTCTTTATATTGTTGGATTTCTTTGAATATGTCTAGGATTGTTCTTCTAAGATCTGTGTCCTGGTTTACATCTAGAGAGATCTCATTGTAGCAGTTTTCTGTAGGGTTGGTAGAGTTTGGTGTGGAATTATTCTGTGGTTTTCCCATGTTGATCTTTCATTGTGTTTTTAGTATGTGGATTTTTTTTCTTTTCTTTTTTTTGTATTCTGATGGGAATCTCAAATGTTTCTTTACTGTGTTGAAGGCTTGCTTTGCTTGTTTCCTTAACATGCCTGCACTGTTTTCTCCTTGTTTATGGAGTGTTGACTTGTCTAGGTTTCAGGCTTTCAATTTTGGTTATATATTGCAAGTCTAACTTACTCCTCCCTTTCTGTTCTGAAGGTTCTCCAAAAACCAGGTAGGTAACAACCCAGTCGGTAAACTGCTGATCACTCTGCTTCCTGCCAGCCAGTTCCTCTAGGTTGTTTGTAGGGCTTGGTGTTGCAGGACTGTAGTTGTCTCAGGATCACTGTTTCACTTATTGCCTTGTGCCGCAGAATCACTATTGTGGTCCCACTTGGACACTCCCTCATAATTCCAGTTGGTGGGGGAGGGAGCAAGTGGCTAGCTTAACCTATGCCCCAGTACTCTGTGCTTCAGGCAATCTGGAGAAATCCCTCTATTTTAACTCTGTGCACTCACACATGATAATTTTAGAAGGCTCATGAATGATACTCCTGGGGAGGGGGTGGATTGGGTGTGGACGGAAAGCCTGGACCAAGGGATCTGGGCAAACTCACTGATGAGTGTATGACTGATACTTCAAGCTGGGCCTGGATGTGGAGGGGTAGCACTGGGCCAAAGCCTGGAGCAGACTCACTGATAGAATGCAAGGTACAACTTCTGGCTGAGCCTAGGTGTAGAGGAACATGGGACTAGGGCTGGGGGAATTCACAAAGAGAATGCACTTACAGGTACAACTCCTACTGGGCCTGCAGGGCCTGGGGCAGACTCAAGGAAAGAGCACATGCACAGGGATGACCTGGGAGTGGAGAGGTGGTGTGAGGCAAGGGTCATCAAGAGCATGTGTGCGTGCAAAGCCAGGGTGGGGCTGATTGTGGAGGGGTTCAGGGCAAGGGTTGGGGGAAACTCGCTCTGAGAGTGCATGTGGATGTAACTACCAGCTTGGGCATAGGACTTGGACATGGGGGCATTACAGGACCAGGGTCCTGAGTGACACACTAAGACTACTCAAGTGGGACTTCCAGCTTGTCTGTCGTTTTCAATGCCAGAAAGTCTGACTTCATCTTGGAGAGAATTATCAAGAGGCTACATAAAGAAGAAAAGGGAAAGAGGAAAGGAGGGGAAAAATGGAGAGAAAAGAAAGGGGAGGCAAAGATGCAAAGGTGGGTAAGAAAGTAAAACCAAGGCATGGGCTTTGGTGAGATCGATCTTGAGCCCTTGTAGAATGCTCCTGTGAGACAACCATGGCAGAAAGCAAAGTGACATGTGAGTGCAGACCCCGAGGGTGTCTGCAAGGTGACGGGAGAGTGCTGTGTGGGAAATGGGCAGCTGTGTCAGGGTTCAGGCCACCAGGCGTCTTCCCTCCAGGATGAGATACTACAACCTAGAATCACCTGGGAAATGAGTCTCAATGTGGGATTGTCTGTCTGGGTTGGCCTGAGCCTCACTATGGGAGATTGTCTCAATGATGTTTATTGATGTGAGAAGGCCTAGTCTACTATGGGGAACACCATTCCATAGGCAGGAAGTCCTGAGCTGTGTGGAAAATTTGAGCTGAGAACCAGCAAGTGAGCAAGTGAGCATGCATGCGCTTATTGCTCTCAGCTCTTTACTGTGACTAGCTGTTTGAAGTCTCTGCCTTGACTTCTCCACAATGATGGACCACAACCTGGAACTGTAAGCTGAAACAGAGCCTTCTCCCCTATGTTCCTTTTTGTCTGGATATTTCATCACAGCAACAGAGATGAAACTAGAACAGTGAGTAAACAAAACTTTCCCTTGATTTGGTTTCGGAGTGCATAGTATACAGGGACTAGATTTGGGGTAGCATAGTCCCTCCTTAAAGATGTTTTCTTAGACTAATGGAGCAGCTCCATTCCCATCCCAGTTGTGGCTCCACCTAGCCCAATGCATCACGGCTCTACCTCTGGTGCTAGCAGATTCCCCCTGCTCCTGTGAAAATTCCCCACAATGATTCTTCACAAATTATGCAGACGGATGCACAGGTTTTATAGGTGTGAGGTCCAAGCTCCAATGCCAAGAAAGGAGGAGGCTCACAGAAGCCTGCAAGGTTAGAGAGTGAGAAGAACCCGGAGGGATAAAACACACTTTATTTTCCAGCATAAGGGTCCCTAGGTCGTGGCTGCCCACTATATGTGGCACATAGTGGCACACATGGGCCACACATAGGCAGGCACAGGCACACATGAAGATTGGCACATATACAGCATGGAGATGGGCACACAGACCTACAGGCAGACAGACAGACTGGCAAAGGTGAAAGGTCCCAGCCTTTGACCTCAAGGCCATATTTATACAGAATCACACAAAAGTGGCAGTCTACTGAAACTACTATATAGCAGATTAAACCATTGTTTACTTTTAGAGTCCTGACCACCTGGTGTCTGATTTTCAGAGTCCTCAGAATGTAGCATGTGTCATATGGGTCTGAAAACCAGCTTATGAGCCAGCAAGGGTTCTAACGTGGGACCTAGAACTACAGACTTGTAAGCTATCTGGCAAGCTGCTCCAAAGCATATCCTGAAAGCACTCCACCAAAAATTGTTTCACCCGATGACCAGTTTCCTGGATGAATGAGGAACTCCACCAGTTTACACATCTCTCCCATACAAACAAGGCCAGGCTCCTCAGCATCTTTGCACTGCTGCCCTGTACTTGCCTTGACTGCCGTCCTATGCCTTTACATATACAGCACTTTAGAAAGAGCGTTAAGAAAATGGTTGCTCTAGCTCTGCTGTCTGTATCCGGAGGCTCTCACCCAGGCCAGCCCTTGCCATGTCCTACACCTGTCTCCACAGATGATCAAACCCAAGCACAGCCTTCAATCTGACTTCAGAGTCTCAGGGCTGGGTAAGGTCACCAGCAGGCTGGGCTGTGACTTGGCATGTCAGTTCTAGAGATTTGGTCTGCTTCCCAAGCAAGTGTGGGGCCCTGGCTGTGGCTTTTCATGGTTGAGGTCACTTTATAAACTGACTACTCCAGTGAAGGCTGATGTTCTCATGAAGGGCCACAGAGGGCAAGCAAAGGGTTGTGGTGTCTTCCCAGGAAGTCTGTGCTGCAGCGTCTAGTGTGTCTTGTTAAAAATCAATCCCGTTAGGTGTTGGTTGTATTGACATACATACCTTCATCCCATTAAACACCATTCAGAGAGCAGGGGAGGCTCTGAGGACAATGGAGGCCTCATGAGAGGAATTGGGGCTCAGAGTGCTTGGAAAAGGAGGAGAGGGGAGACCTGGAGTAAGCTTGCAAGCTGAGAAAGAAAGTAGAATGAGGAGAGGGTCTGAAGAGGTGGCCAGCACTTAAGAGCACTGGCTGCTCTTTCAGAGGATCTGGGTTCAGTTCCCAGCACCCACATGGTGGCTAACACCCATTCATAACTCCAGTTTCAGGCTTCTGTGAGCATTGCATGCACATAGTGCATTTACATACATGGAGCCAAAACACTTCTATAAAAATATAAGAGAAGACCCAGTTGAGGTCAGTGAAAAGTCTCGGATGCTCTGAGGATGAGGATTTACCTCCAAGCATCAGCAAGGAAGGAGGGAAAGTCCTGTGAAACTTCCAGATGGACATTCTTCCCAAGGTAATTGTTATCTTTCTAAAAATCCATCTTAAGAGTCCCAGTATTCAGTGCTGCACAGTGACCACTCCCACCACCTTCCACATCTTTTTCATTACATCAAACAGGAAGTCAGTCACCACCAGGCAAGGACTCCTCTTTCCTGAGCTTTAGTAATCTCTCATCTTTCTGTCTTTATGATCTGCTGTTGGAACTTGATTGCAGTGGAATTATAAAGCATCTGTCCTTTTTGTCTGACTTACGTCACCTAGAACAATAGCCCCAGGCACCATTCTTTAAAAAAAGATTTATTTTTAATTATGCATATGTGTGTTGGGGGAGGGGGTACGAACACCCACATGCAGGTGCCTATGGAGGCCAGAAGAGGCCATCAGTGCTGGAGCTGGGGACTAGAGCTGGGGACCCAGCTGTCTATAAATGCAGCAAATGAGTGTAGCTGCCCACTGAGCCATCTCTCCTGCATCTCCCAGCAGCATTTTTACTATCCCATGTGTTTAAGATTTCATGAAGCTATTAGGTGTCAAAGGTTTTGACTCAAAGCCCTGAGGGTGGTGTATGGGTAAGCAGCAGGCTTCCCTGTAGTACAGGCTGGCCAGTAAAGTTCATGCCTTCTGGGATCCAAGGTTTCCTTGCAAGAGCTGGCTTGATAACTGACCACCTTTGACCTATTTGGGTTGTGTAGTCATGGAAGAACGACCAGGCGGTGAACTAATCCATCACATTCTAATCTTTGCCTGTACTTCAATGGAAAAGGATTTTCCTTATTTGTGGTTATTTACAGCATTGGAAATCAAACAAATGCTGTGAAATGTTAACAATTTTTAAAAATCAGCCTGTTATAGCTAAGCTCTCAACAGCAGCTCATGAAGTCCAGCTTGGCGGTTGTTCTGTAGTTATGGTTAAATTGACAATCCTTTGCGGGGAGTTAGGATATCCAAAAGGCAGAGGTAGTTAAGGCTTTAGTGATTAATGGTTGGACTTGTTGGTTGAAGAGATTTTATAGCACATATTTAAGCTTAAGTGCCTGTGAAGAAAAGAACAGGAAATAGAGGTTATCAGTGCTGCATGGCTGCTCATCCTTATTGACCTCAGGGGTGTTCTGACACTCTAGGAGTCAAAGCTGAAACTTCTGTGAAGAAGGAAATCATTTCTAGGGAACATGATATTGTCGGGCCACATAAATTAAAAAATGGACACAGAGCTTTAGAAAGCAGGCAGTATGAATCCAATAAAGTACAAAACAAATGGGAAAAACAAATAAGAGGCACTGGAGTATGAAGTTTGAGGATAAATAATGACAAATAATAAGATTATAAAGTTTCCTGAGACTTCTTATGGAAGATGGGTAGGCGCAGTGATTCTTCCTCTACTTTTAGCTTGATCCACTCACAAGTACCAAGAAGAAAAATAGGACAAAATTCCATCTTCGACAAGACTGGTCTTGTACTCAATAAGAGATCATAAAGAATACCCACCACAGGCAGTGAAATTTATCCAACTTGAGGAATAACATCACAATGGACACGCATCTCTCTAAAAGGGTGAGAAGTCTTGAAATCCCTAGAAAGAGGAGGACTTGGATCACAGCAGATGACAGAGAAGGGGTGAGTTCCCAGTGGAGGTTAAGCTCATAGAACCCAAAGGGAAGTTGGCTCCTTCTTATTATTTTCTACCAAAAGGCCTAGGAGTGAAATAGGCCCCCAAAAGGGAGAAAACAGTGAGGGGGTCTGTAGGCACTGGTGTCAGAGCGCTCAGGGTCACCCTCAGTGTTGCCTGCCTTGGGGTATTCAGCTCTCTTTGCAGATAACGAGCAGATCTGGTAAGAGATAGGGACATGTCTGTCTTTCACAGGTTCCTGTGCTGGGCTGGTCAGGGACACCAGGCCTTCCTATACTTGCAAGAATTCCTGAGCAAAAAGTAATATAAGACAAGAGGGGAAAGATGTTTCAATGGTTAGGAGCACTGAATGCTCTTGCAGAGGACCTGGATTTGGTTAGCAGATCCTGCATGGTGGCTATCAACTGCCCAGGACATCTGATGTCCTCCTCTGGCATCTGGGAGCATTATACAACTTAGGTGCCTCTTCTTGGAGATCTTGCTCTCTGATCATAAAGAAGATAAAGAGGAATATCAAAGAGGGGTGACTAGCAAAAGTGAGCACCCTGAGAATGGGAGGGTTAGTAGAGGACAAAGCTGGAGATGGGAAAACTTCCAGCAAGGGAGCCCAACATGGGGTTTTACTAGAGTTTGCCTGCGCTCTATTTGCCCAGGAGTCCCTAGGCATCTCAGCACATGTTGGCCTTTTATATACATTAAAGAACTTTTATATAGATATATCTATAATATATATTATCTAATATATATACTAATAACTTAGTGTGTGTGTGTGTGTGTGTGTGTGTGTGTGTGTGTGTGTGTGAGTTCCTTCTCTCCGTCCACCATGTGGGTCCCAGGGGTCATGAGGCTTGGTGGCAGGTGCCTTTGCCTGCTGAGTCATCTTGACAGTCTTATGCAAAGCAAATACTGGTGGGAGAGCTGAGTAAGGTAGTTTGGCAGTTTTGGAAAACAAAGAAACAAACACTCAAAACAGGAGTTTAGGAAGGGAATAATTTACAGCTAAATATTTTATCCTGAAATTTATTTCAATCTGTAGATCGAGGGAAACCCAGAATGACTCACAGGGTTCACAGCTGGATAAGACTATTAATTACTTTTCTTTCTCAGTAATGCACATAGCACTTGACAGAACTATGAAAGCGAGCCAGAAGGGGTATAGTCTCCAGATGGGTACTAGCTTGATTTCTCCATGTCCTGTGGGCAATAAGGTCTTACCATCAAGGTCTGGAACCTGGAAGCACCATGAGAGGCTGAGCCACTGGTCTTGTCCTTTCTCCTTCTGTAGTCATGTAGCCTGGTTGGCCCTTTACCAGTGGTGACACCTTGTCAGCTGGCCAATATTCTCATTATCAGGCATGAAAGTGTCTGCTCATCTCTATCCCTAACTCCCACAATTTCCATTGCTCAAGAAGAACCTGGATTTTAAGTAGAAGAAAGTCCCTAGCACTCGGTGAAAACTTGTGACTAAGGAGCTAGAGGAACAGCAGGCACAATATCTAGCGTGGACACTAGTAGTGTCCACTGAAACAGAACCATTGGAAAAGATTTCTCACAACTTGACAACAAACCAACTAACAATACATTTAGAAGATTCATTTCCAGCATTTTATAAGAATGTTGACTGCAGATGAATTTAAATATGGGCCTTGGCTTTTGCCGGTGTTAGCTAAATGCTGCTACGTACAACAAGAAAGCACAGTCAGCAGCCTGAGTTTCTGGTCATCTGGAGGAGCACTGACCAGGACCATTTGCACATGCACATGTACACATATGTGCCCATCTGACAGACCTCCTATGTAGTATTCATTGAAGAACACCTAAAATTTATATAGACCATCCAATACAAAATGTTCAAAGATCATTACCATGATTCCCCAAGAGTCCACATTAAAACCACAAATTAAGGCCTATGAAAATGGCTTTGTGGGTGACACTTGCTGGACAAGCCTGAGAACCTGAGTTTGAATCCACAAACCCACATGAAAGTGGGCATGATAGTGTGTATCTGTTACCCTAGCATGCCTATGGTGAGATGGCTCAGTGATTAAGACCACTGGATGCTCTTGCAGAAGACCTGGGTTCAAATCCCAGCACCCATATGACACATAACAACCATCCATAACTCCATTTCCAGGGGATCCACCATCCTCTTCTGTCATCCTTGGGCATTGTGCAACATGGGTGCACTTACATATAAGCAAGCATAACATGCATACACATAAAATAACAATATTAAAAAAATTAAAAAGAAGGAAAGCTTTCTCTGATGGAGAAAGCAGTGCATTGATTTATTTTCTGGGGCACACTCCTTATCCCAATGAGAAATACAAGTCTGAGTTATCACCAGTTTATAATAATTAAAATTGGATCTGACCCAATGTTCATTGATGGTATTTGCTAAAAGAATTATAATAGATTAAAAAATAAAATCTTAGCTGGGCATGGTGGCTCACACTTTTAATCTCAGCCCTCAGAGGGAGAAGTAGGTGGATCTTTGTGAGCTCAAGGCCAGCCTAGTCTCTGTAGTGAGTTCCAGAACAGCTGGAGCTACAGGGAGACCTTGTCTCAAAAAGACAAAAAATAAACAAATAAAATCTTATTTATTTAAATATTTATTGGGTCTTTTTTGGTGGGGGGATAGTATCTCCCTAGTCCCAGCCCACCTGGGTGTCATGATGTGGACCAGGGTGGCCACAATCTTGCAGATTCAACTGCTTTTGCCTCCTGAGGGCTGGGATTAAAGGACTGGGCTACCACACCTGGAATTATTTAGTTTTATATTTTATTTATGTGTGTGCATGTGTGTGTGTGTGTGTGTGTGTATGTGTGTGTTTGTGTGTGTGTGTGTGTGTGTGTATTTGCATGTACCATGGTACATGTGCTGAGGTCAGAAGATAACTCCCGTTCTACCATATGGAGCCCAGGGATTAAACTCAGTTCATCAGGCTTGGCAGCAAGCACCTTTACCTTCTGAGACATCTCATCAGCCTTTTTACCCATTTATTTTAAAGATGAACTCTACATGTACGGATGGAAGCCTAAACATTATGGAATGGGAAAGCAGCATAAATGCAGTAAAAATTATAAGACGAAAGGAAGTTTGTGTATTCACTGACATCTGGAAGTTACAAAAGACCTTGTTGGCAGGGGTCATCTTTGAGATGTGGGACTGTGAGCCTGGAGAGGTGGAGTGTGGGACTTTCTACCTTGTGCCACGTTATACCATTTAAAATTTCCTACATTGATATAAAACTGCATCTATAATTTTGTAAAACACTAAAATTTAAACTTTTGTTAAAAGTCAAGAAACCATTGTAAAAAAAAATCAACTGTAGGGATATCTTTTACAATATGGATATAATTTGGTAATATGTATACAGGGACTCAGCTCTATAAACCAACAAACAATCCAAGTTATAAAAAGACTGTTGTAAGGTGAGCTAAATGGCCACTATCTCCCCCTGATCAGCTGTGTCTTCTTGCAAAAGAACATCCATCAAAGCTGTGACTATGGAACTGTTGACACTCCCTCCTAGAGGGAGGGAGTAGGGCGGCCTCTGGACCGTCAACCCAGTATATGGCCACTTCCTCCAGACATTTGTTGCAACTCTGCCATCCTTGCATGTGGTCTTGGGAGGGGCTGGGGAAGACTAGGGGAAGGTTGTTTCTTTGATGAGGAGGTTAGGGGATGAAGGCTTTCCAGAGTGGCTGCTTTGGGGTCCCCATGCTCCTGTCAGTAACCCCTCACACTCTGTAAGTAAGCACAATAAACCCGTTTGTTCCCCAGGGTGAACAGTGGTGGCACTGTGCTTTGGTTTATGGCTATGACCTGGGGTGGAGGGGGTAGTTTTTGTTCATTTTTTCCCTCAGGGAAGGAATTTTAGAAGTAGATACATTTCTCAAGTTCGAAGGTGCTAAAAATTAAGGAAATGCAAATTAAAGCCACCTTAAGATATCATCTTGATAAGACTGGCTAGGATAAAGAAAACAAAAGATACCAAATGCTGGAGAGGTTGTGGGGAAAGGGGAACACTCATCCACCGCTAGTGGGAATGCAAACTCATACAACCACTGTGGAGAGCAGTGTGGAGAACCCTGAAAAGGCTCAGGATGAGCTTACCACCTGACCCAGCCATACCACTCCTGGGTATATACCCACAAGACTCATCCTACCACAGAGATACATGCACAGCCATGTTTATTGCAGCTCTCTTCACAATAGCAAAGAGCTGGAACCAACCCAGGTGCCCCTTGACCAATGAGTGGATAGAGAAAATGTGGTACATCTACACAATGGAGTTCTATGCAGCAGTAAAAAAAGATGGCATCATGAACTTTACAGGTAAATGGACAGAACTCAAAGCCATTATGCTAAGTGAAGTAACACAATCTCAGAAAAACAAGTGACAAATGGTATCCCTCATTTGTGGATCCTAGCACCAAGCACTGAGTAGTAAGGCAAACTGGGCAACATCAATGTTATTTACCCATTTCCCTGAAAGCAACTGTGCTCTTATAATGTAAATCCCTTAACAGGCTCTAGAATTAACCCACCACTTATTTTGAGGCTTTGTAATCTTGGTATATGGGTGGAAGATGTGTAGGCATATTTTAGAGTAATATAAATTTAAAAAGGAAAAATGTGAATCCTGAAATATGATATGGAAATGGCAGTTTGTGTATAGATGATATAATTTTAGTATAGGTGTGACATATGTGTATATATATATATATATATATATATATATATAAAATGTTGAAGCAATACAGATTGGAGAGAACCATAAATAACAGCAGAGAAACTGGGACAAGGAACCGACTGAAACAGTAAAGTTCCCCCAAGGACAATCATCCTCTGGTTTGTAAAACTTTGAAAAGAATCAGAAAAAGATACAGGGCAGGAATGGCAGGGTATATGAACTCGGGTGGAGTGGGGGGCATGGAAGGGGAGAGGAGTCTAAAAAAAAAGTTGAGTCTAGATTGGAATGAGAAACAATGTATGAAATGCACAAAACTCCAATAAAAATGTTTAAAAAAGAATGAATGGTCAGCCAATGTATGCAAAACTGTCTGACAGCATTACTCACTAGGAAGACATCGCCTTAGTCCAGTAGAAGTTGCCACAGGAGACTGCAAGCACTGGCAAACGTGGAAGGAGGGAGGCCCTTGCATGATGGCAGTGGGAGGTAAGTTAGCCTAGTCATTAGGGAAAACAGTACAGCAGCTTCTCAAAGAACTAAAATAGATGAAAACAAATACCAGGTACTTCAAAATAGTTATACAGTACAAGGTACAACATAACTCAGCAATCCCAGCACTGGAAGATACATCTGTATTATCCTGTTTATTTATTTATTTATTATTATTATTATTATTATTATTATTATTATTACTACAGTGCTGAGGACCGAATTCTGTACCTCATGCATGCTAAGCAAGTACTTACTGTACTACTGAGCTATATTCCCAGCCCTTTGCATTTGCCTTCTATTCTAGGACAAGGTTTCACTAAGTTCCCCAAGCTGGCCTTGAACTTGCATATCTCCTACTCAGCCTCCTGGGTAGTTAGATGTTCTAGCCTGTGCCACCAGCCCTGGTGGCACATTCCCATGTTTACTGATTCCACAATATGGAAACAACCTAAGCATCTGTCCACGGATGGACCTATAAAGGAAATAACCTATACATACATAGTAGACTACTCTTCAACCTTTAAAAAGGAGGAAAATGTGTCATTTGGCAAACATAGATGGGGATGGAAAATATTAAATGAAATAAGGTCGACAAAGAAAGATACTTTGTGATCCACTTATAAATGACATCCACTCAAGCAGAGGAAGTCCTGCTGAGGTGGCTGAGGAGGAAGGAACAAGGAGATAGTGGTGGCCGGGCTGTGTCGGGGTGGTGGTGGGGGGGAAGGGGTAATGTGGTTGAAGATTTGATAGACAAGAAAAATGAATTCCAGAACTCCCCATCTAAAGGACATCAGTAATAATTAATGTAAACATGAAAATAGTTTATAACACCTAGAAGGACTTGGAATGTTTGCTCCAAATAAATAGATTTTTGTTGTTGTTGTTGTTGTTGTTTTGTTTGTTTAGTTTGGTTTGGTTTTGGTCTTTTTTGAGACAGGGTTTTCCTGTAGCCCCAGCTGTCCTGGAATTTACTAGGCTGGTCTTGGACTTACGTAGATCCATCTGCCTCTGTGTTCTCATGTGCTAGAATTAAAGGCACGTGCCACCTCACCTGGCAGAAATATATGTTTAAAGTGACAGACACAGCAATTTCCCTGACTTGATTATTTTACACATCAATGTATAGGGACATCACACTGTCCACTATTAATTTGTACAGCTATATGTCAATTTAAAATGATGCAAAAATAGGATGATCATATTAGATGTATTTACAGGCCAACTTTGTGGAAACTGACTGTGGACCAGAATTTGTTTTCAAAGTCCTACAGTCCCTACCCAGGAGGCTGAGTAGGAGATGTGTAAGTTCAAGGCAACCCTGGGGAACTTAGTGAGACCCTGTCCTAGAATGGAAGGCAAATGAGAAGGGCTGGGAATAGAGCTCAGTGGTACAGTATTTGCCTAGCATGTGTGAGGTACAGAGTTCAGTCCTCAGCACCTCAATAATAATAATTAATAATAATAATAATAATAATAAAACAGGAGAACACAGATGTGTCTTCAGCGCATCTTTCTTTTTTAATAGCTAATACACACATCCCACAAACCAAGATGTGTCGAAATGCTAGGGTCCCTGCAGGATGTCAAGCACAATACTTTCCTGTCACAAACCTGGAGGACCTAAATGCTATCAAAACACAGACCTAAAAACATGGAGGGGTCCTGTATGCTCCATGGAAACCACCACCTGTGTTACCATGGGCTACGCCAGGTGTGGAGGGGGAGAACCACATGGAACACACTCCTCAGCACAGCCCTGTGTGCAGTTGCATGCAGCTTGCAGAGCACACATCTGCTGTGTCACAATGCCTTACACAGAACTTCGGTGAAGAGCACAGACCTGTTTTTGCTGACACAAACGCTGGGCTTGGCAGGTAACCCTATTCCCCAGAGTCACTAAATTGGGCAGCAGCAGTGAAGCCAAGGATGCAGCAGTGCTTCTTCCTACACCACCCTGCACTGCCTTCCCAGCCGGAGGAGACCTCCCTCACCCCAGCAGGGAGTCTGCTTGGCTCTCTCTCAGCCCATTTATTTGTCTCTGTTTATTTGTCTCTATTTGTTATGCCATTGAGTTGGATGAGTTTAAAAGCAGACAGTGGCCATTAGCACTATTTGTTAAACACTGCTATTTAGAGCAGGCAGGGAACACAGGCAACAGTCGAGTTCTCATGGTCGTTCTGCACTTGTCATTCGGGTGAAGGATGCTACTGCATGTGCTGTGTTTTCTGCAGACATGCTTGCTCTTCCTTCTGTTCTGCTTCATGCTGTTCTGTAGAAGCTCACAGTGAGGGCAATGATGTCATCATCCTCAGAGGTCTTTCTAATTCTGGAACCTACTTCATCATTTCATGGCAGTCTTTCCAGATGGACATCTCCCCAGCTTTCAAGATACTTGAGCCTCATATGCCACCTGCATTTCCATCTTCTTCTACACAAACATTACACAGAGGAATTATGTGATAGAATTTTCCATTTACCAAGTACCTATTTGTCAGCTACTATGGTAGGTATTTATATTTTTTAACTATTTATTTATTTATTTATTTATTTATTTACTGTGTGTGTGTGTGTGTGTGTGTGTGTGTGTGTGTGTGTGTAAGTATGGAGGTCAGAGGACAATTTGCAGAAGTTGGTTTTCTCCTTCCACGTGGGTTCTGGAGAGCAAACTCAGTTCCTCAGGCCTGGCGGCAAGTCCCTTTACCCAAGCACTGAGCCATCTTGGCCGTCCTGTCATTTTATGCATGATGGATTATCTCAGTTCCCTGGAAACTCTACAAAGTCTCAGCTCCTTCATCGCACTTTGCAGATAAGGGAACTGGAGTGAGTCTGGACCTTGCAGTAGTGGGGTAGAGCTGGCACAGATGTGACTCACATCTGTCCACTGGCTTTGAAGCCAAGGTTTCCTCCTCCCATGTCGACTGTGCCAATAATGGGCAAGGGGTGATATGAGGAAAGTATAATCTGGAATATGAAAATGTCACGCTGAAACCCATTGTTCTGTATGCTAATAAAAACGTTTTTAAGGTAATAAAGATCCATGAATGATGAATGTGCAAATGTTAAAAAAGAATGCTTATTGAGAGGGCTGGAGAGATGGATCCGGGCTTAAGAGCACTGCTCGCTCTTGCACAGTACCTGGATTGAGTTCCCAGAACCCCCATGTCAGCTAAAAACTGTAACTCCAGTTCTAGGGGAATCCAATGTTCTCTTCTGACCTCTGCAGGCACTGCAAGCATGTGGTGCATGGACACATGCAGATAAAATACTCATACATATAAAATAAAAATAAGAAAAATCTTCAAAAGAAGATTTAGGAAAGAAGGAATTCGGTAGGATCATGTATTTAAACACTCGATGCCACAGTCTTCCTTGTGTCTTAACAGGTGGGTTGGTGTCCTGAAGTAATGGGATTCAAGCTCGATACAACTGTGGTACCACTGCATTCCACAATGAAAAGAGGAGGAAACAAAGCCCATATGATCACTTAGGCCTAGAAACTGACTTTAATTTTAAATCTGTCATTAACTCCTGGAAGTTACTAATTTTATTAAAATACAAGTGGCAAAAAGCAGAGGATTCTATTTTGCTACAATATAAATGATGAGTTAAGACTTTCAGCCACTAGCTGGGCATTAGTTAAGGTTCTTTTAAAGGATGGAGGGGACTCTGATTTCCTTAAAGTTAATGCAAAAGCAAAAAATTAAAATCACAAGAAGTATTGCCCAGGATACACTAATTATGCACATTGCCGACATGCTTACGGGCCGGATTCCCAGTTTTGGTGCTTTAAATCTTCACTTGTTTATTTTTGTTTTATGTGCATGAGTGTTTTGCACACACGTATGTGGTTGCACCTGTGTGTACAATGCCTGTGGAGTCTAGAAGAGAATGTCAGATACCCTGGGAGTGGAGTTACAGATGGTTGTTAGCTGCCATGTGGGTGCTGGGAACCCAACACAATCCTCTGCAAGAGCAGCCAGTGCTCTTAACTGCTGAGCAATTGCTCCTGCTCCAAGTTTCAATATTTTAAAGAAATCATGTGGATAGTGTCCTACATTGATTTGTGTTCATAACACAGAATAAATTCACTGATTTTTTTTCAAAAGATGGAATAAAATGAAACATGACTATTTCAAATAAAACACAACCACCAATCAATCATCTAATTGCAATGTTAAAACAAAAACACTTTTATTAAAATATTTAATACCAGAATAACTTATAATAGTATGAAAAAGGGTGAAGTATTCGTCCTTGGCTTTTACCACCATTCTCAGGTTTCAGCAAAACTGTTCTGTGATGACTCCAAAGTTTGCATCCTGGGTCTCTAACTACTTAAGGTTGAAACAGAAGAACTCAATACTTCACCCCCTCACACAGTCATAACTTACATATTTCACTTTGCGCTTACTATTACTGAAACCGCAATTTAGAAAACAAAGTAAAAATATATATACAAAATATTTTTATATCAAATTATCTTCATTACACTAAATAAACCCAATCCCACAATACTATGATACATGAAAAAGTGTCCTATAGGGGATATCAAGATTGACTAGTCTCCAGAGCAGCCTTTGGTTCTTAAAAGCATTTTGCAAAATAAAGAAAAATGTCGGCACACGGCTGGGCCACTGGCTGTCATTCACACTTGAAGAAATGCTTTCCAGTCTAAAAAAATTACAAAATAGATTACATACCCAGAAAAAAATCCTACCATGAAACAGCCCAGTCCTTTCTCTTCTCAGCACCACAGATGCTCTGGTCTTCAGTGTCTCCACTGTTGACTTAGGTTTCAAGTCCTCTCAAGCTGAGGAGGATATTTCTGTTTGATTGAAAAAGACATTCTTCTTTCGTGTTAGTGATTATTCTCTCTCAATGGAAGTCTCATTTAGAAACAAAATGTTCTTTCTCTCAATGCACCATTGGACTTAATTTCTACTTGCATGTCCTGTTTGGCAAAATTCAGAGACTGCTCAATGTTTTGTTTTCCATATGTTTTAAATTTACAGAAATCAATTTTATGCATGTATATGTATATCCGCATACAGATATATTTTCCTCATTGTCCTGTTCCCATTGCAATACAAATTGTCCATCAGCAATTGTGACTTTAAATGAACCAAATAAAAAGCTTTTAGTCACTCCCTATGAAAACAATTTCTATCACAAAGGAACATTGAACTCTAAAGCAAACATGATTATGTTTTAAAACTAAACTATAGGTTTAGTTTTACACAGGAAAAATTTCAGCAAAACTTCAGCAAAAGAAAAATCCAAATTAGTTATAAAGGGCACTGGGATACTTTCCAGCAGTGCTTGAGGGGAAGAAAAATTTCTGATTACAGTGTACTCATTGCAATTTTAAAATCGTTTGAAAGAATCTCCTTAAATGTGTATATCACACGGAACACTGCGCGGTTCATTCTAGAGGCTGCTAACATATCAGATACACAGGCAGGACAGAACACACACATAAAATGCTCCCTGTCGCCCTGAAAAGGACAAAGAACAATTACAATAGTTTCCAGTACTGTAGACATCTTAAAACAAAGATCGCTTCACCTGGGCTAAATAGATGTCCAGGTTTTAACATGTGAATGACTGAGTATATCTCGAGGGCTCTCTGCAATTCTGGACTGAACTGGTCAGGCCTGTTTGGAATGATGCAGTCTAGTTAAGCAAACGGTGTCGGCTTCTTGAGGCACAGGCCTTCCACTGTGCCCACGTTCGAGCTCAGTTGGCGGGGGGAAGCAAGGCACTTATTGTAATGGTGATGCAGATGTTCTATGCATAGTTTGAGTAACATAAAATAAGTTAATATTTTTGATTAAAATAAGTTTTTATAATTTATGTGTCTTTTATAGAAGCAACTAAATGATATATTTAGGATAGTTGAACTTAAGAGGAAGGTTGGACAGAGTCTTCTTCACTTCTGCTTTGGCTCTTAGGACGAGGTTTTAGGCAAAAACACTGATGTGCGCAGCATCCGCTGGCTTCTAGAAATGCTGGGCCAGTGGCACCTTGACAGTCTTTATTTCTGCTATGTGAGAAGACTTCTGGATGATGCAGCTGGTTGTCCCCTGCACTTGATCTTTTCCCTGTGCGAGGTTTGTCAAGGCCATGGCTGCATTGATCTCCTTCCAGTATGTGTCATCCTTGCTGGGGCCCCTTCTGTTAGCTGCACTGCATTTATACAAAAGACAAGAAAAAGGATCAAACCCACTGGAGTGTGTACTCATTGTGGCATCACTGCAAAGCACACATGGCGGGTGAAGTTTGTTTTCTCACCTGTCACCTTTACTGCATCCAATGTCCAGAGAGTCTGTAAAGAGAAGCAAAAATCAATCACTTGCCTCTTGGTTTTTCTTTTTTAAAGCTTGTTTTACTTTTGTTTATTTATTTATTTATGTGTGTGTGTGTGTGTGTGTGTGTGTGTGTGTCCAGTTGCTCTCAGAGGCCAGAAGAGGGCATCAGATCCCCTGCAGCTGGAGTTATAGGTTGTTGTGAGCCATCCAACTGAACTTGGGCCTTTAAAGTAGCAAGTGCTCTGAACTGCTGAGATATTCTTTTTTTAATTTTAGGAACTTCATTATTAATTGCTAAGAATAAAATTGCATCTGGAAAGATGATTGAAAATTACTGTTAGATCAGATATCTTACTAAGATGGGAGTGATTAACTTGCTGTAGGAAATTGGGCCTTCTTCAGGAAGCCCTGTGCTGTGAAGTGTGCTGACTGACTACTAGGCCAGGTAATGTTCCTGCTCTCTTACCTGCTCTGAAGTTATGGACAGATTACCATGTCCTGTAGAGTATAAGATGAACTTTCCTCAACTACAGAATAAGGATTTTCTTAGAAGCTTTTGAAGCTCCCCAGGCTGGATATTCTATAATTTCTTGAGACTCAAATCTTGGGGGAAGTAGGTTTGGGGGTGTGGGAGAAGGCGGGCACATTGCTGCCCCTGGTTAGTTAGCAAATGAGTAACAGACCCAATGCTGACATCGACATGGAGCTCCTGGTACATTAGAAGAAACAAACACCAGCCTTTAGACTCCAAAGAACTCCTGGCCCTGCTGGCACGGGAAGTGGAGAGAAGGCTAGCCCGTGCACACACACCTCCTCCTGGTGCTCAACTGCTCCCTCACCCTAGATCACTAACATCTCCTGACACTGAGAAAGCATAATAAAAGGTGGAAATGGTCGGCTCCTTTAGTTAAAGGAATATGGCATGAGGAACACAAAAGTTGATTCACTTGGGGGAAAGATGTGGTGTGGGGATGAAGAGGGATTACCTACAAGACATAAGGGCTGGGGTGCATAAGGGGCTCCCCATACGCTCAGGAAGCTTCGATCTGAATTGTGTGTAAGTCTCCCCATCACCACCAGCAATGCTCACAGCAACAGTAAACACTGCCAAGTAGCTATGAATGACGACACATCATTGTACAATGAAGAACCAGAAAACAGGCATTTGCTGGAAGCTCCCTTCTCTTCTTCTGATCTTGGCAAAGCTGTCTTTCTTTCCTTGCCTTTAGTCCTTCCATTTTCTTTTTTCTTCTTCCTATTCAGTATTATCTATACTATTTTTTTTTACCATGCAATGCTCAAAGTGTGTTAGACAGTGCAATTTAATATTCAGTTCTGAGCTCTAAGAAAGTCAGAGGTGGAAGAGGCTCAGCAGGAATATCCACATGGTTATAATGTAGTCTAATCTGGGCAATGCTTCACGGGCAGAGATAAATGGCTGCATGGCTCTCAAAGGTGGCCAAGCTTTGAGCTAATGTTTTTTTTTTTTGGGGGGGGTGATCTTTTTGAGACGGTGTCTCCCCTTAGTCCCAGCTGGTATGGAGCTCCCTATGTAGACCAGGCTGGCCTTGAACTCACAGAGATCTGCCTGCTTCTGCCTCTGGAGTGCTGGGATTAAAGGTGTGGGCCACGGCACTGGGCTAATCTTACAACAAAGGAGCCAGGGAATCTTCTGAGCTTGCTGGGGTGACCTGGATAGTCAGAGCTCCACCTCTGCAGTGTTAGATAATTTGGAGTTATAAAATTACTCATGTAAATGGAGGAAATCAACAATAATTTTTAGTCTGCAGAACTCCAATGATCTCAATTTACAGATGACTTTCTAAGTTCCAAGCCTCTTCAGTGTTGTGCATTCTAAATTGATTTTTAAATTTTCTATTGCATTTATTTATTTATTTATTTATTTATAGATATCAGCCACAGCATGTGTGTGGAGGTCAGAGGACAGTTTGCAGGAATTTGTTCTTTCCTTCCATCATGAGGGTCCCAGGGATTGAACTCAGATTGTCCAGCTTGGTGGCAGGTGCCTTTACCCACTGAGACATTTTGCAGACCTCACTCTAACTCCTTTAGGACTGGTGATTTTGTTCATGGATGGCATGTCTATACTGGCTCCATCAAGTCACTCTTTGCTTAGTTCTCATCTGTGTTTTCACTCAGTAATAAGAGGGACAAGGCACTTCCTGAACAGAGACCAAGGTACAGTCTTTATTTAGGAGGACATCCAGCAACTGGACACTTTATACTAGGGCCGGGGTAGAGACCCTGGGGGTGTGAATGTCAGCTTCTGCTCAACTGTGTCTACAAATTGAAACCGTTCTGTTGGCAAAGTGAAGCAATAGGTTATGGGATATTTAGCCAATGGAAAGGTTTGGCAAAAGCAGAGAGTAAGTTCCATGAAGCTCAAATACTAGGGAAATAAAGAAAACATAATTTGGAAAAGACAAGAAACTGCCCATCTAGTTCACAAGTGAAGCCAACTCCCATTGAGGAAAGGACCAAAATGAGGTTTCCCACCTGACTGTGCACACAAAGAAGGGAGTTCATGGGCAGTCAAATATGGAACGCGATTCAGAGCCCCGAAATGATGTCATCACACAGAGCCTGCACGTGGAGGGGGCTGGTATTTACTGTCAAGATTATGGGAACCTCTCCTCAAGATGAGGAGGGAACGCCCGTGTTCTGCAGCCCCAGATTCCTTTGGTGTTGCTGGGAATCCTGACCTCCATACCACAGAGAAAGAAGCTTCCTCAGTCAACTGTGAAGTTAGAAAATTCTGCTTTCTCTTGGGATATATAAGTTTTATACTTTGGTGTCCATGAAAATACCTTTGAATTGTAAAAACCTCCTTGTTTGGGTATTCTAATATTTCACAAATTGTGCATGTGTGTGTGCACAATGTATGTGGTACACAAAACACATGTGTGTGTACGGATGCAGTGCACATGTGCCGTGGTGCCCACGTGGAGGTTAGAGGACAACCTCAGGTTTTGGCCCACCTCCCACCTGGCTCGAGACAGGGTCTCCTGTTCACCGATGCAGACACCAGGCTACCTGGTCCTCAAGCTACTGAGAATTCACCCATCTCTTTCTCCCATCTCCTCATTGGAAATAAAGATGCTCCCACTATGCATCTGGTTTTTACATGAATTCTAAGGATTTGAATTCAGGTGCTCTTGCTTGCAAAGCAAGTACTTTTTTTAATTATTTTTTTTTTATGTGTATGAGTGTACTGTCTGCATGTAGGTTGGTGCACCTGTGTAGTGCAATGCTGCAGAGGTCAGAAGAGGGTGCTGGAGTCCCCTGGAACTGGAGTTAAAGATGGTTCTTAGCTACCATGTGGGTGCTAGGAATCGAACTCCTGTCCTCTGCAAGAGCAGTCGGTGCTCTTAACCGCTGAACCATTTCTCCAGCCCCCCAAAGCAAGTACTTTTACCCACTGAGCCATTACCTCATCCCCCGGTTTCACAAATCTTAACAATGTCCTGCGCATGATTCTCAAGAATGAATTCTACATTTTATATTGTTTGTGGGCACATTCAGTGTCATAAGGTATGGATTGGTTCTGAAGAATAGAGGCAGAGCTGCATAAAAATGTAAGAGCTAGAAAACAGCCTGCCTCTCTATCAAGGACAAAATGTTCCAAAGTGTATTCTTGAGGATTCGAACCAGTCACAAAAACTGTTGCCTCTTAGTAAAAAGATAAGAAAAAAACAAAAAACAAAAACAAAAACAAAAAAACTGTTGCCACTTTGAGGGTTCTCCACATCCAGGCTAGCTTGAGTTTAAAAAATAAATTAATATTAAAATGGAATGCTTGTTCTGTTGCTATTATCGGTGGGCTGCCCAGAGAGACTAGGCTGTCATAGGTCCAAAGTCACCCCCATCAAGTAAGGTGTTCTAGTTCCCCAAGGAGTCCAAAAAAGGAAGATCACAGTCAGCCTTCTTTAGCTGGAAAGATTTGTGTATTTTCAGAAAGCAAGAATTCTAAAGAGCTGTTTGGGACTTTTCTTCACTCTCCAGGTGGAGATGAAATCTAGGGAGACGTCCCAGCTCTTCAGAGACATGAGCTAAGAGGACAGATTGGAGGGTTAGAGTCTGCTCTTAATACTGGCGTGGTGGCACATGCCTTTAATCCTAGCACTTGGGAGGCAGAGGCAGGCAGATCTTTGTGAGTTCAAGGCCAGCTTGGTCTACAGAGTGAGTTCCAGGACAGCTGGGGCTATGGGGAGACCCCATCTCTAAAAGACCAAAAAACAAAAAAAAATACTGACCAGTCAGATCAAATATAATGTTTCTTCTTCTGCTTTTTTCCTTTGAGGCAAAAACTTGCTGACTCTTTTCTAGTTTAACTATTGTGTGTTGTTTCCAACCATAGTTTGTGTTTTTAAAAAGTAGGAGTCTGACTTCTGGCCCCTGGTGACAACTAGTCTTATGGGCTCCCCTCTGGAAGTGGTACCGCGGACTCTCCAGACAGGAGAAGGAGAAGGAAGGACTGGGATATTGTTCAAAGTCAGAAGAAAAACACAGCCCAGCCGCAGGCTCTTTGAGGAAGTTCATGAGCATGCACAGATCAGGGTCTGGCTACCCCACATTTGCCCCATGGTATCTCACTCTGCAAGTAGCTTGGCTCGGGCTCCCCACAGTCAGAGCTAAAATGCCTTTTTGGATTCTAAGGTTCCAAAAATCAGCTATGCTGTCAATTACCATAAAAGCAACTGGTTGGCAGGAACTGCTTATTGGACCAGCCAAAGGAGCGTGTTTTAAGACCAAAAAAAGAAAAGGAAAGAAAAGAACGAGGTGCATTGTTAGGAAAGTCTTGGATGTGGTAAAACTCAAAGCATGTTGAAATTTAAACTGGGGCTATCCTCAATTTGGACGTGTTTCCTTAGAAAGTGAAGCAGAAAAACAATTATACAAAAGAAAAGCCCTCAAAACTCTGTTGTACAGGAACTTGTAGGCACACAGCTCTCTGTGCTGTTTAGAAGCACACTAATTCAGATATATTCTTGAAATAACATCTGAGCCCTAAAAAATAAAAATACCACCAAATCTTTCTTCTCTATGATACATTTTTCAAATTAAAAAAATCCTAAAATTGGGTATGTTTTCTTGGTGTTCACAAAACAGTACTAGCACCCCTAAAATGCAAATAAAATTAAGGAAGATTAAACATATGAGTATTTTTTAAATTAAGTAATGTAAAAATCACATAACAGATGTTTCCCTAAATTAAAATGGAATGAGTAGAAGACAGAAAACTTCAGGGATTGTAGGAAGGGAAGAGAGTAAGGGAGAAACCTTCCTGAAACTGTTCATGGGGAAGCAAGAAGCCAGTGGTTGTATCCTAAGATGGTCAAAAACAGTATCCGTTTTACCTGTCACACCCGGCCCTAATGTCTTTTCAGAGTAATTAAAGCAATGGTCTAAAGGAATCCAGAGATCTCATGTCTGAGCACTGGGCTTCTATGAAGGTGGGCAGTTGGGGAGCTATTGTTGATGACATCAATTGAGGCCAGATATTTCTGATCCTAGGCCACTAGACCTGCTTCTGGAGTTAGTCACAGGAGTTGAATGACTAATGAAAAGAATAAGGCCTACAACGTAGGGTGGATAGAAAACCTCAGTGAAGATATGAAATACTGACTACTCTGAAGCAGAGGGCCTTGCCTGAGAGAGCACTGGCACACCCAGTGCTGAGGAGCTGTATTCCTCACACAGGGGTGGGGGGAGGGCACCTGGCTGGGCTTACACCCCCATCCCCAGCCCACAGATGGTTTCCACAGTGGCTACACAGCTTCCTCCTTTAAAAAAAATAGCTTTTGGGAAAAAATGCACCCCTCCCAAAGAGCTTTTGCGCTGGGGCTATGTCTCAGTGGGTAAAGGCGCTTACTACCAAGCCTGACAACCTAGTTATATCCCTGGAACCCACCAGGTTAAAGAGAACTGAGTCTCAAAGGACACCCTTTAATCCCCATGCACTCATACGTCACACACACACACCATTCTCTCTCTCTCTCTCTCTCTCTCTCTCTCTCTCTCTCTCTCTCTCTCTCTTTCTCTCTCTCTCTCTCTCTCTCTCTCTCACACACACACATATAAATATAAATGGTTTTGTTATTTTCCCTTGTAAGATAATATCATAATACGGAAAACCAAATCAGTGTAGGTACTGAGGCCCAAACAAAGGTTCTTGGTGATAAGGCTGGAAAATTAGTAAGGAGAAGAAAAAAAAAAATGCTGCTGTCACCAGGTGTGGTGGCTCACACCCTTAATCCTAGCACTTGGGAGGCAGAGGCAGGTGGATCACAGTGAGTTCAAGGCCAGCCTGGTCTACAGAGTGAGTTCCAGGACAGCCAGAGCTATGGGTCTCAAAAAGACCAAAATAAATAAATAAATAATTAAATGTTCCTGTCATGGTATTTTTCTAATGTGAGATTTTCTAAATTATGATTACTATTAGGTTTTGTTTGAAGTTATTTCTAGAGAAAGAAAATATTTCAGTCTGTATAAATGGACAATAATTTTTTGCTGTTGTAACTGCTAATACTGGATTATATGTGGTAGTGTTTTTATTTAATCTATTACAGACAAAAACAAATGGATTTAGTATTCACATACAAAACTTGAGAAAAGGTGTGAAATGAAAAAGATAGGACATTTAGGGATAACTTGTAATAATTTGCACAGATGCCTTTGAGGCATGCATTCCTTGTTGATTTTAAATGGGGTCCGCCTCATGTCTGGGAGCACTCATTTCCTTGCTGAAAGTTACTTTTGTCCTATCCTGTGTTACTGTAAGGGACAGTCTACTAGGCAGGTTTTCCTTCATGGGCAAAACAAGGGAGAAATGGAAACAGCTTAAGAAAATTCAAAAGTCACCTTCATCCCATTAAAACTTGAACATCAAGAATGAGAACTAGGAAATTAGAGATGCAAAACAATGACCACTATTTGTTGCATGTGGACTGGCATAAAAAAAAGTACACATCATGCTGGGCACTCTCCAAATGCTAGCCATGTGAGAGATGACACCGCCACCTTTATTCACAAATGGCACTGTAGCTCAGAGGGCTCAAGAACTTGCAAGGGCCTTGGATAGGAAATGTGGACCATGAGACCCCCCCCACCCCCCTTTCTCAGCAGCCTGCCCTGAAGGTCATGTTTGCAACCACAGAATTCCATTATCCCAGGGCCTCTGTGGATGAAGCCACTTGCAGAGAGCCTGGTAAGCCTAACATATCACCCAGAAAGTCTACAGAATAACAACATTCTGCATTAAAAACCTATTCACCTGCTATATTTGGCCTTAGGTTCTATGCATGGCACTAGGAAAAATAAAAATAAAAATAAAAACCAACAGATCAATTGACTGACCAACACACACACACACACACACACACCACACACATACACACACACACACACACCCAAGTGTTTAACTTTCTCTATACTTCTTGCTAGAATTTTAGATCAGAGATAACACAGCAGCAACAAAGTCATCTTGTTTTTTCTCCTCATCTGTGATCAAGGGATCTGTCCAAGTCCCAGAACAGGGAATCAAACTAAGCTCTCCACACAGCTTCCTTGTGCTTTAGGGAGGTTTTGTGGGCTATGATAGCTGTGTGGTCACTCTTCTTAAGCCCAGAAGGAATTACTGCCAAAGAACTCCAGGACAGCTGTTATTCCATCACTTTTAGAGGAAATTTTTGTGGTTATACTCTTTGGGGGATAGTTAGAGCTTTTGAAGAGTAAAAATAAATCATTTTCAATGATATATGACCAAAAAAGAAGAAAGACATAAAAAACAATACCTAACACTCTAATACTTATCAGTGGATGAGTAACCTGCTTCTAACAATTTCACCCTCCAAAAGTTGACTTCCATTCTCAAACTTGGTTGACAGGAAGACTGAAGCCGAGTCCCTATCAAGGCTGCTGCTTCTGGAGGAGACTTGAGAGGTCTGGATTCTGTGAGCCAGCAATGGGGTGGGGCCATTGGAAGGCTTCTACAGAGTGAGAATTATAAAATGAAGCCAATCTCATATTTATGGATGGATCTCTTTTTTTTTTTTTTCTTTTGCAATATTCTAACTTAAATTATTCATTTCAGGGCCACTATTAGATGGCTTCCAAAATCCTTTAAGAATTTGAGGAAAAATCTTTCCAAAAAATTGAGCCAGTGTTTCCCCTAGCATGGCTTCCACATCTGGCCAGAGATTCTTTTCCTTCCTGCTACCTCTCGTGGGCTGGCTCCTGCTATGACTAATGGTGGCCAGATGTCCTAGATCTTTGGGACCCCCACCTTCAGCTGCCTTTCTGTCAATGCATTCGCCCCTTTACTTCAAGTCAGAAAACACAAATTAGAAGCCACACCCCTCTTCGTGGGACCAATAGTGACAAATTCTCTGTCTGGATGGGAATGATGACAGGGCCAGTAGTCTTGCCATCATCAGCAGTAGTACAGAGCATCCTTCCTGTTCCAGGAGCACCAATGCAGTGGGTATCTCTGGGACAGGGTTGCTTTGCTTATTATTCATCGGGGAACTTTAGCCTTGATGGTTTTTCTTCGCTGGGCAGAGCACAATGGCTCGTGCTCTGTTTATTTCCCGTTCTCTCTACAGGTTGAATGGACAGCTACTTTGGCCCCGTATCCATTTCCAGTTGTCCTTGCTGGTAGAAAACACAGCTACTCTGCTCTTACTTATCTGGGCTGGTAGACTAAAAGTGCAGGAAATAGGATTTGTAACTTAAAAGTAATTTCTTAAGATAAACAGAATAGCATCCCATGATAAAGTTTCAGTTTGCTTTCAGTCCTTGCCACTGAACATTTTAAGTGTTCCTGCCGCTAAGTTATTCTGCATCGTCTTCTCTTCCAAGATTGCTCCTCTGTGAGCTGGAAGGCTCCACCCTTGCTAAGTTGAAAGCTTCCCATCTGAAACTTCTCTTTGAAGATTAGAGTGCAGTCTGTGGGGAAGAAGGTGTTGGTAGGTGACCAGACATAGGGGTTCAGATGGTAAAAACTTTTCTTTTCTTGGCTCCTTGTATTAGCTATGAGGGTGGCCCAGAGGAGGTCATAGAAACCTGGGTGGCACTGAGGCAGAGCCTGAACTCTCCCAACTGCACAGCTGGACATTTGTGTCTTGCTGTGTGTGAGGGCTGGTCAGCTGTCTGAGTCCTCTGCATCTCTACTTTCTCATCTATAAAATGGACCAGAGTCATGGGGTAATTGTAAAGACCACGTAACAATATATTGTAAAACATCAGAAAAGTGTTTGAGAATGTGTGTGTGTGTATGTGTGTGTGTGTGTGTGTGTGTGTGTATCAAGCACTGTATAAGACTGTGTTGAAACAACAACTGCCTGTCTCACTTTGTTTTTTGACACATAGAAAGTGGGGTCGAATGCAGTCACTGAGAGAATCAGTATTGTTTAGAGTCTAATATGAAAACCATTGCATAAGGACAGAATAGTTAACTCTGGGCAAAGTCCATTGACTCAGATTAATAGATTAAGTGTGCAGACTCTACCATCTTCAAAGACAAAAATGGGGTTGCTGTTACTCTTTTGTGCTAGAGCACCAAAATGTGCCGGGACAGAGGCATGCAGCCGCATGAAAGCTCAGCTGCCCCTGAAAGTCCGATGGGTTTTGTTACTTCATTTTCTCAAAGAGAATATTGGAGATGCTACCCAGAATGCTCCATCCATGAAGCTAGGTTTCCAGCCAAGTCTTGGAAAATGACTTCCTAGTTCTGCATGAATCACTCTTGTGTGTGCCTGTCTCCACGGAGCACTCGTCTATAAAAGCACTCCTTTCTGCATACAAGCTGGGCAAGTACTTCTGAGACCCGGATGCCTTTAGTTCTGTTCCCACATACTAATCCTGATATTTACTCTACACGATTCCACAGGACAAGGGTTGTTCTTCCCAAGACTAAGCTAATAGCTTCCCACTGTAGTTCTAGATGGGTTATGTTTAATAAATACACAGCTGAATGGTGTTAGCCTACAAACTTCTAATATGACTTTCTTTACCAAAAAGAAAAACCTTTGCAATGGAAAAAATGTGCATTTGTAATAATCTGGAAATGGGCTGGAAAGTCTGGCTCCCTTCATGCATTCTCGAACCCTTCAGTATCTCTGAAAAACCATCAAAAAGTATTTTCCCTCTGATATATGAACTGCAGTGTATCTTTGAGTTGGCTCATGTAGCTGCCAAACTGTTCAAATTCCTCACATCACCAGCTCCAGAAATGATACTTCAGACTGGGAGATCTTGGTGTTAGACCTGTCTGACTGCATTAATACCAGAAACGACACAATAAGAAGACGACATTCCCAAACATCTTGGCTCTCTCAGAAAAACAGCAAACGACAGTTGCTTTATACCTACAGTTCAACAGCTATGTTTGTTAGAAAAGAAAAAAATCTATTTTAGACACAAGATGAACAGTATTGGCAATCTTCTATATTACAAATGTACTTCAATATACCAGATGAATGTGAACCTTAAAATTGGACTTGCAGGCAGTGCTGTGTCCTCGTCTATCTTCCTTATGTTCTTCAGTTTTCTGCTAATCAGAAACAGTAGTGAAGGTGTAGTTAAAAGGAAACTGGCCACTGAGGGGTGGGCTGGAGAGATGACTTAGTTAAAAGCACTTGCTGCTCTTGCAGAGGACCAAGGTACAATTTCTAGCACCCACCCACTTGGCTAAGAACTGTCTGTAACTCCAGTTTCAGGGGAACCTGATGCCCTCTTCTGGCCTTTATAAGCATTGCATATGTGGTGCACTTACATACATGCAGGCAGTACATTTACACATACAATAAAAATAAATAAATATTATAAATAAAGGGCTAGGAAGATGGCCCAATGGTTGAAGCACTTGCCATGCAAGTAGGAGGACCCAGAATCCTCAGAAGGCATGGGAAGCTGGGTGAGGTAGCACAGATGTGTAATCCCAGCACTGCTAGAGTGAGATGGGGTATGGAGACAGAATTCCCAGGAGCCGTGGGCCAGCTCGCCTGTTGGACACACAGTGAACAGCACAGAGATCCTGTCTCAAACAAGGCGGAAAAGGAACACAGACTGACTTCTGGGGTTGTCCTCTGACCTCCACACTTGTGTTGTGCTGTGTGGGTACCTGTATTCAAACAAACATTAGAGAGAGAGAGAGAGAGAGAGAGAGAGAGAGAGAGAGAGAGAGAGAACTGTTTTTTTTAAGATTTTTAAAAATTAATTAATTTATGTGTATGAGTGTACTGTCTGCATGTAGGTTGATGCACCTGTGTTGTGCAATGCCGAGGAGGTCAGAGGAAGGCGTCTGATTCCCCTGGAACTGGAGTCAAAGACGGTCCTCAGCCACCATGTGGGTGCTGGGGATCAAACCCGGGTCCTCTACGAGAGCAGCTGGAGCTGTTAACCGCTAGGCCATCTCTCCAGCCCCACACTGCTTTTTAAAGGAAAGGTTCATGCATTTCATGTTCTGAAGGATGGAAGTGACAAGAAGCCATGCATAAAGGTAAGGCCAATGCCTGGCCTCCTGTGTGGCAGCAGCTGTGACTGGAGATAGAGTCTGGCCAGAATGCCACTCTCAACATTGCTCAGGAATGCAGAAATGAAACCCCCAGAAAGAGATGACACAAGGCACCCTCATGCAACTTAGAACCTGGGCTCCTGAGGCAAGGATGTTGCTGGGGAAACAGGTTCTGGCTGAAGAGACAGACACAGATGGAGATGGTGACAGACACCATGTCTGTGTTTGGCAGTGACCCTCCCTGTTCATTCACTGGCCATGTAAGCAGTAGGAACCCCTGAAGAGATGCAGTTTGAGCTGGGCGTGGTGGCGCAAGCCTTTAATCCTAGCACTTGGGAGGCAGAGGCAGGCGGATTTTTGTGAGTTCAAGGCCAGCCTGGTCTACAAAGTGAGTTCCAGAACAGCTGGGAGACTGGGAGACCCTGTCTCGAAAAGACCAAAAAAAAAAAAAAAAATGTGTACACCAGGTGAAAAATAAAAATAAGTTTTAACTGTAATACATTGATTCAATTCTAAATATACAATTATCACGTGTTAATCTATAAGTGAGTACAATGATTATGTTGTTATGTATCAACTAAAAATGAATTTAAATAAAAATACTCTTATTATTCATCAGGTATGGTAGTACAAACATTTAATCCCAGTACTCAAGGGTATGAGGCTGGAAGATCACAAGTTCAAGGCTAGCCTGGGCTACTTAATGATACCTTGTCTCAAACAAGCACACAAACAAAATATATTTATTAAATTCTAAATATATAAGTATGTCACATGGCAGCCTATACATAATTTTAGATTTTTGTATAACTTAAAAATAAATTTAGCTACAGGGAGACCCTGTCTCGAAAAGACCAAAAAAAAAAAAAATTAAATAAAACCATACATTGTGTTGGTATACAAAGCTCATTTCACTATTATCATCCAAAGTTCAGATAAAGGAGATTTTTTAGAAAAAAAGGTAAGGAGTTGCTTTAACAAACTGATCTTAGGAGAGGCAAAAACATTAAACATTTTTTTTTAATTATTGGGGCTAGAGAGATGGCTCAGTCAAGAGCACTGGCTGCTCTTGCAGAAGATCTGGGTTTGATTCCCAGAAGCCATGTGGTGGTTAACAACCATCTGTAACTCCAGATCCAGGAGACCCAACACCCTCTTCTGACCTCTGTGGGCACTGCATGACATGGGTGCACTTACATACATGCAGGCAATACACTCATACACATAAAGCAAATAATAATAATAATAATAATAAATTATGTTTATTTATCATGTGTGTGCGTGTGTGTGTGTGTGTGTGTGTGTGTGTGTGTGTGTGTGTGTTGGGGGGTTATTGCATATCTGCCATGGTGCAGATGTAGAGGTCAGTGGACAACTTGCAGGACTCGGCTCTCCCCTTCCACTATATGGGTCCCAGGGATTGAACTGGGGTCCTTGAGCTTGCTTTACCCGCTGAGCCATCTCACCGGCCCAGTAAAATTGATTTATGGGAAACAAGCTACAGGCTTTACAATAATTTGTGTCAGGCACAAAATTTGAACTGGAACCACAGGAAAGTAAAAAACAGATTCAAAAACCAGGTGACATGAGGCAAGTTATTAATGCCCCCTTTGCCTGCATTTCTTTTTTTTTTTTTTATTTTTTATGTGTATGAATGTACTGTCTGCATGTAGGTTTGTGCACCCGTGTCGTGCAATGCCGCGGAGGTCAGAAGAGGGTGTCGGATTCCCCTGGAACTGGAGCTCTCCTGGAATTGGAGTTACAGAGGGTTCTTAGCCGCCATGTGGGTGCTGGGGATGGAACCCGGGTCCTCTGCAAGAGCAGTCGGCGCTCTTAACTGCTAGGCCATCCCTCCAGCCCCGCCTGCATTTCTTTACCTGTAACGTGGGGTGACAGCAACGCCCATCTCTAGGACTGCTGGGAGATGAACGAGGCATCAAAAGCAGAGCCCCCAGCACAGGCCCAGTGTAGTCAGGGCTACAGCACCGTGACTCCTGCTGAGGCATCACTCTGCACCTTGCCTTTGCCAGGGATGGTCCTACAGAGGTACCACGAAGCTCCTGCCTTTCTTTGTCAGATCTCAGGGCTCTAGTCCATTTTCTTGGGGGGGGGCGTATTTTAGGGAATAAATCTCACAAGGGAATTCTCTAAGGGGTAGGTCCTGGATCCCATCCCTGAGACTGATTATCAAGGCCTCAGAAGTCTCATACAGAAGGCAGAAGTGGCCTGCTGCAGAAGCTGCTGCAGCGAATCCGAAGTGTGCTGTGTCTAGTCAAGCCATGCGGGACGTTCTGGGTCTTCACTCAACTGTAGCAACACAAGGCAGTATTTCTTTGGTATGATTAAAAAAAAATATTGTTGGGTTATTAAGTCTTCCAATGAAGATCAATCTAAGGTTATTTATAGCACACTAAGTTCTCGATTCTACTTATTGTTAATAGCACTTGCAAAGAAATGGGTGAATACCTGTTACCACCTGTCTCTGCTTAACCACGGATAGGGTGGAAACGTAGAAGAATGCTCTATGGGCATAAAACAATTTCCTTCCCTTGCATTATGATCACTCCACTATTATAATTTTTATATGTCATGACATATGATTCAGGAAGTCATTAATAACAAGCCAGAATAAAGGAACCCAAGATTTCACAAGACTACAGAGTACTTAATAGTCAACAGCTCTCCTAATTGGTGTAGTGTAGCCATGGTAACAAACTGTTTTAAGATCTGTGTTTCGTGTTTTGAAAATAAACACATTGGCCCAGCTCATAATTTCTGTGATGGTGGGGACTTTTATTTTGGTAAGCCTCCTATTTTATTATTTTATCATTTTATCTTTCCTTTGGGAAAATAGGGTGACAGCAATCCATGTGGGGTCTTCAAAAACCCATTAGTCAAGCTAACATAAGATTTCTTTCAGGGGAAGGATAATCAGCTTTTGTAGATGAAAGTAAACTGTTTCTGCTGTCCTCAATAAAGTTTTTTTTTTTCCCACCTTCTTCCAAAGACCAGAGACTGTCTCACCATCCATTGACATAGTGATAAGATTTTGCAAATAGTTATTTTTATTAGTTTTTCAATTTACATTTTTGTGTATGTCTGTGATGTAGACGTACACCCATTTTGGGGTACATGTGCCCACATGAGTGTGTGGAGGCCAGAGGAGGATATTAGGTGTCTTGTTCTACGGATGTCTGTCTTCTTTGTTTGAAACAGAATCTCTCACAGAACCCGAAGTTGGGTTAGTGGCCAGGAAGCCTCAGTGATCTCCCATGTCTGGTCCCCATGGCACTGGATTTATAGGTTCACACAGCCACGTCCTGCTCTTTATGTGAGGGCTGGATATTCGAACTCAGCTCTGCATGCTTGCACAGCAAGAACTCTTATGCACTGAGCCACCTTTACAGCCTCAAACAGGATTACTTTTAATCTGTCATGTCTATGGCATCCATGAGAGGTAGCTGGGGTTTTAAGGTCTCTAAAGACAAAGAGAGGTTGGGGGTGGAGAGATGACTCAGCCATGAGAGCACTGACTGCTCTTGCAGAGGACCTGGGTTCGATTCCCAGCACCCACATGGAGGCGAACACCTATTTCTAACTCCAGTTTCAGGGGATCCGATGGAGGGTTTCTTCTGACCACTGCAGCCACCGCACGACATGGGTGCAATTACGTTCATACAGGCAAAACACTCATACACATAAAAAATAAATAAAGAGGAAGTGAGGTAATAAGGGCAAAATTGCCATGTATTCTAGATCTATCTTAGAGAAGCCTCAACTACTCACAAGAAACTCTCAAGATGGGGACTGCTGACCTTCCCCCATAGAAGGAAGAGAAGGGGGTAGCCATAAAGAGGGTGGAAGGTTAAGGGAAGGGTGGACTCAATCTACGCAACTTTGAGAAAGTTGTTATTCATGGCGGGATGAGGATCTTCTATGACACAGCTGCTTTAGAGCCCATTCAACTCCTTCAGTTAACCCCTAACACATGTTCCTGTAAGAAAGCCCAATAAATTCAATCATTGGTTTACTGAGTTGCACTATGGATGAATTGTTACTTTGGTTTGTTTGTGTCCTATGTGGAGTGAGTAGACATTTTGTTCACATCTGCCCAGGAAAAGATCACTCAATATCTTGTAATCAGCTTGGCAGCCATCAAGGCCAAAGCCTCGGGTATAGAGCAGCGAAGGTGAACTAAGGATTTAGCTGTGAAGGTGGAGTGAAAGTCCTCTGTGGATTATCAGGGACAGAGGCTGAGATCTGAGGATGAGTCTTGGAGGGGTGGGTTCAAAGATAGACTGAGTTCAGTCCTTCCCCAGAGCTAGTGTACTATCCTGGGCTGGGACCATTTCTTCCAATGCCTTGCCAGAAATCAGACACAAGTCTAATGCAATAAGGTTCCATATAGTAACTTTAAGAATTTACTGTTCATGAGGGACATTTCTGTGGGATAGAAGATATTGTAAGACATTAGAAATGGAGAACTCACAAATGAATCTGAGAAACTACAAGGAAAGGGAAAGAGAAAGCAAACACCCTTGTGATCTTGATTAAACAAAACCAATAATAAAAACAGCAAAAAGAAACCAGCACAGGACTCAACGACTGCCAAGGAGAGTGGTATGGCACGCAGAAGAACAGTGCTTACAAAGCACTCTTGTGGAGATTTAAATTCAAAAGAATGGCGTGCTCACACGACTTTCATATATTTAAATGTTTAAGAGCTGCTGTATACAGGGTAGTAGAGCATCACATACTGTCACAAGTACATTAGAGACTGTGAAAACAATAAGAAAAAATATTTATTTTACTAGTTTAAAGTTACTGATTTAGAGAAAGGACAGTATACCTAATACTTAGACTAAAAATGCCCCTTTGTTATGTCTTAGTTATTCCACCCTTTGTCATATGTATAATTTAAATTATTTTATTTTTAATTGGGTGTGCATGTGTTTGTGTGTTGCACAGTTATGTGCTCACAAGTGTTAGTGCCCTCAGAGGCCATAAGAGGGCGTTGGGTCTCTGAGAGCTGAGATTACAGATAGTTGTGAGCTGCTATATAGGTGCTAGGAATGGAACTCCAGTTGTCTGTAAGAAGAACAAACATTCTCGGGGCTGGAGAGATGGCCTAGCAGTTAAAAGAATCAACTGCTCTTGCAGAGGACCCGGGTTCGATCCCCAGCACCCACATGGTGGCTGAGAGCCGTCTTTGACTCCAGTTCCAGGGGAATCCGACGCCCTCTTCTGACCTCTGCGGCACTGCAGGACACGGGTGCACAAACCTACATGCAGACAGTACATTCCTACACATAAAAAAAGATTTAAAAAAAAGAAGAACAAACACTCTTAACTGATGAGTGATCTTTTCAGCTCAATTTTTTATGACTTTAGAGGAATATAATGTGGGTTTTTTTCGGTGTTTTTGAGACAGGATATCCCTGTAGCCCCAACTGGCCTGGAGGTCACGCTGTAGACCATGCAGGCCTTGAACTCGCAGAGATCCACCTACCTCTGCCTCCCAAGTGCTAGGATTAAAGGCGTGTGCCACCACACACCTGGCAAGGAATATAGTGTTTTAATGATCACTGAAAATAGCTTACCAATTTTATTTTTATATCTTTTGTTCTTTGAAAACATTACACGTGTATACAATGTATATTGATCCTATCCACAAACATCTCTCCTTCCAGTGCTACCTATTTAAGAGAGAGAGAAAAAAATGTATATTCCAGGACAAACCAGATCCACTTAGTCATACTTTTGGGTCCAGTGATGGAATATACTCTACATATACTCAAGAGCATTTTGAAAATTAAATTTCACAATCCCAAATCCCTGTGGCTGCCGAGACATCCAGAAATAGATGATGAATGAGCAAGAAGAAGCTGAGAGTGGTTACTGCCTTGAATTAAATATTCTACAGAGGAGCCTGGCTTTCATACACAGGAGTAAACAGACTACATATTTTCATCATAGAAGTACAAACCAATTTTCTTGTGTTTGTGTGTAATAATAGCCAGGAAAATCATACATTCTTTGTAAGATGCCAAAGCTTTTGCAGGCATGCATCCACTTCTTGGTAGAACTGTATTTTACCATTAGCATTAGTCATGTTTCCGTCTTCAGAGGATGGGAATCCAGAGGGATCTGTACAGGCCAGCACTGAATTCATGGTCAGAATACCTTCTCAGAAAAGACCAGGAGCAGGAAGACCTGTGAACCTAGAACTCCCAGCACCATTGCTCATGACGGCCTCTGATGGCCTCTGCTCCCTTGGGTGTCTGTGCAGGTAGAGGCACCTGTATCTGATGTCCACTGGAGGGTGTCCCTGTTCTGCAAACTGTTTGCACATGGACCCGGCTTTGAAGGAGCTGAAGATATCCACCAGACTGAAGAATGGTCCTCCCAGGCCACGCACAGTGGGAGTCGCACATAAGACATTATAAAACCACAAAAGGGAGCCATTGCTTCGGCCTCAAGGCATCCTGAAGCTAAAAGACTCTGCCCTCAGCTCAGATGCTTGATGGAACAGGAAAGACAGAAAGCGAGGCTTTACAGAAAGAAAAGATAAAAACACCTCTCATCTAGATACATTATCCAGGTGGGTTTTTTTTGTGTGTATTTTAGGAGCTCCAGGCCAGCTGGGGCTAAAGGGAGACCCTGCCTCAAAAATACCAAACAAAACAAAACAAAACAAAACAAACAAAAAGTCATCTCTTAGGAGACAATTCATTGGGAAAATTAATTGGGAAGAATCATAAAAGAAAAGAAGAAAGGAGGATGTAATGGGAGTGTGGGGGAGTGGGGCAAGTACTGAAATCACCCAGTGAGTCCCAGTGGTTAGAAACCTCCCATCGTTCATGTCTTCCCAGGCCACGGGCTGCCACCCAGTCAACTTCGCTCCCCAAAACTTAAGAAAATTCCAGAAACAAACACTTGTAGTTCAAACTGCACATCATACCCAACGATGCTGTATAATCTGACTCCATCCCACCTGGGATGGGCCTGTCTCCACCTGCCAGGACACTGGGCTGTCAGCTGTCTCTCAGATCCTCATGATATGCAGTGCTGTGCTCCAGGAACCATTGTCTAACTTCATAATGCAAGGTTCAGGAGCAGTGACAATGGGGTTCAGCAATGGCAAGGAGATAAACTGCCAAGTTGCTTTTCAAGGTAAAGTAGAGAACGGAGAGATAAAGACGGCTCGGTGGGGTAGAGCACTTGCTGTAGGCATGAGCTCTTGGGGCTAGATCCCAGGGTTCATGTAAATAAAAGCTGGACGTTACACACCTGCAATTTCAGCACTATAGCAGGCAGAGACAGTAGAATCATTGAGGCTTGCTGGCTGCCAGCCCAGCTCCAAGTTAGCAAGACACGGTGTCTCAAAAGAGTAAGTAGACCAAAATACTAAAATAAATAGCGGGGGTGTATCTCTAGAGAGACGGCTCAGGGCACTGGCTACTCGTGCCCAGGACCTGGGTTTGGTTCGCAGCAGGCATATGCTGGCTAATAAGTTTGTAACTCCTGTTCCAGGGGATTCAACTCCCTCTTCTGGCCTTTGTGGGCATTGCATACACAGGTGCACTTACATGCAGGCAAAACACTCATACACACAAAATTTAAAAATAAATAAATAACATTTCAAAAAATTAAGTAGAAAATGCTAGAGCAAGATACCCCATGGCCTCCTCTGACCTCTGCACAGGCATGCACCTTTGAACACATACATGCATATACACCAAACACACATACCACATTCACACAGATTCATACCAAAAAATTAAAGAATAAACCTTTAAAAAGTGAAGTAATATTTTACCACTACATATTAGAATTCAATTTTGTAATTTGCTCCTTTGTTAATCTCTTTCTGTGCACTTATAAATTCAGCCTACTGTACTTTGGAACTGGGAGCTGCAGGTTAGGATTAATTGAAATATTTGAAAGGAAATTCCAGGCTGATGTTCATCTTTACTAATATGGGAAGAGAGAGAGAGAGAGAGAGAGAGAGAGAGAGAGAGAGAGAGAGAAGAAGAAGAAGGAGGAGGAGGAGGAGAAGAGGAGGAAGAAAAGGAAGAGGATGTAGCGTCTTAAAGCTGCTTCCTAGTGGGATCCACACCTCTGACTGGTTTAGCTTCGGACAAGCCTGTTTAACAGTAATGACTGTGAACTTATGTGAGGTGTGTGAGGGATCACACAAAGAACAAGAGACCCAGCTCTGAGTCTCAGTTCTGCCTGGCTGAATCACTCCAAGTCTCATTTTTTAAAATATGTACAATGGATATAAGAATAGCAAACAGTTGGTGTAAAAATCAGAAATCATTACTGTAAGACAGTAGCTCCGGTAATGGTGAACAGCAGCAATTTGACGATTGCACGTGTTATTTTTTGAAGCAAAATGTGATGACCTTAAAAGTCTTACCTTGAAATGGAACAGATAATGGGAACCACAACAGTCCTACATATTTTTGTGTTCGAATTTTCTAAGTCATGTTATGTCTATGCTGCTCCAATGTGGGCAATTCTCAAAAGGGCACGATGTATAATTATGTGAGTTTGTTTTGCAAGGGCCTGGAGAAGGTCACTTCAGCTGGTCAGGAGCCATAACACGATGCACTGCATTAGGAAGGAATCTCCAGTGATGAGAATGGACACATGACAGCAAGTAACAGACTTACAGCAGCAGCCAATCCTCTGTTCACGCTCTGCATTCCAGCCTCTACCACCCATTGGGTTCACAGTTACACACACATTATTTAATTGCTGTGTTAGAGTACTGCACTTTTTTTAAACTAGGGATTGAAGCCAGAGTCTCTGAAATACTTGGCAAGTACTCTACTATTGAGCTATACCCTAATCAGAGTGTTTTGCCCTGAATTGGAGAAAGCTTTAAACACGAAGACCCTCATGTAAGAAAGGATACAGCACTGAGGTTTCTGGAACAGCTTTGACAATTCCCCCTTCTTAGAAGAAGCTGCCTCTCTAAGATTTCCATGAGGCTCTAATTCATTTAGGCCCTGCCTTTCACAGGGGCCACAATAAATCCTTAAAACATACATAGCTAAAGACTTGAATAGTATCACCTTTTCATCTAAACCAGTTCTCAGTATGTGGTACAGGAATGTGCGGATTATCAATGCTCCTAATGTGTTATAAACTGGCATTGCACATTCCTTTTGTTGTTGTTGTTCTGCCTTCCAAATAGGACGAATGACCAACTTCCCTTAAATGTTTTTTTTTATCATCTTTGGCTGCTTTGTGCTTTAGTAGAGAATATATAATCACATTACAATGAATTTAAATTTGCCTAAGTCATTGTTATTCTCTTTTTCTGTGTCTTAGTAAAGACAAAAATTGGTGAGTGTCAGGAAAAAAAAAAAACCCAACACTTTGTACATAGAATTTAGCCATTTCTCCATATGTTTTGGGTATAATTAAGGGTCAGAACCACTTTAATACAATTCATGGTGATAATGACAGTATTTATGAGTCATTGGGCAGGTCATAATCATGCTATTTATCTCATCTGTTTTCTGTATACTTACATTATTTTCAACACATCCCTTAGAAAAATCCCCATTTTTCTATTGTGGGAAATAAAGACTCAGTAAAAGCTGTTTGGCAGGTCCAAGGCCAAGTTGTCAGTAACAACAGGGCTGACATTTCTGTTCCTTTCAAGGGCAATGGGATGTCTTCTTTTATTTACTCACAGGTTCACTGGTTCACGCAAACATTTATTAAATGATACCAGCCACTATCTCATAATAATAATCCCAGGGGATCTCATCCCAAAGCAGCTGACCACTAGGTACATGAAATGATAGGAGTTCATAGCAGTAAGTGCTGGGGAAGCTGGGGAAGCTGGGGAAGGATGGCCCAGTGCAGGTCACGAGATGATGCCCTTGTGGCCCAGCGACAGACACTCAGCGGAACTTCCAACAGTGAGAGCCTTCTCTCCTCATGACCCTCATCATCCTAGTCGTAGCAGTGCCAAAACACAGAAAAGAGGAGGCATCACAGGCCTGAGGGGCAGTGAGCAGGGTTACTGAGCTGAAGAAGACAGTTAACATTCAGCCCATGGGAGGAAAAGGCTCTGTGAGGCACAGTGTCACGGCACCCTGGGGAGTTCTCTTTCTTTCGATGGCATGTTTTCAGGGCCGAAGTGAACCAAGAGGGATCAACAAAAGCCAAAGGTTATGGCTTCGTGTGTGAGAGAGGAAAGTGAACTCTATCTTGAAAGGTACCAGGAGTCTACCGATATTAACTGAGATCAGATCTGGACATGAGGAAGAATCCTCTCTGCCTGGTGACAGCCAGGTGGAAGGAGTCAGGTGAGATCCTGGCAGGGAACCTAAGGGAGGAGCGAGTCCCTGGAAGTAGCAGGGAAGATGGGAAGACCAGATGGAGAGAGATGAAGGCCAAATGGCAAGCCCCTGCCTTGGGAGAATGGGGTATTGGTGATAACGTTCTCTGGGTTAGGGAGGAAAGGAAGAGGGATAGGTTCCCTCTGCAGCAGGCAGGACATAAAGAGTCTGATTTCTGGCCAGGCATGGTGGCACATGCCTTTAATCCTAGCACTCAGGAGGCAGAGGCAGGTGGATCTTTGTGAGTTCAAGGCCAGCCTGGTCTACAGAGTGAGTTCCAGGACAGCTGGGGCTATAGGGAGACCCTGTTTCGAAAAGACCAAAAAAAAAAAAAGAGAGAGAGAGAGAGAGAGTCTGATTTCTGTGTCTCTAGAGTAGGAGTCTTGCCTTCAAGCGCAGATGTGGAGGAACACTGGAGGTCTATGACGACTCAGCTCTTAACCCGGAGTCGAAAGTGTGCTGCTGGACCACTTAACTACATACCAGGAAATATTTTGATATTTTCTTCTCAAGGCATTCCTTTGTACAAAACCAACAGCTTAGAGGAAAAGGCAGATGAGTAAATAATAAAGGGTTGAAGTGCAGAATAGTATCTTAGCACACAGACCTCAACATTTCCCATGTGCTCAGCTTATATTACTCAACATGTGATTTTTTTTATTATTCAATATGTGATTTTTAAAGTATAAAATACCAGCATCTTGAAAGAAGAATTATTTTCAAAATCATACACCCTTCATACATACTGCATTTATTGTCAGAATGAATCATACACCCAAAGGATAAATAAAGGGGGAAACTAGCCATTTCCCTAAGGGCAGGGAAGAAAGATCTGGAGCACAGCTAGGCTAGAAGTTTTAAGACAAGTCTCTACCAACCCATCTTTAACCAAAGTTCTCAAAGTCCCACCTTTTGATATAAACTGTTTAAAAGGAACTTTACTTCTACCATAAAGTGATCTTAAAATTTTTAAGACTGAATTCCATACTAGATGAAAAGGTGATAACCTTAAGTGACTGCAAAGAGACAAGTATTATTTGTTTTTTTTTAAGGAGAGAAAAAAGGGACTTTTAGAGAGTACAGAGGAGTCAGTGAGAATTTGTACTGAAAAACAAAAGCTAACCACAGCTCAGAGATCCTCTCCCATGGAGGCCAGGTGCTTCTCAAAGAATGGGTAACTTGGACAGTCGAGAGAGTCCAGCCATTGAAGGTGCCTGACACCCAAGCCTGACAACCTGAGTTCGGTCCCTAAGAACCACATAGTAGAAGAAAAGAACCAACTTCGGAAGTTGTCTTCTGACTTCCACATGGGCACAGACACACACACACACACACACACACACACACGCACACACACACACACACACACTATTTATTTATTTATTTATTTATTTATTTATTTGTTTGTTTTTATTTTTATTTTATTATTTTTGTCTTTTTGAGACAGGGTCTCCCTGTACTCTCAGCTAGTCTGGAACTTGCTGTGTAGACCAGGCTCCTCTTGAGCTTACAGAGATATCTGCCTACCTCTGCCTTCTGAGTGCTGGGATTAAAGGTGTGTTCCACCACATCCTGCAGCATGCTGCCCACGTTTTAAAAGAATGGACCGATCAATAAAGTTCATTTGCTTGTAGCATTTGGAATCATAATTCTAATCTTCTGGGATGGCACAAAGACCTAATGAAAGCATACAAAAATGACCTTTTGATTTTTTTTCCCCCTAGACCAACTCCCTTGAATTGGCTTCTGCCCTGGCTACTCAGGCTGTATTCCACTCTCTAACAGGGACAGCTCCCCCAGGACGGCAGCTTTCTATTGGAAGTGTGCATCATGTGCATTAGTCTTGCATCTAAATATTAGAACATAAGAAGCTTCTAATCATCACTTGTTAATTTGAAATAAAAAGAATTCTTTTTTCCATTGAAAGCAGACTGTAGCAAAAAAAAGCAGCATTCTCCATGGTCATACGTTACTGGCAAAGCTCAAGAAAACCTTGCAGTCTAACTTGCTTATGTTCAGCTGTGTTTACTTAGACTTAGCTTCACAAAGTCTGTCTCTGATTATCCAGAGCAGTCATCTGCCCTCAGATAAATAGATATTACACAAACTTTTGGAGGCAATGGCATCTGGCCCCCATAATTTTGGAATAATTTACTATGTACCCTCAACCTAAAAACACCAAAATGATTCACAATATTTTTTTTTTTTGTGATGGAAACATAAATATTTCATTTTACAAAGGGAGCCGTCTCTATGACCTTTCTAGATTTTAGGTGATTTACTGGTGAGACGTGGGAGCACTTTGGAAGGTGTGGCGGCAGCAGTTACGGACAACATTTATTTCAGTCTTCAATAACCATCAAGATTTCAAGGAATTTCTGTAAACAAGCTGTCACTTAAAGAAAATAACTTTCCATCAGTTTTTGCACCACGACTCCAGAGCAGAACATGCATATGAAAATACGAGTTAAGTAAATGACTTCCAGAGACGACGGCTTAGAATCATGTTTACGCTAAGGGTAGAAGGCAAAAGCTCCACCCCTTACCACTGTATCTTACACTAAAGGCAAATTTTTTGCTTTAAGAGTAACGTAAACCATTTCCACTGCGCAGGATCTGTTCCTAATTAGCTGAGAATTTATTCTGGCCCATCATATTTACGTCGCCTATTGTTAGATTTGCACACCAAGCCGATACCTAAGCTTTCCTCTCCAAACTGAGTTGAAGCAAAGGTGGAAGTATTTATATTCCCTGGTGATCGATCAATAAACCCATCAATCTGCAGTCTTGCTGCTGCTGCTGCTGCTCTGGCAAATAGCCAGCAGTTCATTGAACGAGAGGGAGACAGAGGGGTGTCTCTGCAATGCATCAAACTAGGAAAATCACAAACTGAACTCAGACTGTGTGTCCTTAGTTGCTCATTTTAGTTCATTCAATTATGGAGAGTTTCTTTCCATAGAAACTCCTTTCTTCCCTGACTCCTAGGACATTCTTGAGTTTATAAAGCTCTTTATGGAGTGGGGGACTGGCGATGGGCGGGGGGGTTGCACAGCCCTCTGGTAATCCAGGCAACATCTATGAAGTGCCGTGCTTATGATTGATTTGTTTTGATGTTTTCTAGTTTGGCTTCTATCCTAATTTGTAGAATTTGCTGAGCTAAAGTGCCTCGCTCCTGGAACAATCAGCCAGGCTGGCTGCAGGATCCTCTGGACCTTCCTGGAACTTCCTACATTGTTTTCCTCCATGGTTTTATTTTGAGATCCATAAAAGCTGCTTTTACATACATATGTATTTATAAGATTATGACATATCGTATAAAACTATAAAAGAGTATAAAAATTGTGCATACCTAGGTATAAAAGGAACCAGGTGTGGTGTTGCAATGTCTTTAATCCTAGCACTTGGGAGGCAGAGGCAGGTGGATCTCTGTGAGATCAAGTCCCCCTTATCTACCTAGCAAGTTTGAAGCCTCCAAAAACCAACAAAACAAAACCAACCAAGAGAAGCGTGTTTTCAAATGAGCATGTCTTTAAGGTCAGCAAACAAATCTGTAACATGTGCAGGAGACCAGTACACCATCCTCATGCAGATCTCCATTAAAGAGAATGTCTAAGGCTTTATCCACTTCTAATCCAGAACTGAGCCACAGTCCTTCCAGAGCCTGGACGATTCCTCAGATTCAAATTATAGTCATAGAGCTGGATCCAGAAAAACGAGGCCCTACAGGCTTCTCTTCTGAAGCTCAGCCACACTAGAGAGCCAGCATTATGGCTGCTTCAATAGAAAACTGGTTTCATGGCATGACAGGAAGGCCTTGGGAGCACTCTCAAGGGAGCAAGGTGCCTGGGAAGGGGGCAGAGCGACAGAGAAGCAGCCTTTACCTTGCAAGAAGGATGGCGCCAAGGAGGGGCAGGCAGCCGACAAACTCAGAGAGTTTTAGAAGCGAAGCTACTCGCTGACTGGCTGCTTAACAAAGGAAAAGTATTATCTGACCAGACCGAAATGTGAAATTCCCAGCACAAGCTTGTTATGGAAGCTCACTCTAAAAAGAAACACAAGAATCCCACGTATGCAATTTATTTTCCATTCATTCAAGGTTGCCATACAAAGCACAGTGGTTTCTAGGACGGAAAAGACACCGCAGTTCATTCTCTAAAAACCAACTTGATTCAGAAGAAAATGCTAAGGATCGCTAACCAGAATTAGTTTGCTGACAATCTGTAGCTGAATTAAGCTTACATGACTTTTATAATATTAAGCAAAGTTGGAACTGGAGTTATAAAAAAAAAAGAAAAGAAGGAAATAAAAGGAAAAAGAAGAAAAAGACAACTTTCCCAACAAAAATTTGAAAAATCTCTTCTATCTTCTGGTTTCATTTTTCCCAGAACTGAAACACCACAAAATAACAACACCACAGGGCACTCGCTTCCAGCTCGGCCAGGAAGGGCTGAGATACATAAACATCTTTATTTCACTTTTTTACAAGAAGGTGACCAACATTTTCTTAGCCTTCCAAAAAGCTTTAGTTTGGGAATATGTTTTGGTTAAATGTCAGCAAAGGAATTCACTCATCGTTCAAAAAACACTTTTCCTTCCAAAGCTGGAGTATGCGCACAAAGTGTGTGGAATTACAAAGCGGCTCAGACCCACCAAGGGGAATCCAGCTTCCTAATTCCTGAGAGGGAAGTTTAGGGAAGGATCCTGAATGGAGGGAAACAGGAAGAACAAAAAGCATTTATACAGCACTGTGGGGCAATTGCTGTCAAGGTCATGGCCACATTTGCACCTTACAGAGCTCTACAAGGTGGTTTTATTCCCTCATTCTATATACAGATATCAGTATAAACTAGGAGAGTTAGACAGTTTGGCTGTTTTGCCATTAGTAATTGGTGAGAGAAAAACTGGAGCCGAATTCTTCACAGTCTAAAAACCGTAATCTGATATCCACATTTGTGTCCACACACACACACACACACACACACACACACACACACACCCCACACACACAAAACAAACAATTTTTAAAAGAATGGGAAGCTTACAACACACCACAACTCAATGTGTAGCACATTTTCAGCTTTTCTATTGTAGGGTGACTCCAGAAATGCCTGTGTTCAGAACGATGCTGTTAGAAACCATGACATTTCTATATGTTCCACTCGTGGGAGAAGACAATGATTGAAGCAGCAGGGAACTACCTGAGCCAACGGGGAAGTACTGTGAGTACTGCTGCATCCCAGGGAAACAAAATGATACCTTATGTTGGTGTCTAGTCACAATAACTGGGACCAACATTAGCTTTTTCACTGAGTGTGAAATCAACATCCTGGTCATCACAGTCCAAATCAGAGGGATCAATCACTCTAGCTTTCCAGCAAACTGTGTGCTCTGAAAGAACGTTGATTCAAGTTATTTTTCTAAGTGTGGCAAAATATACATAACACGAAGTTTATCATTCCATTTTTTTGGGGGGGGGTTTATCATTCTACCCATTTTCAAGACAGGGTCTCCCTGTAGCCCCAGCTGTCCTGGAACTCACTCTGTAGACCAGGCTGGTCTTTGGCCTTGAACTCACAAAGATCCACCTGCTCCTGCCTCCTGAGGGCTAGGATTAAAGGTGTGCACCACCATGCCTGGCCTTTTTTTTTTTTTTTTTTTTCATTCGACCCATTTTTAATGGGAGCGACGGTGGCTGAGTACACTCTCACCATACAGCCACTCCACCATCGATTTCTGGAAAGTTCTCAATTTCCCCAGATTGAAAATGTGCCCTCTTTAAACACCTCCTCAGAGCTTTTGTCCACAGACTCCAGTATACCATCTTTAACAGTTTCTATTTATTTTTATGTGTATGGTTTTGTCTACATTATGCAGTGCTCTCAGAGGCCAGAGGAGGGCACCAGAACCCTTGGAACTAGAATAACTTAACAGTTGTTAGCCACTATGTAGGTGCTGGGAACCGAACCCAGGTCCTCCCAGTGCTCTTAACTGCTGAGGCATCTCTCCAGCCCTACATCTCTCTAGCACCATGCAGCACCATCTATTTTGAGAGAGGATCTTTTGGAAGAAACGGTCTCCCTGTAGCCCCAACTGGCCTAGAACTCACTATATAAACCAGGCTGTCCTTGAACTCATAGAGATCTGCCTGCCTCTGTCTCCTGAGTACTGGGACTAAAGGCATGTGCCAAAACACTCAGATTTTGTCTCTGTGAACTTGACTACTCAAGATTCTTTGCACCTATAGAATCATCGTGCTTTCCTATATGATCCTTGTGAACTCAGACATTTCTGGAGTCACCCCACAATGGAAAAGCTGAAAACATGCTACACATTGATTTGTGGCATGTAGTTAGCTTCCCATTCTTTTAAAAGTTTTCTTTAAATTTGTTTGATGTTTATTTTTGTGTGTGTGGGGTGTCAGGACACGAATGCGAAGGTCAGAGGACAAGTTGTAGGAATTGTTTCTCTCCTTCTACAAGGAGGGAACCCAGGTTATCAAGCATTGGTAGCAAGCATCCTTACTGGCTGACCTGCCCTCAGTTTCCCATTCATGATGGATGGCTTAAAAGAACCTCTTATTTCAGATTCACAGTGCACAGATGCTCTGTCTCACCAGCTCGCGTTTGATTTCTGCTTGGCATGAGAAGGGCCTGCTATAGAGTGCTTTGCCATCGTGCCAACTCAAGGTAGCCTTTAACATGGCTTCCCCTTTATACATGAGACTCATGAACAAAGAGTGCTAGTAAAGGGATTGGAGAGATGGCTCAATGGTTAAAAGCACTGGCTGCTCTTGGAGAGGACATGGATTTGATTTCCAGGACCCACATGATGGGTAACAAGCAGTTCCAGGGAATCTAATGTCTTCTGACTTCTGCAGGCATTGCATGATAAAGGCGCATTTATATCCATGCAGTAAATAGAATAAAATACACATAAAATGAAATAAAAATAATACATATTTTAAAGAGTAGTATTAAAATAAAATATTGCATCTATCATATTGTATATAATATTCTATTGCAATATTGCAGTGAGACACACTAAATAAAGAATTCTACTAGAGGGTTTACCTCGAACTACTCAACAAGGACCCACAATTCCTTCAAGATCTTGTTGGGATTTCATTTCCCAAGGATTTACCTCCCTCTACTTTCTTTGGTTCTTAGCATGTAGAACCCATTCCTAAAAGCTTTTTCTCCTTACATTCGTTTCCCCTCTTCTTCCTCTTGTTTCAGCTCATTTGTAACTAAACCAACTCTTCAAATGTACTTTTTTCAAGCACTAAGAGGATTTAATTTTTTTCTCTCCTAGATATTTTTCTTTTATTTATTTCTTCTGTTTCTTTCTGTGCAGCTGGCAGGGACCTCATGTTTTCGTTTGGTTTATTTTGTCTCAAAATCAGATCCTCTAACTTTTTTTGTTTGGTTTGGTTGCTTATTTATTTATTTTTTTTGGAGACAAGTTCTCACTACATACCTCAGGCTAGTCTTGAATGTGTAGCTGAAGTGCTTCAGCCTCTTCAGTGCCAACATGAAACACCAGGCTGGTTCCTATAACTCTTCTACCAAGGAAGATTGAGGTGACTCATATTCAACTATTACGATATCTCAGATTTTCCAGGAAAGAAAATGATAGATATTTGCTTCAGTTACTTAAATGCAAATATTCAATGGTTAAAAGAATGGGGTAAGGAGACTAGAGAGATGTCTCAGTGGTTAAGAGCACTGGCTGCTCTTTCAGAGGACCCAGGTTCCATTTCTGGCATCCACATGGTGACTAACAACCATCTGCAACTCCAGTTCCAGGGGATCCAACACCTTCTTCTGACCTCTACAGGGATTGCACAACATGGGTGTATTTGCACACATTTAGGCAATACACTCTTACACATAAAATAATAAATAAAATATTTTTTAAAAGAAAGAAGTAAATCAAATGTCCATGATCCTGGGTGAGTTTTCTTAGGAAGAAAGCAAGATGAATCTCATCATTTTTTTTGTTTTGTTTTGTTTTTTTGAGACAGGGTCTCCCTGTAGCCCCAGCTATCCTGGAATTCACTCTGTAGACCAGGCTGGCCTTGAACTCACAAAGATCTGCCTGCCTCTGCCTCCCAAGTGCTAGGATTAAAGGCATGTGCCACCACGCCTGGCTGACAAAATCCACCCCAAGTCCTTGTGGTAAATATGCACCCTTTCAGAGAGCACATAAGGCCTTGAGGACTCCAGTGCACTGTAACGTAGGAGCCAGCTGGGCCAGCACCCACATTCCAGCTCCATCATCTCTACCCTTTCAACTTCATAACTGCCAATGGTGTGATCTCATTTTTGTCAAACCCCAATTCCCCACAGCTCTGCTTTTTCTCTCCTTCCCTCTCCTCTATCCTACCTTTTCCTTTCCTTTGTTATTAAATTTTTTTTAAAAAATTACATTTTTATTTTATGTGTGTGAGTATATTACTTGTATTTATGTAGGTGCACCCATGGTATGCAATGCCTGTGCAGTCAGAAGAGGGTGTTGGATTCCCATGGAACTGGAGTTATGGACAACTGTTAGCCGCCATGGCCATGTGGGTGCTGGGAATAGAACCAGGGTCTTCTGCAAAAGCAGCCAGTACTCTGAACTGAGCCATCTCTCTAGCCCTATTGATTCATTTTTTTTTTAAACATTTGGATTAAAATGAGTTGTGGAGATTGAACTTAGAAGCCTTATTTATTTATTTGTTTGTTTGTTTGTTTATATTTTTTATTTTTTTTGGTCTTTTCGAGACAGGGTCTCCCTGTAGCCCCAGCTGTCCTGGAACTCACTCTGTAGACCAGGCTGGCCTTGAACTCACAAAGATCCACCTGCCTTTGCCTCCCACGTGCTAGGATTAAAGGCGTGCACCACCACACCTGGCCAGAAGCCACATATATTTATAAAGCACTGTGACATGTCAACACATGCATGTACCACATCCTGGTCAAATCATGGTACCAAGCATTTCCATCTCCTCTTCATTGTTTTATTTTTGGAATCTTCTAGTTCTTTACAAAATTCAAACTAGGTCATTGTGAACTACACCACTCAGGTGTTCTGTGGAACGGCAGAAATAATTTCTTCTAACTTACATACTCTGGAACCCCTTGGAACCTGGGGGTTGAGAAGGTAGAGGTGGGAGTATGAAGATAGATAAAAAGTTCTGCAGTTTCATAATGGGTGCTTAGCACTGATATGTCTAAGTCATTTCATTGATGTAAAATGTTCCCTTCAGAAATGTGATCGATTCTGGCCAAGTAAGATGAAAGTATTTTTTCTGTAATGTTGAGTCACTGTTAAGTGCAACACCACATATGCTAGGTTATTCTGGAGAGACAGCCCTTGATATCACCCAGGATAGAGGCATCGTCAGGGGAAGGAAAACATCTTAGAACTACATCATTTCATAGCTGAATCAAATGGAATAAAGTACTTTAAACGTCTCCCTTCTTTAAACCAATATCCACCACAGATGACAGGAAGGGAATGAAAATAATACTGAAAGGAAGGGTTGAGTGGGGAGAGAGGTGGGAGGGTTGGGGAGAGGAGGGGGTGGGGAGAGAGATAAGCAATACTAAGGTTATTTGAAAAGGCTATGGAAACTTATTTTATAAGCTTCATATATATATATATATATATATATACACACACACACATTTATATTCATATAAAATAGATTAATTGGAGCTATCCTACAAAATGAATAATGTTCCTTCCAGGAGCCATACATTGCCAATAAAAAGTCCAGTTCCAGCTATGGGATATTTCTCCCTCAAGTAGTTGTCAGGGGTGCTCTGGAGACCCTCAAAGCAATCCAGGCTGTTCTCATTGCTCTTGGTTGTCCAGAACTTGATAAGACCTGAATACTGAAGAAACTATATGCACTGGTCACAGGAAAAGGAGAAACCAAATTGGTACTGACCAGTAAGCTGCCACCCCAATGTCTAGTTTTCATAGTATAGGCTATGAAAGTGTATATAGTATAGTACAGCAGCCTTCTTGGGGGGGGGGAGTCATCAACAGTGTCACCTAGCTGTGAACCTGTGAGCTACAACAATGACCAAAGTGCAAGATATGGCCATGAGTGGAACAGGGGCATTAATATTCTTGGGGTAACTAACTACTTTCTGATCGGATTTAAGGTCTGCTCCCTGCACAGTTGGAAACACATGCCTGACACTGAATCTGACCTAGAACCCATGGTTGCGGAGCTCACAGACCCCAAGGGTGAACTTACTACTAGTATTCTGTTAAATGGACATAGTCTCAAAGTGCCTTCTACATTCATACCTCTATTCCCAGCTCTGAGACCTCATCAAAGAAGTTTCTTTGTGCAGTGGACAGTAGTTAATACAGAAATTCACAACTGGTCAAAGTGCAGAGAATAAGTCTCTGTGGAGTGCTCAGATGTAAGTGGGCATCTGTCTCACACCTCCTTTCCCCAAGGCTCAGGGAGCACTGATGAGGAGGAAGTGAACAGATCGTAAGAGCCAGAAGTTGAGGAAGGCCTGACTATGTCCAGGGCACTGTCTCCTGGACGTGACGGGACCACTCTACTCCTGAACTCGTAGCAGCTGCGGTGGCCTGTACAAGAGCCTCACAAGCTCGAGCCAGTGAACATTCCAACGTGGAGGAGGAGGGCTCAGAAGTCCCCACCCCTAGCTGAGGAGTCATTGACGGGGGATGGCTTCCTGGGGAGAAAGAGTCACTTTTCTTTAAGGATGTGGCTCCTGGTAGGACGTCCATGCTCCATTATGAATATATGGATAGCACAAATTGGCCCCCATGGACACGAATTTAGGAAGCAGGTGGAAGCTCGGGGATGGATCTGGGAGGGCTAAAGCGGGGGATGGATGTGATCAAAGCACATGGTCCGCACCTATGAAATTCTCAAAAATTAATGAAAAGACTCTACTTAATTAAAAAAACAATATCCCAGGCTGGAGAGATGGCCTAGCGGTTAAGAGCGCCGACCACTCTTACAGAGGATCCGGGTTCGATCCCCAGCACCCGCATGGTGGCCGAGAACGGTCTGAAACTCCAATTCCAGGAGAACTCCAGTTCCAGGGGAACCCAACGCCCTCTTCTGACCTCCGCGGCATTGCACGACACGGGTGCACAAACTTGCATGCAGACAGTACATTCATACACATACAGAAATAAATAAAATTAAAAAACAAATTTAAAAAAAAATATCCCCTGAAAAGCAAGCCATTTATACTATTCTCTGTCATAGGATGTTTTCACACTGTTCTCTACTCCTCATCAAGACTTCACTCTGCATATACACTTTCTATAAAGGATGAGAGCCAGGTGGACCAGGCTGGGTGTGGCAATCAAGGCCAGCCTGATCTACATGGAGAGGTCCAGGCCTGCAGGGGTTATATGGAGACCCTGTCAAGAACAAACCAAAAACAAAACCAAAAACCCCAGGTGGACTGATAAACATGAATCAGAGTTGTCTCTAAAGGGGATTTTCCTATTTTATTTTCCAGAAGTTTCCATATCACTTTCTGTTTCTTGATTAGTCAGGCAAAGGGAACTGGTGGGTACTTGAATGTGGAGACCCACAGACCTCTGGACCATATGTTTTGACTTAATCACGTGCCTGCAGTGGTGGAAAGGGTGAATGATAAGTTCTCCAAGGAAGAGCCTCCATAAAGTTCTAAATTTGCATGAGCCCCCGAAGCCTGGAAAGCACACACGACTATCTCCAAATGGGTTTCTAAACTTGGGATGGGGAAGATGATTATTAGGTTTAAGAAAATCATCAAACTTCTCAACTGGTAAGCAGGCCCTGGTAAAGTGAAGGCATTTCTATTTAACATCACAAATCCTTTCTGAGGAGGGTGAAAATTGGGGGCCATAAGGCCCCTTAGGTCTGTGGCAGGAAGTAAGTAGGGAGAGAGAGCTAGAGGGATGCATGAGACTGCCCAGGGGGAGCAGACGGAAGGAGTCCCACGTGGGAAGGCTAAAGGACGCTTTAGGGTAAGGGCAGAGATGGGATGCAGCTCACTGACTGAACATGTACTTAGCCTCTGCAAGACTGCATGCATGTGTGCCCAGCACAAAGAGGAGGAAGCCAGGCTCCCTATGATGTCAGGAGTGCAGTGCCGGAAAGACCTCCTCCAGTTCCGCCATATCTCCCATCTGGCCCACCATACTATGATCATGTGTTTGGAGACTGGGGTCCCCTGGCACCTGAGGAAGTGTTTTGCCTATCTGAATCGATATGCTGCAGGAGCGGAACATGAGCACACACGTGCACAATGGCAACAGGACCCATGATGTGAATACGCGTTAGGAAGAACATGGTGCCACAGGCTGTGACAGCAGTGCTCAGCCCTCCACAGCATGGACCAAAGCATCCCAGGAAATCCCACTTAGAGCAAGTCTCACGGTGACCTGTGTGACAGAGGAGGGGTATGCAGGAGTCGGGAAGGGGCGGGTGCAAGTGCGTTTTTCTAGAAAAGTATCCTGAGCTCTTCTCATGTGAATTTAAAAAAAAAAACAAAAAACAGTTTTTAGATTTATTTGTTTTTATTTTATGTGCATGAATGTTCGGCCTGAATGTGTGCATGCTTGGTGCCCACAGAGGTCAGAAGAAGGTGTTGTATCCTTTGGGGCTAGAATTGTGGTTGGTTGCTAGCTGCTATGCAGGTGCTGGGAACTGAATCCAGATCCTTTCTAAGAGCAGCTAGTGCTCTTAACTACAGAGCCATCTTCCTAGCCCTGTTTTTTATGCAATTTTTAAAGGAGACTATTTACAAAACAAATAATATCTCCAAATACACTCAGAGTCACTGTTTTCAGGAGTTCTCTGTAAATAAGTTTCTTGCTTTGAGTCTATACTTAACCAGGATGGAAAACACCATAAAATTGGGTGGAAAGAACCTGAATCTGAAGCTGAGAGACTTCACTTGTCTTTCTGGCTCTGCCATTAAGTAGCTACAGCAGGTCACTCCTTCTCACCCTCGAGAACGTGGGAATAATTATCCTTCCTTTTACCTCATGGAGTCGTAATGAGGATCAAATAGAATAACAGATGTTCCTGCGCTCTGCAGTACACAGTCGAGCACAATATAAGATATTCTTAGACCTACTCTGGCATTAAATTTGCTAAGCAAATACCGGAATAGTAAGGACAGAAACGAACTTAGTAAAAATATTTCCACAGTTCAATCATGGATAGTAATCCCTTTTCTTGCCATGATAAACAATAGCCTTCTGCTTTAAATGGTATTTTTATCACACATCCAACTCTCCAAGTTTCAGCGTGTTCTTATTTTATAACTTCTGTCTTGTAGCTTTTCTTCAAGATTGCTTCCTCCTCTGTAGGTGAATACATCAAGTGGGGGCAAGAGAGAGGGGGAATGGATGCTGAGCTTGCTTCCCTGCATGGCCTGGGCATGCCAGCTTGATTTTATGCAAGGATTAAGTCCTTCGTGGGTACAGCCCAAAGGGAGGGGCAACGCCAAAGAAACAATCAGCAGGCATCCAGGAGTTCAGCACTTCTTCAGTGGCTACAGGTCTAATTCGTAGTCTGTCTGGCACAGAGAAATCTAACTGCAGCCTTTGTGGTTTAAATAAAATGGATCTGCAGCAACTTGGAGTCATTTTTAAATGTTCCATGTTATTTTAGTTCAAGGACAAGCTTTTAAAATTAAAAGAAAACTTTGGCTTTAATTATAGATTAAGAGTGAAAGTTGTTCCAAAGGAACGTTATCGAGTCCCACTGTTGGAGAAAGCATTTGAGTTCTTAATTAATCCTTCTTTTAAAGTAACAGTCTTCATGGATACCAGGAAGTTCAAAAAGCATGCCGGTAGCACAAAAGGCATTTCACACTGTGATAGCCACACCTTTTCCACTCTGTATTACCTTCCCAGCAATCTTGAGAACCAGGATGCAGGGGTTTAACAGACCTTAGTAGTCACACAGCAATGGTCCTAATAAAAGACAGCTGACTGACAGTGTTGGATTAATCTACATTTAAGAAAAAACTTAAATCTCGGGATCTAAGCTTACAAAACACATTAAGTCGAGAGATCCTAGTCTAGAGCAAACTGCAGGATTATTTCAAAACACCCTCAGCACTGTCTTTCGCACATGACTTCATTTAAACCTTTTGATTTGGGAATACATTTTGAAAATCAAGGCATGCCTTCCTTTTCTGTAGATTTCTAGAGGAGGAAGTGGAAGTCTTAAGTCAAATCTCCAAGCAGGGCAGAAAGAAAGACCTGGCCCTAGGTTCCAGGTCTGGCTGTGTCAGGCCAGTCCCTGGTACCCTGGGGAAACTCCTGACTACATGTCCTCAACAGACTTGTTGCCCCTTAAAATGAGCAGCTCCCCTCCTGAGAACCTGACACCCTCGTTCTCTGGGAAAGGGCGCTGTGCCTGTTTTCCTTCCCGCCTTCTTCACAGTGTTTGCCCTCTGTAGTGCTCTGCAGAATTGTCACAGCGGGTACTTGTCTCCTTCTGTATTCCCAGACTCCTCCTCTCTGTGAAGTTTCCCTAAGACCCCCAGCTGGGATTCTCAGCCCAGAATGCAGCTGACCTATCCTACAGAGGAGGCAAGACAGGCCTGCACTGTCTTCGGTCTGGAATGCGCACATAGGGCTCTCAAAGGATCTTCAGTCAGAGGAAGGAGGGGTGCAGTAAATTCTAGAAGAAAGGTCCTTAACAAAAATGAGCTAGCCACAAAGCGAGCATCGACTGAGATGCTGGACATCTGAGCATGCTCATCGGGACATAGGATCTTTGGTGCAGAGAAGGAAAGGATGCAGAAGAGAAAGACAGTAAAGAGCTGCCAGTGCTTCCTCAGCCAAGGCTGGGCTCTGCTAACCATTTCTGAAGTTCTGTGCTGGGTTTTTGCCCAGCTGCTTGCATGGGTCTTATGCAATTTGCAGCAGGTGGTGGTTGGGTGAGGAAGACCTGGTCCTTTTCGAAAAGAGACCCCAGATAGGCTGACTAGAGCTCAGGGGATGAGCTGGCACTGAGGAATGAGGTAGACTAGTCATTTGGAGCAATGGACTCTAGCACAAATAACAGAAGATGAGACCTGGGGAGGGGGCACTGCAGGAGGGTGCCAAGGGAGAGTCAGGTATAATGGCGATTAAGACTGACAGAAAAATTATGTATGAAATACATAAAAATTTCATAAAAAATAAAAGAAAAGGAGTTGAAGAGAGCTCACAAAGATAAACTACCATCTTGTTGATATTTGTCAGGTTTTAGCATCAAACAGCCCAAGTTTGAACCCTGGCTCTATAGCATCACACTTCTCAGGCACGGTCTGTTATGTACATCTACTCTCATCCTAAAAACATGGCAGTGGTACAAATCATACAACTATTGTGAGGACTAAATGAGGTGTAACACATTTAGGTAAAGCACTTGGCACGAACTCCAGGCATCTGTAGTGACAGTGTAGTAAACAACAGCTTTGATTGCTGCCTATAAAAATGTACTGTACTCACCTTATCATTCAGCATCCCCCTAGAGGCTAGAATCACAAGGACTGGGAAACAGTGACCCTCTAGAATCACAAGGACCCGGAAACAGTGACCCTCTAGAATCACAAGGACCAGGAAACAGTGACACTCTAGAATCACAAGGACTGAGAAACGGTGACTCTCTAGAATCACAAGGACTGAGAAACAGTGACCCTCTAGAATCACAAGGACCAGGAAACAGTGACGCTCTAGAATCACAAGGACTGAGAAACGGTGACTCTAGAATCACAAGGACTGAGAAACGGTGACCCTCTAGAATCACAAGGGCTAGGAGATAGTTATCTCAATCCTACAAACCACAAGCAAATAAATTCTGCCAATGACCTGAATAAATGTGTAACTGGGCTCTTTCCTCATGTTACCAGACAGGAGCCTGATGTGACTGATGTCTTGGCATGAGCACGTGGGACCTTCAACAGAGACTCTGGTCATTCTGCCCCAGATTTCTGCCCTACAGAAAACTGTTTGATGGTGTTGTTTACATTATTCAATTTGTAGCAATTTGTTATGAGGAAACAGAAAACTTATATACAGGCATAAAAACTGTTCCTTTATTTATAACTAGATCATAACTTCGAACCTCACAGAGTTCATGAAGTAACACGCAATGCCTCGCGTCCTCCGCTGCTGCACACAAGCTATTTCTTCACAGTAACATGCGTGTGATGATCCAGAGCCTACCTCTGGGTTCTTCTTGCCCTTCTTTTTGTTTGCGTTCCATTTAGTATTCTTTTAAGATAAGTGCTAGGATGCTCCCCTGCCCAGGATCTTCTCCAGCAAAGACAGGCAGGATGATGAGAAAGAAAATCCTTCACACTAAAGACATATGTAAGACCTAAAGGTATAAAACTACTAGAAGAAAAAAACAGGGAAAAGACTCTCTATCAGCACTCGAGACAGTGATATTTGGATGGGACCCCCAAAGTACAAGTGAAAAAAAAATATCCAGCAAAGCAAGCGAGACTGCAGAAAACTAAAAAGATTATACCCAGGGAAGGGAATAGTAAAGGGACAGATTACAATAGGAAGAAAATATTTGCAAATAACATACCAGCTGTCCAAATATAGAAGGCACTCAAACTACTCAATATCAAGAACCCTATGAAAAACAGCAAAAAAAGAGACTTAGCTATTTCTCAAAATAAGACATACAAAAGGCCAAAGATTATTAAATATGTTCAGTATCTCTAACTATAAGATAAATGCAAATTAAAACCACAAAGTATCCCTCTATATCTAACAGGATGACTATCATAAAAAAGATGAAAAGGAACAAGTGTTAGAGGTGCTGTAGACAAAGCACCTGATTGTACCCCATAAACATATGTAATTATTATTTATCAATTAACAAAATGAAATAAAAATAAGGGAAAAATTACTTCAAATCCCATATACATAGGAAGAGCCATGCCCAGGGGTATGTTGTGCTGCAGTCATTTGTTAATATCAGATCTGAGAACTTGCTGTCCTATGGGAAAATCAGCTAGCAGTTGGATGCAAAGTCTTCGAGCTTATTATCAGTTCTTTAAGGATACACCAAATCAATAGCTATTAAATTCAAGGAAAGACTCATTTGGTATAATACATGCCACTAAAAGGTGATGATAATTTATTGCAAGCAAAGGACATGAGAAATGTAATTTGCTCTAATGAAATAAGTTGCTGATCTTGGAAAGGCTTTGGAAACAGTGGCTTGTTTAACTTTATTACTGTGTAAGCAGCACCGTTTGAAAGAGGAGAGAAAACTCACAGAAAAATATTCTGAGGCCAGTTTACCACTGCTCAGAGACATAGAGGAACTGTTAAATACTTAGTTGGATCAGCCATAAAGAAACCCAGGCGATTTAACAAGGGTGCTCCCAGCAGAGACAATGCACTTTATTGTTAGAAAAAAAGAAGGAAGATGAAGAAGTATAAATACAAGTATTAATGGGAAATCAAACTCATTTTGACATTTTTTCAGAATGATTAAAACATAAAAACTTAGTATGTATCTTTATTAATGTAATGTTTTTCAAACATGGTGATCCTGTTCTTCCTAGTCTCATTTGTGTTTTTCTTTTTCATTTTTGTATGTCATTTTAATCAACTACATTTGCAGCACTTGCTAAAAACTATTAAAATAACCCAAGAACAAAAGGGTAGAAAAACATTTTGAAGCATATGATATTTAATGCTCTACTGATTGATAATTTTGCTTGAAGGAAAGATTGGCAAAAAGTAGTGGAATTCTTAGCTCCTTGTTTTTACTTAAAAAATTCCCACCAGTACTCACTCAAACAAAGAACTTAAAGTTTTCCACTGGAAAGACAAAAAGAAAAGTTTCTAGCATCTTTAAGTACAGAGTAAGCAGTCCATCTGAGTCCAATCATATTTCAGGGGTGCATTTATTAGGTGCACAACTGCCAACTAACCCCACATCATGTAATTATAATTATAGGTGCGTTTAATTCAACTATACTTAATGCTTTTCTTCAAGCAACATAATTTAGGAAGCCAATGCTATCAGAATGAACCATGTTTTTAAAAACTATTTTGCTTACTATTTTTATTGTATGCGTATGAGTGTACTGTCTGCATGTACACAAGTGCAGCTGTGTTGTACAATGCCTGTGGAGTCAGAAGAAGCCATTCGATTCCATATGTACATATATACACATGTCTGTGAGTATATGCCACATGTGTGCAGATGCCTGTGGAGGCCCCAAGAGAGCATCAGATCCTCTGGAACTAGAGTTACAGGTAGCAGCTGTGAGCCATGGGACATCTGTGCTGGGAACTGAACCCAGGTCTTCTGCAAGGGCAGGAAGTACCCTTAACAGGTAAGCCATTAAAGTTTTTAATATTTATCTTTCCTCATTATTATTGTGCATGTGTGTATATGATGCCATGTTGTATGAGTGTGGGTATGTCTGGGCCATGGTCCATGGGTTCTATGGTGTGCATATGGAGGTCAAAGGACAACTTTCAAGAGTCGATTCTCTTTTCCAGCTTGTCCAGGCAGGGTCTCTCTTGTTCTCTTCTGCTGAGCTGTGCTCTTCAAGCCATCTGTCCCATAAACATCCAGGTGATTCTCCTGTTCCTACATGTCACAGAAGTGCTGGGATTACAATTGTGAGTCATTCTAAAAGGCTTTTTAAAATGTGACTCCAGAGGATTGAACTCAGATAGTCAGGGTTGGGTGGCAAGTGCTTTTACAGACATCTTGATGGCCCCCATCAGTAATTTTGTGATGGTTCCTGCTGTTCCATTCTGGAGACAAATACTCTGAACCAATTATTTCTTGACATTGTAAATGTATGTATAATTGTGTGTGTGAATTCTCACTAAAAACTATCTGAAACAAAGTAAATGCTTTTTTTATTTATTTTTTAATTTTTTAATTTTTTATTTTTCTCTATGTGTACAAATGTACTATCTGCATGCAGGTCTGTGCACCTGTGTCGTGCAATGCTGCGGAGGTCAGAAAAGGGTGTCGGACTCCCCTGGACCTGGAGTTCTCCTGGAATTGGAGTTTCAGACGGTTCTCAGCCGCCATGTGGGTGCTAGGGATCGATCCCAGGTCCTCTGCAAGAGCGGTCGGCACTCTTAACCGCTAGGCCATCTCTCCAGCCCAACAAAGTAAATACTTTTTAAGATAAAACCATTCAGTAAAAATCTGTACATATGGTGCATGAAAACAAAATAATCATGGCCAAATCAGAACAGTTGAGAAATTCAGGAAAGATACATATAGCATCATATTGGTGGGAAAATATAAATAAAGAATCACAGCTTTAAACAGGTAGACAGGCCAGTAGTCGTCTGAGCTGCCATCTCAATAGAGCACAGAGGACCCTGCAGGTCAGCCAATCACAAAGATTCAGGGGCCATGAGTGGAATCCCGAGAGTTACCAGCTCAACCACACCTACCAGAGAAGCAAGATCATGCTTTGTCTGATTTCCTGAGTCTATGAGAAGCTTTCTGGGTCATCTGACCACGGATGTTCTTTAAATAATCAGTAGACTTATTTAAGAAGGTAATAAGGACTCCTAACAAAGGCTTAAAAGCATCGAGAGTTGAAGGTAGATTGGGATTGGAAATCAGTGGTAGAGCATATGTATGTTTAGGACGCTTGAATCCCTGGGTCAGAGAGAGAAAGGGAGTACGGGGTGGGGGGGGGATTCAAGTAATTTCTGATCTCTACAGTGGTCATGACCACTTTGAAGAAGGAGTAAAAGGATGTTTTTGCACTCTATCACTATGGTAAAATACATGAGAAAAATCAAGTAAAGGAGGAAGGTTTGTTTGGGGTCATAGTCCAAAAGGTTTCAGTCCATGCTGGTTGGCTCTGTTGTTCTGGAGAGGGAGAACGTCATAGTTGAGAACATGCTGAGGAGATCTGCTCGTCTGGTAACAGCCAGGAAACAAGAGAAAGAAAGGGGAAGGATTCAGGAACTCCCAACGGCCTAACTCCCTTCCCTTCAGCTCCTTCTCCTTGTGGTCACACCACCTCTCACAGGCTGGTGACCCTACCTTTTAGACATGACATTTGGAGGGACATTCAAAATCCACATTGTAGCGTAAGATAAAAAGACAACATTCTCAAAGAATAAAAACATGACACCAAATAAAAAGGACAAACTTCAACATAGAAGTTGGTTAACAGAATAGATGGGGGAAAGTTGAAGCCCGAACATAATGAGGAAGGTAAAGTTATGAATATACAGGAGAAAGATAAGAAGTGAGGAAAAGCAGAGAGGCAGGGACAAACGGGCCAAGGTCACCTCATAGGTGAATTCTTTCAAGCTTTCAGGATATGAAGAAGAGCTGATACTTCATTTGGGTTGAAGTTTTTCTTTGGGGCAATTCTTTTTGGCTTGTTTTTATTTTTTAAGATTTTTTTTAAATGTATGAGTGTTTTGTCTTCTTGTATGTACATATACCATGTGTATGCCTGGTGCCTGCAGAGGTCAGAAGGGGGCATCAGATCCCTTGGTACTGCAGTTACAGATGGTTGTGAACTGCCATGTGGGTACCGGAACCAACTTGGGTTCTCTGCAAGAGCAGTAACTGTTCTTAACTACTTAGCCATCTTCCCAGCCTCTGTTTTTTGTTTGTTTGTTTGTTTTTTGGTTGCTGTTGTTGTTGTTGTTGTTGTTGTTAAAGTTTGGCTGGCCTGAGAACCCCCTACTATAGCTCATGGGCTCATGAGAGTTTTTCTTACTAACTATTCTTAGGAGTGGTTGGAGGTTTCCTTAACTTGATTATTCCCAGAAACTTTCTGCAAACAAATACTTAATTGTAAAAGATAACAAAAGTCTTTTTACTGTTTGCTGTCCAATGGCATTTTATAGAAATTCACCAATATGATGCAATAAAGGAAGGAGGAAGAGAAAGAGAGGGTACAGGAACAACATGGTGTGGGAGCAAGACTAGATTTGTGTACTTTGAGACTCTAACAGCATAAGAAAAATACACAAAATGTAACAGCTTTTCAACATATCAGTGATAGCTATTATAATATGTAATCACTTATATACAATAGCAAAAAACAGCACATAAAGTATGTAGTAATTAACTTCATGGGAAATAAGTAAATTATATGCAAAGTGTATAAACTTACTAAATGACGTGGAGGTTGGCCAGAATATACATTCATTAGTGGGAAGACTTGATACATTAAGGACAAAAGTTTGCTAATAGTCAAACTAATATTTGAAGTAATACCAAATTAATTTTCTACAATAACATTTTTTAATAAAACTTGTCAAACCTAGATGAGAATATTCAGGGATGTTGCATAGGTCTGTCTTCATGGACAGATGCCACCTTCCCAAGCTTGGTTGAACCCTCTTGCCTAGGATCACGACAGCTCAGGTTATTGACCATTAGGCTCCATAAGAAAAGAGGGGCAAGGAGAGCTGGTCACACGTCTCCACAAGGGGGAGGAGCTCAGTGTACGTAAACCAAGGAGGCTGAAGGAAAGCTATCTCACTATTTTGTGTGGCTGTGAGGAGGTCATAATGCACACTTGGATGAAGGACTTTCCAATGTGGCCTCAGGAGGGCGGCACCCACACTCCTTTAGGTAAACCCTCACCCACTGCTCTGTAAGTAATCCTAATAAACTCGCTGGTTTCCCAGACTGTAGTCTGGCAAAGTTGTACCTTGGTTTGTCATAGGGACCAAAGGAAGAAGGCGTGAACATTGTTTATGTCTCCCAGAAAGAATTTTAGCAACAGAGAAAAAAATATTTGAAAGTGGACATTCGCTGCCAAATGTCAAAATGGACTATAAACCCACATTGGGAAAATGGAGCACTATTATAAATTATGAATACACTGTGGGACTGAAGAGATAGCTCAACAATTAAAAGCACTGGCTGCTCTAGCAGAGGACCCAGGTTGGAATCCCAGAACCCACATGGTGGCTAACAACCATCTCCAACTCCAGTTCCAGGGGATCCGACATCCTTTTCTGTCCTCCTTGGGCACAACACAAGTGCACTTACACACATGAAGGCATAACACTCATACACATAAAATAAAAATAAATTTCCAAAAAATTTTAAAGAAAGAATACATTGTTTGATAGAATACAATATATTCCTGAAATGGGATACAGATAACAGAAGTTAGTATTTAATTTAAGAAAGGTAGCCTTTCTTAATCAGTTAGGAACAGTAGATGTTCCATTCAGTTGTGCTGAGACAACTGGCTATCTAATTGAAAAAAAAGAAAAGTCAAATCCCAGCATGTGAGAGGTAGGGACAAAAGGATCAGAAGCTCAAGGTCATCCATGGGGGCCATGAGACCTTGTCTTAAAACAACAGAAAGTCAATCAATAAATATAAAAATCAGATTGCTACCTCATCTGATTTACAAAAACAAATGACGAGAATAGATTGTAAGCTGTATGTGGTGGTTTGCATGAGGAATGAATGTCCCCCACAGGTTGGAACACTTCGTCTCCAGTTGGTGCACTGTTGGAGGTGGTCATCTAACCATGAAGAGGAACCTCCAGATGTGCTGGAGGAAGTGTGTCAGTGGGGGTGGGCTCTGAGTGTCCATAGCCCCCCCCTTCCAGTTTCTCTCTCTTTCTGCTTCAGATTTGGGGTTAAAGATGGGAGCTCTCAGCTTTTTGTTCCTGCCGCCACGCCCCACCCACCATTACCGACTCTCCCTCTGGAACCATAAGCCAAAATAAACTCTTTCTTCCATAATTCGCTTTTGGTCATGGTGTTTGATCACAACAATAGAGAAGTAACTAATATACTAGACAACTAAAATGCTTAAAAATACGAGGGGAAATGTAAAGCAGATGTCTATAATCTTGGGCTAGATCTTTCTAAAAGGACAGGCCACATAAACCCCACCATGACAATCAGAACCCCTCTCAGCCTGCCAAACTATCCCTGGGGCCCAGTGTCCTCCCAGGATAGTGGGGCTTCTACCTGCTTCATGGAGGTTTACTAGTGCCATTGATATATTCCTGGCCTGTTGATGAGAGCCTGGGTTTTGTTTCTATTAAGTAAATGGCAGGTATTTATCTGTGCCTCTCTGAGAGCTGTGAGGCCTCTGGCAGAACCACAGATCATCAGAGGCATGTGGCATGTACAGATTATGTCTTCACATTCCTTTATTTCATGGCGAAAGGAACTGGATACCTGTGTTAACAAAGGGACTTAGATGACGGACTGAATCGCTACCTCAATTAGAGTTCCTTAGTCTAAGAATCTATCTATCTATAGTCCACAATCAGATCATTCCTTCATGTCAGGTGAGGAGGCTGGCTGGAGAGAAAATCTGGATCCAGCAAGGAAGTAACTATCGCGTTTAGGGACAGACAGTAAGATGGTATGTAATCACAAAGTTGGGCTTTTTCATATTTTTCTGATGAGAGGAGAGTTATGGTAACTATAAGCTAAGTTTTACGGCTTCAATCATAATAATGGTGAAGTAGTTCTCAAACATCTTTTAAGATAGTTGAGAATTACTATTCCAGATGATTTATGCTTATACTTTTCCAAGCACAGTTTAAGGGGGAAAAGGTATACATTAAGGGAAAAATCTGAAAGAGAAAGGACAGAGGTTAGATAAATGGTGGTCCCCACGAGACATGGAAAAGTCTGGATTGGAGCCATATTTCTTAAGAGATGTAAAATAAAGATACAGAAACAACTAAAATAAGACCAATCACACTGCTGACACAGTTGTGAAAAAAAAAAAAACAAACCCTTGATCCAGCAAGACAGATTTAGCAGCTCAAAAGACAGCTATGGGGGTTGGGGGGGGTGGGTTGGTAAAGGCAACCAGAACAGGGAGTGAACATGGAAAACAGGAACATGCCCAGGCTGGCCTCTCACGAAGACCCTGTGAATCACTAGCAGCTACGACGGCAGCTGTCAGCTACACACTAGGCCGAGACAGCCCAGAGAAGGTACTTGGCATTCGATGGCTTCTGGCCTGGGATTTTATGTTTAGAAATGTAAGACCCAGTGACATTTAAGGAATTCTTGCTCTTGCCAGACAGCCATCCTCTCACCTTCAATCCATGTGACAAATGGTTCTAAATACCACGTTGCTGTTTAACGCATCTGCTGTCTAAATCAGTGTGGAAATTGGAAGGCTGGCCTCTGAATTCTGGCCCTTCACAAAAGGGTATGTCTCAGGGTCATAATGACAGTCTTGGCAGAACAGGGCATTCCTACTTGAAACGCCTCTCCATACTGAGACTTGTCTACCATGGCCTGAGTCTGGCTTGACCAAAGGGACGATGGGTTCTTAGCACACGCACAGGCAACTACGTGAAAACTTAGAAAAGCCAGTTGTTTGGAAACCTCATTGTGTGGAAGGTTGTCTCTAACCACTTTTCAGTGTTTTCAAAGGTTTTATTTTCATTTGAGTTATTTGTGTTTTCATTTTAATTTTTATATTACCAAAAATATTCTTCTTTGTATTACTATTGTAAAAAAAACCCTGCTTTCTTTAAAGAAAAATTGGTTAATTTGCTTATTTTTACTTGTGTATGTGTATGAATATTTTGTCTACATGTATGTAAGCTCATCATGTGTATACAGTGCCCATGGAGGTGAGAAGACAGTGTCAGATTCTCTGAACCTGAAGTTATTAATGCTTGTTAGTTGCTATGTGGGTGTTGGGAACTGAACCCAGGTCCTCTGCAAGAGCAGCCAGAGCTCTTAACTGAGCCATTTTGTCGGCCCCCCCTTTTTACCAGTTGATTGAAAACTGCTCAAAGGCAAAAGTTACTTTATCACACACACACACACACACACACACACACGCACACACACACAAACACAAATACACAGACACACACATACACACTCTTTCCATCAGAGACATACGTACATCTCTATCCTTGTATCTCAAATGCTCCACTTTCAGTGTTGAGGCAGGGTTTTTTTGTTTTTTTTTGTTTTTTTTGTTTTTTTGAGACAGGGTCTCCCTGTAGCCCCAGCTGGCCTGGAATTCACTCTGTAGACCAGGCTGGCCTTGAACTCACAGAGACCCGCCTCCCTCTGCCTCCCAAGTGCTAGGATTAAAGGCATGTGCCACCAAACCCGACCTAAAGATGGTTCTTAGTTGCCATGTAGGTGCTGGGAATGGAACCTGGGTCCTCTGAAAGAGCAGTCTGGGCGCTCTTAACCACTGAGCCATCTCTCCAGCCCCTGAGGCAGTTTTTAACCCTACCTGAGATGCTCTGAAAGTCGGGAGGCTAAAGAGCCAGTAGTTACAGTGCTGTCCAGATCCTTGAGTCAGGGAAGTCTGAACTTCATTCTGGTTCTCCCTAGGGCTTGACCCGTGGAAGTGCTCCCAATCTGACCTCAGGAAGTGCTCCCAATCTGACCTCAGGAAGTCCTCATGGTGAACCCCCATGGTGGCTCAGGTACCTCGCATTGTTCCATGCTACTAGGCCAGGAGAAAGTTCACAGTTCACGTTTATGGCTCAGAATTTCTGCTTCTGGAAGCAGAAAACTGTTGTTGCTTAAAACAGAGACTAAATGCATCTCTCCAAACCAGCCAGTTGGAGTTGTTATCAGGACTCAAGTGTTCCTGGCCACTTCCTGGTAATGACCTCAGTCTCCAGTGATGCAAAGGGATGACCAGAGATGGCACTGGTCACTTTAAGCACTACTGTGTTCTCTCACGTGTTCAGTGTCCACTGCTACTACCAACATACATACACACACAAACACACACATACACACACACACACACACACACACACACACACACACACACCCTGGAAACTTCAGGCCACAGGTATTAAGTACTAGGATCTTCTACAAACCATTCCTATTCCCCTTAATAACCAAAAGGTCATTCCTAGGTAACACTGGACATCTCAATCTGCAATCTGTAGTGTCAACAAGACCTTGTTACAACAACCATTAAAAGAAATTATGAGCCAGCAAGATAGCAATTGAAGTATTTGCCATCAAGCTTGAGAACCTGGTTTAAGCCCTAGAACCCACATATAGGTGGCCTCCACAAAGCTGTTCTCTATCCTACACACACACACACACACACACACACACACACACACACCTTGTGCATGTGCATGCCTGCATACCATACCATTTACACACTAACAAATAAACTTAAAAATTTTTTTTAAATTGTTAGAAATATACACACACTTGTCTCAAGTTCTCAAAAGATTGACACTAATGATTTATTCTTAAGTAAAAATCAACTACATACCAGCAATTCTGAAAACAAGTAGACTAAGCAATTCATAACTAAAAAGCAACTTTCACTTCTTAGCATAGCACCTAAAGCAACTTTCACCCAGGAAGGAAGAGATCAAGCTGCAGGACTCTTCAAAAGTTGCTGCTGAGCTTAGAAAAGGCACTGAGTGTGTCTTTAATACAATGATACCAGGGAAATGGGATAAGAAACTACTACTTAAGAAAGACAGAAGGTTCAGTGCATAACTGTTATTTTAAATGTCATCTCCCACCAACCTGACAACCCAAGAAGAAAAGTTTTGTGAAGAGTAACTTCACAGACTAAACATGTTTATTATTACTCTCTTACTTCCTCAAAACTCACAATTATCAGTGCTACATCATAGAAAACAAGAACATATAGTCCTCAAGTTTCAAAGCACCATAATATTCAGGACTGGAAGAACACACGTATTTATGTGAAGTAAACCTTAGGTTACATCAACACGACAAGTTTTGACATAGAAAAATATCTGTTTAATTTTAGAAGCAAAGTAGGGAGACAGAAGGGGGGAAACTAGCTCTAACTAGCCAAGAAAAGAGAGAGAGAGAGAGAGAGAAGATTGTAGTGACAAGTGGGGAGAGAGAGAGAATGGAGAGAGAGCACTTTGATGTTCATTAATTGGAATGTCCTATCATTTTCACATTGAAAACATTTCGACAGCCTTTTTATAAAGTCTCAGACCACAGAGGTGTCAATGTACCTTATTTAGTCTCATCAGAGGATAGAGGGTTTATGTACCTAACTAAACTTAGGAGTGGTGGGAGTTATTGACTTATAATATCCCTTATGCCTAGAGAAAGGGGGAAAAAAAGACTCTTTTATGCCAGCTTTGAATTTGGCTTGAATTTTTATGACTTATTTAGAAACCCCAGGGAATGAAAAAGTCTCTTAACGGAAACACTGACACAGTTTTAAATATAGTGACATGGACAAGCGCTTCTATGAAACTGCCCCAGGATGTGACTGGCTATCGTGGCAATTTTGAAAGCCATTGAACATCAGAAAACCAGTCACACTGGATTTGCTGATAAAGGCAGACAATGCCTCTGCAGAATCGAAGTGCTGGCAAACCTGTTTTTAGTAGGAAACTATGTAAACTGTATGGATTCTTTCCCCTAATATGCAGAAGAGAGGGAATATGTAAAATTTCATCATAAACATTCTCCTATTCTGATATGTTATTAAAATGTTGGCTGGTGGATGGGAGATGGATCACTGGGTCTTTACAGTGAGTAGCCACATGCTCTTCCACTGAGCTGGACCTCAACCCCAGATGGTCATTCTTAATGAAGTCAGAGCTTTGTCCTGGGTTCTTGTCAATTCTGAAAGAGGCAGAAGAGTTTAAATGATGGTCTAATTCCTGCTTCGGTTCTGAAGCCTCTGCACAGGGCTGTGTACAGCCACAGTAAACAATAACGACCAGTGTTTTGCCTGCCTGCTAGAAGTTTCCTTCCTTGACATATTTTCTTTAAACTAACTAATCTTTTCCACTTCTCATCCACGAGTTTCTTTGGAAGTCTCTCTTTTACAAAAATACGTCAGTTTCATTTTACAATCTCTTAAAAATCCCGTTGTTTTGAGCTTGTGTTTATCTAAGCTTTTCCTGTTTTTTAAATTCTACATTTTCTTTAAGAAAAGTGGCTTTTATTGATTGAACTTCTCCAGGACCTTTTTCTTCCTCTTTTCATGCTGATAAACAGAGACCAACATATACCTATGTATACTAAAATGTCTTTTTATGACTAAAGCATTAAAACACTAGCTCATTCATTTAAGAAATATTTATGAAGCAAACATAGGCCCATACTAAGTGTTAGGGAGTCTATAAACGTTAAATTAATGCAGCACCAATTCAGGGTCACTAAGATCTTTTAATGCCTGGAAGGCAGCGGGAATCAGCACAGAACGAACCTGGGTATGTTTCAAAACACACTTTGTCAACCTGAGAAGTGGCTTAGCTGGTAAAGGCCTTGCTTCCCAAGCATGGTGCCCTGAGTTTGCTCTCTTAAACCTATGTAAATGTGGCAGGAGAATCAACTCTACAAGTTGTCCTCCGACCTCCACATGTGTGGAACGTGTGCCCTCCTGGCAAATTGCACCCGTGTACACATGGATTTTGAAAAAAAAAGTTTAAAACATTTTGTTTATATTCAGATAAATATGGTCTCAATATTGCTAGCTTTCATAACAATGAAAATGGACAAATATGTCTGGATCAAAGCCAGCTCTGAAAAATCTCTATACACCCTGTTCTTTTTTTTAATATTTATTTATTTATTTATTTATTTATTTATTTTCTTATGTGTATGAATGTCTGCATGTAGGTTTGTGTACCCGTGTTGTGCAATGCTGCAGAGGTCAGAAGAGGGTGTGGGAACTGGAGTTAAGGCGGTTCTCAGTCACCATGTGGGTGCCTGAGGTTAAGGTTAGTGCTCTTAACCACTAGGCCATCTCTCCAGCCCCGAGAGAGTCATTGTTCTTTACCTGAGGAAGTTAGGGTCTTAGGGTTGGGGTGAACTCTGAGGGTTCTGGCTTGTAAAGGTAGAATAGCTCTGAAAAAGCACTATGGGATTAATGGGGGTAGCTTGGTGATAGGGCAAATGACTAGCTACTTAAGGCCCTGGGTTTGTTGCCAGCACAGGGAGATAATTTAATAGAGCAATAGGGAGAGGAGGCAGAAGCATAGAGAAAAGTTCTTAAAACACACCCCAAAAGTAGAGTTTAATTTTTTATGTTTAGAAGAGCAAAAAAATCTGTAATTTTACATTTATACTTAATTTTCAGCTATCTTGAAATTTTATTTATGTTGAATACTTCCTTCTCAGATGGTATTTGCTAAGTGAGGTACAAGATAAGAAATTGGGTAAAATTTCAAATATCCTTTAAATGTCATTGGCTGGACTGGTGATAGAGGGTTTTTCATCATCATCATTATTATTATTATTAACTTTCTCTTGATGTCTATCAATAGCTGTTTTCCTGCTAGGAAAGGGTTGTTTTAAATAAATCTGAAATGGTAAAGCTCAACACTTTTGCTAAGAGACAAGCAAGTGACAGCACAAAAATGGAACTAAGAAAAAAGTATCCAAAGTAGAAACAAAACCTAGTAAGCATACAGATTCATATACACTGTCCTTCACATGGCTACACCCCTCAAATATGAATCCTAAAATAACTGATGCAGATCTATTAGACTTGACTCTCACTGTTGAAAAAGCCATCTTCTAAAATATTTCCTCCAGCTCATTTGCTTACGTTTCACTGAGGAGTGGACTGGGCCAAAGCACAGAGCCCCAGGGAGCCTGGCCAGGGCCTGTAGAGTGGCTCTCACACCCCACCATGTGAAGGACCACAGGCAGGGGTACCTCAGACACAATGCACTGGCTTCTGTAAACTAAGTGTTCTATGAGTTGTTCAGAACCCAGAGTGCATTTCGCCAGAGTGAAGTGACATCCCAGGCTGACCCATCGATTGGCCAAGCTCACAGTACACCTGGCCCTTACTACTGACACCAGCTTAAAGTCTACGTACACAAGTGCGCAGGAAGAGAGCGAAAGAACATCTTCTCCCTAGAGAGTCATCTTCAGCCAAGGAAAAACATTTAGAGATGGCAGCCGGCCTGATCCTCCCCAACATTTAGAGATGGCAGCCGGCCTGATCCTCCCCAACATTTAGAGATGGCAGCTGGCTTGATCCTCCCCAACCTTTCTTGCACCTCCTCCTTAAGCAAGTCAAAAGCCTTGTTCTCTCATTTGGCTTCAATTCTGCAACTGTGGTAGGCAGTCCAAATGGTCCCTACTTCCCAAAGTGTCCCTTGTACCAAGAACATGGCTTCTTTCTGCTCTCTACCCCAGATCTCCATTTCTTAAGGGATTTCAGCACAGGAGAAGCTAAACCTGATTAACTCCCACTAACACAGAAACTGGTCCTTGTGGCATAGATGTTTTGTCTAGACCAGATGTGTCTAATTAAGTCAGTTTAACAAGAGGAAATTTAAACACTCGCCCCCTTGGGAGCAAGTTGCATTGATGATCTACTGCCAGCAGAACTCAGAGAATGACCGTCTGGATGTCCTCATTCCTTACAAATGGTTCATTTGTGAGCTGCGAACATGTGTGTGCATGTGTACACACACACACACACACACACACACACACACACACACACACACACCTTGTTCTCAAGCCAAGCAGGAAAGCAGAAGTCCTTGTTTGACTTCCAAGCTTTCCTATCAGTACGCTTCTCAGACATTCTCTCCTTCCATATGAAGGAAATTCAACAGGTTTGTTTGTTTTTTTTCCATTTTTTTATTATTACCATTACTAAACTTTTTCCATAGGTCACACATCATTTCTTGATCAAATCTAGAGTCGCTTCCCCTTCCATGCCCCCCATCCCACCCAAGTCCCTGCACTCTGCCATACATGTCCTGCATCTCTCTCTGAGTCTCTCCAGAGTTGAACAACAACAAAAGAACTGAAAAAAAAAAAAAAAACCTCAACAGGTTTGTTTTAAAGGCCAAAGTCACACTCAAATCTAAGTCAACCCAGATTCTGGTGAGGACTTCTTCTACAGGATGGCACAGATGGTTCCCCAAGGAGATGACAACGACGAGGAGACAGGATAGTGGATGAATGATGACTACAGTCCTTTACTCTGATACCTCTTACCCACTTTGCAGCCTGAGACTGGGATGTTAGTAACAGAAATTCCCATTCGTTACCCTAATAGTATGAAAATGGATTGCTGTTTTAATGCACAAGTCTTTCTTCTGTGGACACTATTAACTGATTTCCTTCCATCTCACTTAATTGTATTTAGAAGCAATGATGCTGGGGATTCTGATCAGTTGTATTAGAAATATTTCAATGAATATTTATTGAGGGCCTTCTATGTCCCTGGCACAATGCTCAAGGCTGCAAAATACAGAGAAATAATGTTTACATAAAAATCAAGACATACACTGTGATGACTTCCAACATGATCTTCAGTTAAGGGGACAACTTGTAATCTACAGTCTTTCTCCTCCCTCTGAGAACTTAACAAGAATGAATGAAATAAAGTTCAGTGGTCCATGCTCACCCAGGATGGCAACCTTCATTCTACTTCTCAACTCCATATGCTTAATGAATGCTTTCTTAGCAGCAACCAAAAAATGGGTAGATATAACTTCTTAGCCCAGATCAATGAACAAGTCATGCTTTGAGTGGTTATTAAAAAACAGAGTTAAAGTATTTCTACTTAACTACACAGCAAGGTGGGGAAGAGGTGTGAGTTAATAGCAGACTTAGAAATGTTCAACTTAGATGAGGAAACAAAAACAACCTGACGAAAATGCAGAATTCAGAGGGATCCTGCATGCTTTGGAAGACAATGGCGGTTGCTCGGCCAGTATTTCCTGAGTCCATATGCTACTATTCTTTCTGCATACATGTTAATCCAGCTACAACCACTCTGTCACCTGATCCCCTGAAAACTGCCATTTGTTGATTGGCCTGAAACATAGCTGATCATTTTAAGCCATTTCTCGCTCTTACTTTTCCATGCCTGAAAATTATGAAAAAAAGTTTCAAGCTCTTCTTTTTCAGTGTTCACACATGCCTGAAAACCCAGAAGTTTATATGTTTAGGTTGCTTTCTCCCTGGATGCATGACTCATGGGCTTTATTTATGAACAGGGCCTGGCAGATGCATTGTGCTTTACAAATCAAATGCATTTGGAGTGCTACAATAAAAATAAACAGCCAAAATAGCTAACTTTGAAAAGCGTCAACCACAGCGACGGCATTCCTTCTGACTATATTTTGTCACCTTTGAAAAGAGCATGCATTTTTAAAAGATTAAACACAACAGACATTTTGCAGGCATATGACCTTGTTGTACTGGATAACATAAATAGATTTATAAGAAATTTTTATTTTTAAATAACTAAGCACTAATTAACACACCTCAATAATTTCTTTTTTTTTTTTCAAAACAAAAAGCCCTTTGTCTTATCTGTTGGTGTAGATTTGTACTATTGTAATTGTATTAAGTGTTTCTGCTGTTTTGAATTGCTTGAACTATAAATATTTCTCAAGTTGCTCCATCCTCAGTATAAAAATTAACTTTTATACTATGTTAATCTGGTTTAGGATTAGGGTAACATTTACATTTTTAAAACACAGAGGCACCTGTTATAACTTTAAGTGTTCCAGAGAAATATATAAAATGTAGGAATTAGTTATTCAAGGTTTGGAAAAAAGTTAAAAATTTAGAACAATCAATTCAAATGTCCTAGGAACTGGATTTAATAAAACCTTGATTTTTTCCTGAATTATAATTCATTTAAAAGATGAATTTCTTATTTATGGATTGATACCTTGTTTGTATGGCTAGTACCAATACATTTCATATGCAGTTATAGATTTCTTATTTATGGATTGATGCCTTGCTTGTATGGCTAGTGCCAATACATTTCATATGCAGTTATAGATTTCTTATTTATGGATCGGTGCCTTGTTTGTATGGCTAGTGCCAATACATTTCATATTAGTTATAGATGGCACACTACCAAGCAATGGTGCACAGCACTTCGTGATGTGTGTGTGTTTGAACATGTGTATGGTGGTACGTCCTGTATGTGTGTGCATGTGATGGCCTGATGTTGACCCTGGGAGTCTTCTTCAATCATTCTCCACCTTAGACAACCCAGAGGTCGCTGATAGGGATACCATAGCTGGCCAGCTTGTTCTAGGAATCCCCTGTCTTCACCTTCCAAGTGCTGGAATTACAGATGGGTTGCCACATTCATCTGGCATTAATGTGCGCACTAGGGATCCAAACTCAGGTTCTCATAATGATGCTGTGTGTGTGTGTGTGTGTGTGTGTGTGTGTGTGTGGCAAGTGTTTTAATCACTGAGCAACCTCACCAGCCTATTCCTGATTAAATATATTTGCTGCTTACAAGCTATGTGCAGGTTTCTCTATCTCCTTTGGCCTCTCTAATTTTAATCCATGATCATTTCTGTTTAGTGTTGACATCAAACTTGATTTATTTATTTTCCAACTTTCCATTTTACCTTTTTCTTTTACTTTATTTTCCTTCCCCTTTTGGCTACATGCATTTGAATTTCTTGATTTCTTTTCCTTTATCATAAAATATTTATAAATAGAATCACCTCCAAGTTCTGCTCTGACCCCATTAGTCAGATATGAATATACAGTTCCTTTATTTTAATATTGGCTAAACAGCTTTCCATTTTAACTTCATCTTAGATACATTTACTCTTTATAAGGCTGTTTTTGTTTCTGTGTGCTTGGAACTGCTTATACGTAGAAAGTGGGATACAAATGAAAATGCAATGAATTTACATTTTTAAGAACATCCTGGCTGGGTGAGGTGGCACACACCTTTAATCCTAGCACTTGGGAGGCAGAGGAAGGTGGATCTCTGAATTCAAGGCCAGCCTGATCTACACAGTGAGTTCCAGGCCAGCTGGGGCTACAAAGACCAAAAAAAGAGAACATCCTGACACATTCTCTGATATCACTTCAGAGGTGATAAATCTGTTCACATGTGTAGGTACTTGAGCAGGAAATTTCTGGGTAAACAATCTGAATTCAGTATTCTAAATTTGGATTCTTTCCTGAGCCCTACTGTTTACATACCACTCTCTTCACTACCATATGTATTAGGTGGTGTGAAAGGCGTATGGTACAGTTAATTACAGGGCTTAGCATAAGAGAAATACTCAGTAGGAATATTTCTTGATTTCTTTTCCTTTATCATAAAATATTTATAAACAGAATCACCTCCAAATTCTGCTCCTGACCCCATTAATCTGACATGAATATGTAGTTCCTTCATTTTGCCATCATTTCAAAGAGACTCTGCTAGCCACAAGGCCACATTTCCACCAGCGGACTAGGTGTAGAAGGAGAACTTCCAGACCTCCATCTTCTCTTTCTGCCATCATATATTTGCTGGTCCTCTAAGGAGACTGATAAGGTCACTCATTGACACTACTGGTTTCACCTGGAGTCTTTCTGACTTAGTCCCTGTCATATGATGGAGTTTCAAAAATAATTCTTTGAATGAATTAACGAAAAAGAATGGAGCTAAATTCTAGTGGTTGTAGGAAAGCCTCCAAATGCAGAGAACTTTCTACGTTATTCTTCTTTTAAAAATATTTAATTCAGGGCTGGAGAGATGGCTCAGCAGTTAAGAACACCGACTGCTCTTGCAGAGAACCCGGATTGGATTACCAGAACCCACATGGTGGCTAAGAACCATTTTTAACTCCAGTTCCAGGGGAATCTGACACCCTCTTCTGACCACTGCATGACACAGGTGCACATGCACATACTTACATGCAGACACTACGCTCATACACATAAAATAATAAACAAATTAATTAAAAAATTTAATTCATTATTTTTTTTGGTCTTTTTGAGACAGGGTCTCCATGAAGCCCCAGCTGGCCTGGAACTCACTCTGTAGACCAGGCTGGCCTTGAACTCACAAAGATCCTCCTGCCTCTGCCTCCCAAGTGCTAGGATTAAAGGCATGTGCCACCACGCCCAGCTTAATTCATTATTTTTATGCATATGAGTGTATTGCTTGTATGTACATATGCACACCCATGTTGTAGAATACCCAGAGAGGTCAGAAGAGGGCATGGAGTTATGGACAGTTGTTATCTGCCATGTGGATGCTGGGGACCAAACCTGGGTCCTCTGCAAAACTAGCCAGTGCTCTTAACCACTAAGCCATCTCTCAAGTCCCCCACCCACTCCATTCTTTTATAAGAAGCTAAGTCAAACACCTGTCCTGGTACTCAGCACGTGACACTCAATCAATTCTTACTGAAAATATTATTATGGGTGATAGTAAGGTAACTTCTCAGGAAATGATTGACGAGAGTAGAATAACTACAGCCAGTGATTTGTGGTAAGATAGCAGCAATAAATGATTGGCAGTCGCAGACACAATCATGGTCCTATCTCTTATGCAAGCTCAGGCAAGCTGTTCAGTGAAGCGTGACTACTATGTGTGCTTGCTAAGTTTCCATATCTGTGGTCTAAGGTGGCTGGATGCTTTCTGAAGCTGTTTCCAGATCTAACATTAAAGCTCGTTTATTGACATCTTCAGGATCCAGGATGAATCTATACCAGATGTAGGTCACACCTATACTTCATTCCAAAGTAACCTGCCCAAACCCTTTTTAACTGCAAACCTCTCTATGAGCTAAAGTCAAGATAGAAACGTTACCAACCTGCTACTCCAACTAAATGTTTTGGACAGGTAAAAATCAGCTAATTATTTCTGGAATGAATATAAAATTTTCAAAGCTATTTATCAGCCTGATTTGTACTTTTCGGGAATGAAAGTAAAATTTCTGAAGCAATTGGATCCATACTTGTAGTTTTTTTTCTTCAGAAAATCTTGGCACTTGTGTTAATTTGTATTCATTTCCTGTCACTAAAGCAATCGAAGCATGTAAAAGATAAGATGGAGCACAAAGCATTTGCATGACTGGCCATAATCCAGTACATTTCTCCATCATATGGGTTACTCATACAGGACAGTATGCACACCCTTCAAATATCATTACCATCCAGCTAGCAAGATGGCTTAGTGGGTAAGAACACTTGCTATATAAGCACAAGGACCTGAGTTCAAATCTCCATTGCTTACATAAAAAGCAAGCATAGCCAGACCTGTGCCTGCGACCCTAAAGCTGAGAAGGCAGAGACAGTGGGATTGCTGGAGCTTGCTGGCTAGAAGCCTGACTCCAATAAGTCTCAAGAGAATAAAGCAGAGTGGTAGAGGAAGGCATCTGGTCTCTGTGGGTACACATGAGTGGACATACCTGCACACACATGTGTACACAGACTCATATACCACACACACACACACATACACAAATGAAGAAATAAATATTGTTATCATGACTGAAATTATCATTAAGAATGAAAACATGTGGCTGGAGAGAAAGCTCAGTCGTTAAGTACCCTGGCTCCTCTTGCAGAAGACTGGTGTTCAGTTCCTAGCAACCACTGGAGACTCACAACTGTTAATAACCCCAGTTCCAGGGGATCTGATAACCTCTTCTGCATTGCACACAGATGGCAAACTTACATACATGCAGGCAAAACACTCATACACATAAAAAAATAAAAATGTAAAAAAAGAAAACATTTATCCTATTTTTAAAAGAGCAAAATATCCCAGAATTTCCAAGATCATCTAACAAATACATCAGTTGCCAATTTAAAACCAAGCCAAAGCTTTATGTCGGAATTATGGTCACTCTTATAATGATCTTATACCTGCTGGATAACCCCCCCTCTGTGGCCACTGTTCTTCTGTTTCACACAAGGCCACAGTCCTTACACTAGAGCATGGGCTTACCTGTGCGATAGACGAAGTTGCCCTCAGTTTCAGATGACGATGGAGACACCAGCTCTTCCTCAAACTCATTGGAGCTAAAAGACCCGGAATGATTCCTCTGCCTCGTCTTCCCCATCATAGCGGTGCTGGTGGCCATGACGTGTCTCAAAGAGTCGTTGAGGTAGCGGTTCAATAAGCTGCTCTTGTACTTGGGAGGTGATACGTAGTCCTCAGCAGCCCTGGACTCTGGCCTCACTCCAGTCTTTATCACTGAGCTCTCCCCTTTAATCACAGAGTGATGGACAGGGGTGCTATAGCCCCCTTCGTTCATGTGGTTTCTTGGAGGATTTTCTCCATCTAAGGGGAAAACATCACCAGGTAGTATTTGCGTGTTTTCTTCCCCTCCTGCTCAACTGCTATGCTTAGCCACTAGAAATGCGCACAAAGGAAGAATTTGCACCATGTATGAAATCATTGCTGATAGACAAGACTCGACATTCAGATAAAAGAAAGCAGGAACCTATTTAATATTCCCTTAGGATATTTTAATTTTAGTGAATTTATTTTGATAGGAGATAAGTCTATAAACAGAAGAAATGCCTGTAATCCATGTTGATTTATAAAATGGTAAAGATGAAGTTACCTCATGCAAAGAAAAAAAAAAAAAACACTACGGCTCTTTGTGGGCTCAACTATTAACCAAGTGACCCAGGTGAACTTATGACAAAGGTAAAGCAAAGAACTGAACGAACCTTCGGAACAGGAGTCATCGCTGCTCACACTGAGGCGCTCAGCATTGCCCTGCACATACTTGTTGTACAGCTTGATTCTTAAGGCCCAGCTTAAATCTGGCTGCCGAACAGTATTCTTCAGCCGACGTCTAGCGTTAGCGAACCAATTTGACACCTAAAACAGGATTCGTTTTTCAATGACCAACACATTACAATGTGATTCATCATGCAATGAGTTCCTCTGAAAGGATCTAAGACCAGGTGTGGCTGCATGGGAGGCTGACCAGGAGAATCACTAGAGGCCAGGACAGGATTTGGAGGCCAGCCTAGAAACAGAACAAATCAATGCCCCATTTTAAAAATAGAATGGAGAGAAAGCGAGAGCGAGAACAAGAGAGAGAGAGAGAGAGAGAGAGAGAGAGAGAGAGAGCGCAACCATGAGTGGGGGAAGTTAAAGATGACATCGAGTAATCCAGCCACCTGTGTTGTGCACCATTTTGCAAAATAAGGACATAACCTAGGGATGAGCTGGGTGCCAGAGAAGCACATAGATGGCTGTCCAGAAAGAAAGAAGAGGTATTCCTAAGAGTTAAGGAGAAGAACAGATTTGAGAGTTGCAGGCACAGAGGCAATAGCTGGAGTTGTGAATAGGCAGAATGGAGAAGGTGGAAGGTCAGGCTTTGGAAACCAAGTAAGAAGATTGGAGTATTAAAAGAGGAGCTAGAACAACACTTAGAGATGGTGTAAAGAACACGTCGCTGAAGACCAATGCTTCTTCGGCATGTCGTTGAAGGCAATGAGGTGATATTCCAAAACAAAGAAAAACTGCCTCTGTTTTTTTCCTTTAAGGTCCTATTGGGTTTCAAGAGGATAAAGATACTTTTCAAGAAAAGGGTACTTTTCTTCTAAAATATCAGAACATCAACAGTATATAGCTTAAAAAATTCAAAGGGCAACAATCACTTTTAAAAGTATGAAATAGGCAAATATAGTTAAACTTCTCTGTGAATTTGTTCCAGAACTTAAACCTCTATTACCGTAATGGTTCATGTGGCAATATTTTCACTGGACGATTCTTTCTTCTTTTCTTACTTAGTCATACTAAAAATACATTTATGGTATTAATATTGTAGTATAACTATTATAAATAAATACTTTTGCCCATTGCTCAACTCTCAATTATTGTCTGAAATGGCAGTGATTTCTACCTTTAAAAATGGCACAATTACCTTTTTTGTCCCTGTCCCCATGTCTAGCACATTAATTGTTTTCATGTAAACCCATGATTCCTGATGCTCGAATTGCCTCCTCCTGCCTTAAACAATGACAGCTCTTCCTGTACACCTGTGTGCAGTGGCATGCAACCATACAATGTCACTGCAGAAACCTTAGTCTTCATCAACTCATTTTCCAGTCAAGCTACACTATGATTCAGACATATTTCAAATTCTCAATCTTTCCTCCTCTACAAATAGGCAACTTCCAGAACTATTCATTCAACAAATACATAGTGCTAGCCATGGGGGAAGTACACAAGGCCTTGGCAAGGCCATTTCAAATCTCTCTCTCTCTCTCTCTCTCTCTCTCTCTCTCTCTCTCTCTTTCTCTCTCCTCTGTCTCACACATACGTATGCAAGCATGTAGACATATACTCTTACACACATACATACACATAGGCACACACCAAAAAAAGTACAAGAATCTACAAATATCATGCATTCCTCTGAGCCCCAAAGTAACGGTGATTAACTGGGACCCACATCCATTTGCTCAGAAAACTGGTTTCCTTCCCTCCCTCCTTTGCCCACCCTTACTCCTGGTTCTCCAACTTACTGTCAAAATTTTCATTCAGTCCTCCTGACAACTAACCAGGAACTTTTAAAACCTTCATTTGAGCTTCCCCGGTTTCCACTCCGCTCTTTAAATGGACCTTAACAACTATCATCAAATTAAAACGTCAATGTATTATTACAACTTTACTTCTTTAAACTCTCACTAATGTCCTGCTGTCCTGTAACAGTGGAATAATGTAAAAAGTCCTAGTTTCCTGATCTGAGTTTGCCAAAAACGTACGGTATAAATTTAGTTAAGTCATTCCAACTTTTTCTGAACTGTAAATACTTTATCAGGTGCTTCGGCTTAATTTGGAGATAGAGCATTTGGCTAGGGCATGCAACTCTCTAGGTTTGATCCTCAGCATTAAAAACAATTCCTTCATCTACTATAAAATGGACCAGATGGTTCCTGAGATCCTTACTAACTCTAAAAAAAAAAACCCTAAAAAATGGAGACCTGTGGAAACAGCCTGCTCTGTCTGTATACCTACCCTTCCCAGCTGGTGCAATCCACCCTCTAATCTCACAGCTACACCCTGGAATCAGGTGCATATGACCATGCACCCCATCTGTGTATTGCTCACAGAGGAGGTCAGCCTGCAGCTTCAATGCCTGCATCACTCACTTTTCAGAGGCTCCAACTCCAACACTTTTTGTGTTATTTTCTTTACTAAACAATACTTAACTCCGAGTGCATTAGTTAGATCTTAACCAATGTTAATCAACTTATACCCATATGGCACAGCATAAAACCCGATTCTCATGATACTTCATGTAATAAAAACAGAATGGCCTTCTAGTTAAAAATATGAGTACACTATAATTCTAATCTACAAAAACGGAGGTACCTTTAAGTGCCATGGGGGATTAATTAGCTTTTCATATATAGGGGTCACATACATTTTAATGTTTTATGTACTCATAGCTCTTAACATAGTATAATGACATTAGGAGATTTTTTTTTTCCAAAAAGGTCTGTGATATATAACGTAGACTATTTCTAAACTGATTTCATAAGTTTGACTGGCACCAAATCTGCTAACATACGCACATTGCCAGTATTTTATTACCAGAAATTTATAGCATAACCCAATAGCTGGGTCCAGCCTGAGGTGTTTAATATCTGCTCCTGCAAACGGCAAGCACATCAGCAGTTAGTGAATTTGCCTATTATTTTGCCATTTTTCCCTGGTGGTATTATGCAGATTTCTTGTTTCAGTGGCAATAAACACACATTTACATTTTCTACCCCTTATGTCCACTAGGGATCTCCTTCTCTTGTCACGCATTTTCCCTTTAAATTACATTTTACATAAAATAGGCATTTTTACCAAGGGCCCCTTCTGGAACAGCACTTTCATGTTAGAATCAGCACTGCTTTTAAAACTCTGTATTTTTATGGTGAAAGCTTAGATGCCAGCTATCTAGAAGCTGGAAGAGAAAACGAATTTCCATCCTCTTCAAAAACCAGAGGTGTTTACATTTGTCCTGTTGACAGAGCAGTTGCTGTATGAACTCAAAGGGATGAACTGGCTTCTGTCCACCTTTAAACATACTGAATTAACAAACTTAGTCTGGGTTATTGGATCGAAATATTGGGCATTCCATTTCCATTCCCTATACTTAGAATAACATATGTGACAAGCCTTGTAATTGACAAGACATATGTATATCAGAATAAGTACTCAACTTGTACCAAACAGAGAGCAGGGCCAGTGTTGTGGATGAAATCTTGCAATACATTTTTTAATATATATTTTTTTAATTTTATTTATTTCTGTATGTGTATGAATGTACTGTCTGCATGCAAGTCTGTGCACCTGTGTCGTGCAATGCCGCGGAGGTCAGACGAGGCCGTCGGATTCCCCTGGAACTGGAGTTTTCCTGGAATTGGAGTTTCGGACGGTTCTCGGCTGCCATGTGGGTGCTGAGGATCGAACCCGGGTCCTCTGCAAGAGCGGTCGGCGCTCTTAACCGCTAGGCCATCTCTCCAGCCCTCAATACATTTTTTTTAACCAAACAGTAAGTGAATACACCACAGGAATCTGAAACCTGTACCACAGGGAAGAAGCTCTAATGTCTAATCCTTGGGAAGCTCCATATCTTACAGTAATACAAAGTTTCCATCACATATGACTTTCTATTGCTGCATATTAACACAAACTATTCCTATTTTGAGAGTTCATAACATTTTTTAAATAATATATGAACAGTGGTCAGTAATAGGAATCGAGCACTGTGAAATATTTTCTTTGTTGGAAATCAAAGCATGCACACACAGAGATAATCTTCTTAAGTGGTTATCAAAATGACTGTTAAGATAGCACATGGAAATACGAGCTAAGCACAGTTATAGCAAATTAGGACCAAACTGCTAAGGTGAAAGAACAGAAGTAAATGAAAGTGGCATAAACATTTCACTTATTTCTGTTTCATTTTCTAGGGATGAAAACGTGTAGGTGTTTATTAATGGCCTCAGAGATTCTAGATATCAGAGAAAATACTAAAACATTTGAATCTTTTTTACTTCTAGGATTCGTGGCAAGTATCTGGCCAGATATCACTTCCTTCTTCATCAGTTTAAGAGGAACAAAGGAAAGGAAAGCGACCGTATAGGGAATGTTTGGCCCAAAACTCATGTTAAATGCCAAATAAGTGTCCCCAATATAAGCTACTTTTGTTAAGGAACAAAATAGCTATGTGGCATCTTGTTGCTATAAACCATAAAGGAGAGAGAGGAGGGCCTGCAAATAATAAGAAACAGTTCAGACAGAGACAAAGATAAGGTAGCCTCCATACCTGCCTGCACACGCACATAATGGATATGCGTAGATATTTTGAGATTAAAACGGGTCACACTTGTGTTTGCCTTCAGAACACTCCTACAGAATCCAAGTCAACAAACTGGCCTCTCTGTGCTCCCTACAATGTTTGACAGCTAAAACCTCAGTTCAAGAATTCTTTGGTTTTCAGAAAGACATTTTGGAAAGCTACGTGGGGACTATAATGCCCTTTCCCAGAAGGAAACTATTCACTCTATAAACACGTATGGATAGTGCGCTGCATGGAAAGCACAATGCTACGGGCTGAACCCCACGAGCAAGAAGCAAGAGCTCCACAGGAGAAACTGATTCACTGGGAGAGTCTGACTCATGAGGAAGGATCAAAAGCTTGACTCAGATCATTGCTCTGGAATCTTCTCCCAGAAGTGTAAAGTATTTACATAATTTATGCAGCTTTCCATGAAGTCAGAATATGCTTCAGGTCCCGAATTTATGTTTTACTTACATAAATTCTTACATATAAAAACAAATAGATGGGACTGTGATTATATATGCATATTATATATTTTCACACAGATATACCATTGTGCATAGTTGAAAGTAACTGAACCTAAGATGGATTATACATAAGGTTCCTTAGTGATAATTTTATATATTTCTTCTTTTCCATTTATCAATTTACAGTTTAAGAAACCAAACTATAGTAATATTTGGAAATCACCTTTATGTCTGTATCATTTATGATTGCAAAAAAATCTTTGCAATATTTAAGAATTACATTTCTGTGTGTTTTTAATTTTCTGAGTAGTGTGAAAGAAACCATTTTGAAATGTAGTAGCATTACCAAAATATGAATGTGAAGAGTAGTTATTTGCATGCAAATTATCATTACGGGAGAGTGAATAATTATATTCTATATTAAAAATATAACTATATATATTGCGGCTTAACCAAGCTTCAGTATTATAATTTAAAGTTCTCTTCTAACAACAAACCCTACTTTTTGTCACTAAAACTCTTTTTTTAAAATATGTCAGATAGATTTGCTTCATGTGCGGGACCTCTCAGAGAAGCCTTCTAATCAACCCAAACAAGGTAATAATTTCTTGCTCATCTCACTGGTAAGTATTTGAGTTCCTCTAAAGTGGGGTATGTCCAGAGTAAGTAGCATACTTGTTTAAATGCACAAGGGAGCTTATATGTTTACTTGCATAAGTCGATTTTTTTCTGATTGTAATAACTTATTTAGAAACTTCTCTTGCAAGGTTTACAGCTTTGTGTTAAACTGATCTCAAGCCAAGAATACGAAATTGGTTTTTGCCTCTAGAGCTGTGGCAAATCACCATTATTACAATTTCCTGTTAATAGCAAGGAAAGCAGATGTTTTTCTCTAAAACTGCATTCTGAAAATAAGCAGAAAAATATTTGTCAGAATTTTGCAGAGCTTACTACAGGCCAGTGCTCATGCTTTGTCAAACTCTCCAGTAATTCTTAAGTGAAAATTTAAATACTCTAGAAAGCATTATTTTTATCAAATGCAGTTTAACCCTATCGAACACTTGATGGAATGGGCACACTTCCATTTAGTTACATAGTACTGCAGTAATAATGAAGTTTCCTAGCTCACCCCACCAGCCTCCTGAATATATTCTGTTTGCATATGCATATTCAAAAGCTTACATCACCATGCTCAGGAAAGAAAACTGTGTTGTGAGGGGAAAGTATTTAATCTGGAATGTATTTCCCAGAGTCCTCTGTTGCCCTTACTGTTGCCCCCCCCATGCACCTTGGTAATGTCCTCTGTAATATGTGGGTTATAATTGTTCTAAACCATTGTGCTTCGGGGAATAGGGAGAAAGATGATGGTCAGGCATGCTACTTAAAGTGGTATTTGTTCAGTTGAAAAGAAACAAGCTGATACAATTTTTCTGCACTTGACAGAGTAAACCAACCACCCACCACCTGGAATCTCCTCTCCTTCCCACAGCACAGAAGCAACAGTCTGTGAGTTCCAGCTAGGCCAGGATGCTTCCTTTTCTGAACAAAAGCCATATTATCTAGACTGGACATTTTGGCTTTCCTCTTTCTGTCTTCTTGCCCACCTCTCAACAATGATAATTTTTACTTAGTCTGTACCAGAGCTTTAATGTGGGGGTTCAAAATGCCTACTGACGCAATGCAAGTTTCACAGCTGGGGCCTGGACCAGCACCTCTAGCATCACCTGGGAACTTAGTAGAAATGAGATTACCGGCCCCACCCCAGACCTACATAATCAGGAAAGCTGCAGCAGCGCGCCACAACGTGTGCTCTAAAGAGACTTCCTGGAAACTCTGACACACACTAAAGCCTGAAAATCACCCTGGGTAGCACCATCCTTACCCATCTTGGTCCCTGAATCCAGATGCCCAGCGACCATTCATTGAGCACCTGGGCTTCCTTTCCGCTCCCTAAAGGAGCATCACCAAACCCCTTCTGGATTCATCATTTGCACTGACCTGATGGACAGGGTGAAATCTCTTTCCCACAACGGAACCCTGGACCTGTGCCTACCCCTTCAGCCTCCTCCGCAGCAGAAGCCAGGGCGTCTGGACCCGCCTGTTAGTGCTGAGCTCCACTCTTCCCTAGGGAGAGGCGCAACCTGGAGAACCACAGGCGCACTGAGTGCCTGCTCCTCAGCCGCTCTCAGTTAGACCCGACCAGGCTTCGAGGGGTCTGGATTACCTGCACTAGGGTCATCTGCGAGCCAAGGGCCAAAAGTATCTTCTCTGTCTTCGTGGGGTACGGGTTGTCACGATGTTTGTAAAGCCACTGCTTGAGGGGTCGTGCCATGTCTTGCAGGGCCTGTCGCTTATGCCTCACCTTCCCACCATTTTGCCGGGTCCTAGGACAAGGAGAGAAGAGGGGAAGTGGTGACCCCGGCCGTTCTGGAGCGCCCGTCCTCCCCCAACTTGGATGCATTTCTGAAACCTCAGCCCCCAGCCGGAGGGGAGGGTTATAACCACAGAGTCCACCTCTCAATCCGGGAGGTCTATCCGAATGCACCTTAGCACCAAGCACCCCACAGTTCGGGCAAAACAGGAGAAGGAAGCCCCATAACCTTTGAGTGGGAGCAGCGTGCCAGGCCTTAAATTTATATTGAAAGGGGGAGATATTTTGATTCCAATAAGCCAGATCTGGAAGTTTGGGGTCGAAGGTCACGTGGTTTGAAAATTGTCCATCAAACTGCAGCTCTGGACCAGGAGCTAGCCGACCCTCCCCCTCGACCGCGCCCCCTTCACGTTGGCCCTGGGGCCGGAATGCTCTCTAAGTTCTTTGGGAAACTCCTGCTTGGGTCCGGCAGCTTCCGGTCGCCAGGGGTCAGGGGACGCCCACTGGACTGCGGAGACAGAGCCAAGGATGATGGCTGCTTAGGCTCTCTTGCAACTCCGGCTTATTTCCTTCCACCCCACGGAAAGGGGGAAACTGGAAGAAGAGCAGAGCTTTACAAGGCGCTCAATTTCCCTCTGAGGGAGAGTGAAGAGTGTGAACTTTCATTCAGTCAGGTAAAGGTAAAAGACCCCGGGCAGAGCAGGCTCTAGGAGGAGGCGGCAGCGAGCCTCAGAGCCGGGTGTTGGGTGCTGCGCTCCCGAGAGGCTCCGGAAGGTGTCGCCGCGCAGCCACCAGCGCGCCTGGCTCGAGGCTCCGCAGCGCTCGGCCTCTGGGCTTTCTGCATCTTTGAACAATTTGAAATGTAATTCCACCAGCTCCCGCCGATAGTAACATTTTGAGGAAACCTACTCTCTGTATTGCTAACCCGCAGCGCCTTAAAACAAGCAGCGGGCGCGGTGGTTCCCGAGCTGGTGTCGGCGCTAGGCGCCTCCGGGACACCGCCTGGCGCACACAGCCCGGGATGCTCCCGGACCGGACCGGACCGGAGCAGATGGCTCCCCGCAAGCCCCGGGGCCTCAACAGCATCCTCACCCCCGACGAGCCAAAAGCAGGCTGGTCTGGTCTGCGACCTCCCCCTCCGGGCTCGCCTCGGGCCCCGCCGAGCTGCGCGCGCCTACGATGTCCTGCCAGAGCAGAGCTTCCCAACACCTAGTCCCAAACCAGGAGATCCCCCAGGTCAAACTGAGGTCCCGGGGTGACAGAGGAGGGACCCTCCGAGGCCTCACTGGGGAATCCTCCATGACTCCGATCCCGCCCTAACCCAGTGTGGGGCATCGAGATCAGTAGGGTGCGTGTGGAACTGCCTCTTGTCCCAGGGCCCTCTAGGTGGTTCCTAGTCAGTTTCTAACAATACTCTTTCGAACTGTGAACTGTTTTAAGGAATTGGGGAATTGGTCCCTCCTGTTTTAAGAAGGTAAACCCTTAACAAAACAAAACAAAACAAAACAAAACAAAACAAAACAAAACAAAACAAAACAAAAAGGACCTGCGCGCCCGGAAGGCGAAGACCTGCCCTCTTGGGCAACTTCGATCCTCCTCTTGGCCCTCCCAACTGCAGGGGCCCCAGGGGCGTGGGCATACCCGGTCCTCCGGTGTCTCAGACCCAGGTTGTCCTTTAGGGGCGGGCCGTCAGGAATGCCCATGTCCGGGCGTGCGTGCGGAGAATCCAGGACGCCACCGTAGGGCCGGCCACCATGCTCCCGGTCCGGAGCGCCTCGGTCCTCAAACAGCGCTGCGCCGCTGAGTTTGTTGAAGACGATGGTGTTCATGGTGCCGGCTGGCAGGGAAGCGCGGCCTGGCCGCAGCGCCTGGGAGCCCGGCCGCCAGGAGCTCCGCAGCAGGGCGGGGGTTCTGGAAGATCAAGGTGCATCACATTACTCCCCTCAGTGCACAGATTCCCATAGCTCGGAAGCTCTGAACTAGGCTGGGCTGCCGGGCTACCGGGCTGCGGAGCTGAGGGGCGGAGCTGTGTTGCTGCCCGCGGACCAGGGAACGCCTTCCATCCGCACCTGGCAACGCGCACGCACACACCACGCTCCAGGGACAGGCCCCTGCCCTCCTCGCCCTGGCGATCTAGCTCCGTCCCCTCTAGGAATTCAAACGAGGGCAATATTCCTACCGAGGTAAAGCAAAGTAACTAACAAACGAACCTTCCGGGGTCTCAGACAGCGGAGCAGGATAAGGGACAGCGCCTACTCATCAATTACAACACAAGACTAAAGTCTCTAGAAGCCTCTACTCGAGGTGTGAGAAGGGGTTGGACAGAGAAGACCTGGGGTGATATGAACTGGGTCAACGCATCTTAGATTTTGTGTTTTCTAGATCCTGGGCAGTTTGGCCGAACCCTGAGTCTTTGCTGCGTTAAAGTCCCGGGTTGGGGGTAAGGTTAGGGGAAAGTTAGGAGCCGAGTCCAGAACCGGAAAACTAAGTGGTCTCAGGGCAAATGCACCACATTTCCCCTCAGATCTTCCTGGGGAACGCAGGGTCCTGGCAGGTCGAAGGTGCCAGGACCTGGGTCCCCAGGGATTACAGTTGGCAAGGTTGCGCTCTTCCCCTTTACCTGTGTGAGATCCGATCTCAGAGCCCAGTTAAGACTTGCCAAAAGTGTCCCGCAGCCTAAGGTAGGAGGAGTGACCCGGGTATCTTTCCTAGAGTAGCTGTCTGTGGGTCTCCGGGAGGGTCTGGAGCTCATCTCTGGAGTGGGGACTGCTGGGAGCCTGGATGGGCCGCATGCGGGTGTCCAGAGCAAGGCCACGCTGCTGCCTTGCAACAGTCGCAATTCCCGCCCGAGGCTCTGGAGCGTGCCCATCCTCTGGGTATCCCTGCCTGGACCTCCGGGCAACTTCGGTCTCCTCAGATCAGCCTCCTGGGCACTGCCAGCCACTTACACACAGACACACACATACACACACACAGACACACAGATACACACACGCACGCGCACACACACTGCTTCTAGAAGGGTGCCGCGCCAGCACTCGCCAACGCCTCCGCCCCGCCCTCTGGTTACCGCAACAGTGGCCACGCGAGACATTTAGGGCCCTGACCACAGCAACTCAGGGACGGCCACCATGAGTGTGTGAGTGTGCAAAGGGATGCCAGACCTCCGGTGGCCACCGGGTTGTCCCCTAGGAAGGACTAAGTCCTCCAGAGCAGACAGACAGGTACGTGTCTCGAGATACTCCCTTTGGCGCTAAATGTCAACCCAATTTCTGAACCCGCAGCCCCAGTTCTGTGATTCAAGTTCAGCCTCTTTGCTTGTGCAAGACTTCATTCCCCAGCCGCCCCACCTCCTTCCATCCCAGCCGGGTCCTAGAGCAAGGGCGAGCGTTCAGGGAAGCCACAGCGAGGTTGGCTACCTCGGACCTTGCCATAGAAACTGCAATCCCGCCATGGTCGTGGACTGCGACAGCAGACGCGGTGGCAGGAGGCTGGCAGACGTCCGAGAGCTCAGGACCCTTGCGGTGGGTTGTAGTTGGGAGCGGGGGGGTCGGACTTCCGCCGTGGCTAATCCTCCCTGGGCCCCCGCAAGGGGTCCCCAGCGCCCCACCTTCGCCCTTGTGTTCTCCACTTACCCAGATCCGCTCCGAACTGTACTGGGGAGCTCACTCGCGGCCGAACCCACGCGGAGCGCGTGCGACCAGGTGGGCTGCGGGGTGCTTCCCTGACGCTTGGCCGGCCTCGGCCGCCTCGCGCGTCGGTCCCCGAGCTCAGTCAGAGGTGGGGGAAGGGGCGGCAGAGCCGCTGCACGCAGGGCAGCGGAGCAGCAGCGCGCAAGCCGGGCGAGCCTGGCGCCCCGCGGTCCCGGGAGGGGCTGCCGGGCCGGACCTGTGGCCGCGGCGCGGGCGGCGGGGCGGCTGGCTGTCCCGCCTCGGGGCTAGGCGCGCTCTCATCCCCGCCGCATGCTCTCCGCGAGGGCTGCGACGCGCTCACCGCCGCCACCGCCGCGGTCTCGGTTTTATTTACCCAGACGGGCGCGCGCGGCCCGGGAACCGGGATAGCGAGGCCTTCTCATGTTTCCCGGCTGCCCGGCCCAGCCGGCGAACATCCTGCGGGCGCGGTATCCATGTTCCCGGGCGGCTGGGAGGAAGCGATCGCGCCCGCGTAGCTGCTGTTAACCCCTAGCGGAGGAGCCGCGCTCCCGGGGCCGCCGGATCCTCCCCGCCCGGCGCAGCTCCGGGACAGTCCCGCCTGGCTGCTGCCTAGGCATAGGGGGGGAATCGGAGAAGCCGCCAGAGCTGCCGGAGGCTGCGGCTCGCGGAGCGCAGAGGTTGCGGTGTAAATGCCAAGTCTTAGCCGCTCCGAGGGCCGGAAATGCCACCACGCGTGGCCGGACGAGAGAAGGACACCGTGACGCCGAGTTTTTCTCCCTGGTAGCTGGAGGGAAGTTAGAGCTTCGTGCTCCCAGGGAGCCCTTTTGGTGTTACTGGGCTGGCGTCTGTGGAGGCCAAGCAAGTGTGCGCTTTCTGGGACTAGCACGGAAGAGGTAGGGATGCGGAAAGACAGAGGTGGGAGCCAGGTGCGGGCACCCAGGTGTGGATGGAGCGCCCGCCCGGAGGAGGGGCCTGGAAACATCTGGAGTTGAGGCACAGAGCAAGGAGAAAGAATGGCTAGCTGGGCGGCTAGCTTACTGAACTTATGGCAGCGTAGAGGGTCCCCGAGGCTGGGCACCAAACAAGCTCCCTGCGCTCTGGTGGCCCTGGCCCGCTCTGGAACAGCTTGCATCTTCTTAAGAGCGAAAATAGATTCTCCCAAACCTGAAAGAAATAGCATTTGCTCTTTTTCTCTAATGATGGCCAGACAGGGCTGAGGAAGTGCCCCACGTAAGATTCTGCCTTTTATGTAGTCTGGAAGTGGCTAAAATATATACCAAAGCTGCTCTCTCCTGGACTACTTGCACCCCTGAATTTTCAAACGTTATTTCCTCAATTAGCGGCAGGTACCCAGGCATGGCACTATCTAAAGCAGAAAGGAGAGCGAGCTTTCATTTCCGTGCGGCGGGCAGATGCACACTAGGGGCAGATCACGATTGGTGGTGCCGGGGTCTCTGTTATATAATTTTCCTTGGTAGAGCTGCATGGCTGTCTTTAGCGCTGTGCTCCCAGAGTCAGTACAGGCTTTGGTGGACAGACTTTACCATAGCGGCTTAAAGACACCGATTTTCAGCAATGAAGTTTCACAACAGAGGCAGGCATGGCTGAGAATTCATAAAAGGAAAGAATCCGTACTTTTCCGAGGTCTGTCTGCCTGAAGATGCTCGGTAGGCACTGCAGTGACCTCAGTCTTCTCGCTCCTGAAAGGCGTTCTGATCAGCCGCCTGCGGTTGATTCACACCTGTGACTATAATCTCTTAATATTCTGCTGGTTTGCGGCGGGTACTGAAGCACAGGACAAAGGAATTTTGTTATCTTCATACTTCGCTGTGTTTACAAACGTTAAAAAAGCATTCAGAGGACGTCAAAATACATTGATGGGTAAGGTTTGTGTTCTTAAAGGCAAAAGCGAAATATACACGAAAATAATTCTTTTGGAAAAAAAAAAACTTTATTTGGTATAGGAATAGCACACACCGTAGTCAGTCTCAGAAATCACTGAAAATTAATATTTTATATTTCCTTTAAACTGTGGTTTAATGATTAGAATCTATTTTTAAATGACACTAGAGGGTCCACGTTAAAAATGGAAGCCCGGAGGATCTTCTCTAAGGAACAAATGGACTCATGCAGAGACGTTCCTAGGTTTCATCCTCTCCGCAAGACAGAAGTGTCTTTCACAACAGTTCCAAATATATTAATCATTATATTAAATTTCATTTTTCCGTAAGTTGACTTTTACTCAGACTCTTATGCTATTTTCTAGCCCTTGTCTGTGAAATATCATATTGTCATCTTCAGAAGTGAAAGTCCCAGTTTTAGGGCAGCACTGTTGGGATATTTAGGAATGTGTGTAGCTTTTACCCTATGTTAGACAGGAAACAAACTCTCAGAAGTCAGAAAACTTGAGCCTTCAACTTAATTCTGCTTAATTTGATGTTGATTTAGCCTGAATTTACTAAAATGTAAAATAAAACAATAAATTTTCCACAAACTTGCCTTACACCATTTTTATGGTGTCTTAAATGGGAAAATAACATAGTGCTATTGATTAAGCTAGAAAGACATTAAGAATATCTGTCAAAATTTTTAATCCATTTTGCTGAACTTAGAATATACTTATAAATACATGTTAGTTTTATAGTAGGGAAAAAAGGTTTCACTTTTGGTATTTTGATATTTTTACCAAGGCACCTTGACATTTCAGAATTAATATTGGTCAAAGTGTGTGTCACTTTTCCAGTTAGCAGTTATGGGCCAGAAGCAAACAGATGGCATTAAAGACGGAGTTTCTGCTCAAGTGTTCTAAGACAGTAGGCTCACTTCACACTTAGCCAGGGTGAGTGCTTGAGTGATGTGGTCAGCGCTTTAGGACAGCAGTTGCTTGGTGAAAGGCGGAAATGGGGGCAAGCTGGCAGAACAGAGAGTCAAGGGACTCATGCACCGGGGCCTTGCTGCTTGTTTCTAATTTATTTGTATAAATAATGACTCTGGAAGAATGGGGCCTTTTCCATAATGGCCAGTTACACTCTACAGAGGAACCCCAAGAGGAACCACCCCATTTGTACATCCTTGTGCCCTTTCTCTGTGCCGTCACACACATGAATAGAAACACATTATAGTTTGGCTTTCAGTTTTGATAAACTGATAAACAAGACCATATTGTATACCAGTATATACACGTTCACACCAATGTTAAACAGTATAACCTGCTGTTAATCTAAAATACTTGCCTTTCCACTAAGTAATTTCACACAGAACTTTCCTATATACTATGTATAGCTATTGCATAATACTCCAAAGTCTATTCTTCCATTTCCATAGGAATATTTCTGCTCTAGTTTTCATTATTATAAAATTATTAGGCATCCTTATGTAAAATTCTTTTTATTAATGCTTAAGCATTGTTCTAGAAATAGCTACATGGTAATAGAATTGCTAGATTGAAGGAGACATGGTTGTTACTATAAATTATAAAGATTTCCAATTTTTTAACACTTCTCTGTTCATGTATGCGTGTCCCCATGTCCTCATATGATTCACAGCATTGCGTGTGCTCAGTGTGTATTGTCTGCCTGGAAAGATGATGAATAATGTCTCTGCCCCAGAACCTTTTCTTTATTTTCTTTGATGATGATGGTGGTGGTGGTGGCTTTTTATGTCCCAGACTGGCTTTGAATTCATGACATTCCTCCTTCCTTGGCCTCCTTAGTATTGAAATCACAGGCCTGCCTGGATAAGCTCTTTCAAACTGCCTTAGCTTATAACCTTTTACTTACTGATTTAGGGTGTGTGTGTGTGTGTGTGTGTCTTGGATAGATAGGCTTCCCGTTCTATGTCCCGCCTTCTACTCAGTTTGTCTCTGTCTTTCAGAACATTTAAAAATGACCTGAATCTGTCAGTCTTTTTTTCTTTTGGGGGGTTCTTGGTTTTGTGTCTTGCTGAAGAAAACTCCTGCCGCCCCTCTCTATGTCCTTCTTTTTAAAAAATATTTTCTTTGTTATTTTTATTTTATGTGTATGAGTGTATTAGTCACATGTATGTAAGTGCACCTTTGTTGTGCAAAGCCCACAGAGGTCAGAAGGTGGGCATTGGATGCCCTGGAACTGGAGTTACAGATAGTTGTTAGCAACCTTGTGGGTGTTGGGAATCAAACCCAGGTCTTCAACAAGAGCAGCCAGTAACTGCTGAGCCATCTCCTTAGCCCTACCTTTCCTTCATAAAAAAAGATTTATTTTAATCTTATGTGACGGGCATGTTTGTGTGAGTGTATGACCCATGGGTGGTGGTGCCCATGGAGGCCAGAAGAGGGTTTGGGTCCCCTGGAGCTGGAGTCACAGGCAGTTGGGTGCCACTGGACTAGGGTGCTGGGCACCAAACTCATGTTCTACTTCTCTGGAAGAGCAGCAATTACTCTTAGCTCCTGAGCCATCTCTCCAGCCCTTCTACATTGCCTTTTAATACTTTAAAAATAATGTTTGCATTTAGCTGATAAATCATTCCTCTTCTTCCTCTTTGGACAAAAGTCCTACTAGATTAAGGCCCTACCCATGTGACCTCATTTAAATTTAATTTTCTTATTGAAGAGTGTATCGGTTATTTTACACACTGCTGAGGCAGAGTAACTGACAAAAGCAACTTGGGGGGAAAAAGGTTTATTTTGGCTCACAGTTCAGGGTACAGTCCATTGGTGAGGACCTCACAGCCGCAGGAGCTTGAGCTGGTCACATGGCATTCACAGACAAGAACCACTGCTGTCCAGCAGGGATTCTGCTTTGTACAGCCTGGGAACCAAATTCAGGGAATAGTGTGCTCACTTTTACAGTCACTTTTTCCATCTCAATTAATCCAATCTACATAATTCTTTACAGGTGTGCTCAGAAGCCTGTCTTCTAGGTGATTCTAAAGCCTGTCAAGTTGACAAGTCAATATTAACCACCACAAAGACTATTTTAAAATTCAATTACCTTGGGTTTCAACATATGAATTCTAAGAATAAAACTGGCAGACAATGACCATTATCAGCTGAGTAGAGACCAGAAACACAGCTTTGCCAAAAATGGAAGGAACTCACAGACTCAAGTGGACCACATAGGTGAGAGTCATCAGGTTTATTTAGACCTGGGATCTCTGGGAGTTCAAGGCCAGCCTGGTCTACATAGAGAGTTCCAGGACAGCTGGGGCTGCAGGGAGACCCTGTCTCAAAAAAGACCCCTAAAATGTAAAAGTAATTCTTTGGTACTAAAACAGGCATTGGAGTAGATTTGGCTTCTGAACTCAGTTTTGAATTACTTAGACAAATTAAGCATCCTTGATTTCAGGCACTATATTTGAGACTCTCTGTTTTTACAGGGATTTAATAAATAATGCATACTTGTGCCAAGCTGATCTTAGTGGCCTCAGGTGGGCTTAAGAAAAGTGCTTTTTAAGCCGGGCGTGGTGACTCACACCTTTAATCCTAGCACTTGGGAGGCAGAGGCAGGCGGATCTTTGTGAGTTCAAGGCCAGCCTGGTCTACAGAGTGAGTTCCAGGACAGCTGGGGCTACAGGGAGACCCTGTATCGAAAACACCAAAAAAAAAAAAAAAAAAAAAAAAAAAAAGAAAAGAAAAGTGCTTTTTAGATGACAGAGGTGATAACCAGAGGGCTAGAAAGGAGACTGGGACATGTGATCTCCCCTCTCCTCCTGGGGTCTGCTGTGTGTATTTAGAAAATCTGCCTAATTATTTCTGTACTGTTTTAGCAACTCTTAATATCGCCCCTTCCTTTGTTCCTTCTTCTTTTCCATTTCTCCAAAACCTCTCCCCTCCCTCCTCCTCCCTCCCTCCCTCCCTCCCTCTTCCCGCCCTCCCTCCCTCCCTCCCTCCTTCTCCTCTGCCTCCTTCCCATCTTATCAGTATGTCTTCAAGTGCAATATCAGTGACTAGGTTATGATGCTTGTACTTTTTTAAAAATTTTATTTATTTCTGTATGTATGTATTAATGTACTGCCTGCATGCAAGTTTGTGCACCCATGTCGTGCAGTGTGGCAGAGATCAGAAGAGGGTGTTGGATTCCCCTGGAACTGGAGTTCTCCTGGAATTGGAGTTTCAGACGGGGATCGAACCTGGGTCCTCTGTAAGAGCGGTCGGCGCTCTTAACTGCTAGGCCATCTCTCCAGCCCCCTGATGCTTGTACTTTTTAAGTATAGATAATGGTGATCAGTTTTCAAGAACTGCTGTTTTCTGGCTGATCCTCTTACCTAGTCCCATTCAAAAACCACCCACAAAAGTTGAACCAGTTTTCACTATTTTCTTTAAAAAAAAAAAATCAATCAGAACTATTTGTAGGGCACCTGCATGCAAACCCCTGTCCCAAGAATGACATCAAATTTGATTTGAAAGACATGGTCCTGGTCTCACTTACAGCCTAGTTAAGAAAGCACAGGAAGAAAAACCTCATCTAAAAAGTTTTGGGTATCTGATATAAAGATTGCTTAAATCTAGCCAATCTATAAATCATCTGTGCAAAGACATGAGGGAGCTCAAAGACGACAGAATAGCCGTTTTATGTGTCTGCAAAAGATTTTGTGACCATATTACCTACGGACATCCTTCCCGAAAACATGCAAAAAAGAGAACATTATTTCAGAAATTTGAGCCTGATTGAAAAACAGTATTTTCACCTCTTACATCAGGCTTTTTCAAGTTTTATACCCAAATCCTCTGGGTTTCAGGAGAGAGTTTTAAGGCTTCCGTTAGAAAAAAAAAAAATGTGGTAACAGGAAACGTACTGAGCTTAGCCTCTGATCTTTCCTTCCCTTCCCTGGTCTGCACCTTGCTCCAGCCTGCTCCTTACTCCTTACTGGCACACATCTCCTGGCAAAGTATGGAAAGGAAAGCAGGATTGGACAGACATTGTTGTGAATAAACTTGTGGCGGTGAAGCAATTCTTGGGGCTTATAGAGAGAAGTCTTCGTTTGTCCTCAGCTCAAAGAGATCAACCACTGTCCAGATGTTTGGGCCATAGTCTTGCAGGGCAAGCAGTAGGTGTAGAGTACCCTTCAGGCCACAGCAATGGCCTGAAGTCTTCAGCTGTCTTTTGATTTTGACTTTCACTGTTGTTTGTTACAACCCTGATGTCATAGGCACAGAAGAGAGTTCAGGTTCAAACACGTCAATTGAAATGACCTGAAGTCTAGGGTAAGGGAGCCCTCCACTCTCTCCATTTCTTCTTGGACTTATGTTCTAATGTTGCTCTTCCAGACTCTTTGAAAAAGGAACGCAATGCATTTAAGGATATTTTCAAAAATCACCTTTTTACATTCACAATAATGATTGTTTTCCTGTCCACTTCTGTGGTCATGTAACTCTGTAATTCATGGAATTCTCACAGCCACCATTTAGGTAAGAAGCTGCTAGTTATTGTTTGCTAGAAGTGGACATCTAGGCATAGCCAGTGGGAGCTGGTGGAACTGGGCTTTGGACACAGTCAGGCAGCTCCAGGGCCCACGTGCTCCACTGCCCAGGTACTCCACTCCTGTGATAAATCACAGGGCTGAATAGAGACCTGCAGACATGGCTACCTCTTGGCAGTTGCACATCTTGAGCTTCTGTGCTTAAAAGCAGAAGGGTCACCAACAGGGTTCATTCCTTGTTCTGCATGTGGCATCTTTGCTAGGTGGAGAGAAGGGAGAGTTTCATCATCACCTGGAGTAGGATTGGTCTTCATAGCTCCAATGCTGTGGTAAAAATGGGTGCGCTTCATGTTAATCGTGGGAGCTCACATTCCAGATCAACAACTGGTGAATAGTTCAAGGTTCTTGCAATGTGGAGAACATCCTTCCCGCTGAAATGAAAACAGCACGACTTGGAATAGCCCCAGAAATCCTGGAATGTCATTTCCCTGTGGGAACAGACACAACTTGATTGTAAGTGGTGTATCTCAAGTGCGTTGTACTCCAAGGGTTCTGATGAAGAACCATAGGTTGAAGGCAGCAGCTCTGATAAGTTCGAGACCCTCCTTAGATTGTTTTGTCTTGTTTTCACTTATACTTTCAAGGCCTGCAGCTAACAGTTGTGGAGACCAAGGCAAGAAAACAAATAAACACCCACATGCCATATGTCTAAATACTTGAAAGTTACAAATTAAACTAATGCACTAATGAATGTGGCCTATACTTCTACCTTGACAAATAAACCATTATTCTGGGGAAAAAAAAATAAACCTCCGTGGAACTTAAGAGTTTGGCTGGGGAAATATCAAACACACAAAAAACTTGTTACTGTGAGTGTTTGGGTATTTTGTGGTTAGGTTTACAGTCTTTAGATGAGTAACACAATTGAAGATGTAAGTAATAATTAATTATGTCCTTACATCATAAAGTGATTTTTCTTATTTTCCTTTCAGCCAAAATCATCTATTATGTTATCAAAACCAATATTCTCTCATGATTTTTGTTCTAAAGGGTTACAAGTAGAATAAGCCTACTGAAAATATCCAAAAATTAAAAAAATCATCAAGAATGTACATTAAAGTAAATATGGAGAATTTTCAAATAGATTTAGTTTTATGCTCATTATTTATAAGATGTGACACAAACTTAAGAGAAAAGGAAATTTATGATATATAATTTTAAGTAAAGCTTAAATTCCATTTAAAAAATATAATTAAAACATATACACATAATCATTTGTAATACTAGTTGTCAAAGAATATTTGGCTTCAATTTGTAGTATTGCCATCAGACTTATGAATAATTCTCTAGATATACATATTTGCTGATTTGTATGAGATGATGTTTAATATTTCATAATGTCCTATCTTGAGACTAGGTCTCATGTATCTCAGCCTGTTCTTAAACTTGGCATGTAGCCAAGGATAACCCTGAACATCGCCTAATGTGTCCACCTTTTGAGAACTGGGATTACAGGCATGATCATGTTTGCTTTATGTGATGTTGGGGTTCAAACCTAGGGCTTTATGCAACAGGACAAGAACTCCACTTACAAAGCTATATCCCATTACCTAGTGTTCTCTTGTTGCCAGATATATACCGCTCTTGCAAAGACTGGCTATATTCCTTAGGAACCATGCAAGGCTGTACTGTGCTCATACTGTGTACTGGGGTTTATAAATTGACTGAGTTGCTTTTGTACTCTCAGGCGTAGTTCTCACCCCCCGCCCCCAGTGTTGGTAGCACAACCCAAATCTATTCTGAATTTGAGGGCAGAAGGCAAATGATACATAGAAACATTTCCATGAGGCCTGAAGGGTGTTAGTCATAGGATCTGATATCTGGGTGCAAAGCTATGGCTGGAAGCCAGGGAGAGGCTCAGTGGGGAGGGTTCTTGCCATTCAGGCATGAGAACTTGAATTTGAATGCTAGAACCAGGTAAGCTGGGTACGGTAGCACACGTCTGTGATCCAGGTGCCCTTACGGTGTGATGGGAAGCACACAGGAGAATTCCAGGGCAGCTTGTGGGCCAGGGCCAGCTGGTCTGGGCTACAGGGCAGCAAACACCCACCACAAGACCTGGTCTCATCTCAAATAAGGTGGCAAGCGAAGACCAGGACTAACACCTGAGGTTGTCTAACTGCTACGTAGGCACCATGGCGCGCGCACACACACACACACACACACACACACACACACACACACACCATAAATACTTATTTTAAAATTTGATTAAAATTGTGACTCTAATAATTAAATTGAAATGGAACTTATTGAGTGAAGCTTTTCCATGAGCAGATAGCCTCTGATGGCTCTAGAACTATAAACACATATTGAAAGTCCTAGAAAGATAACTCCAGAGCAGCTAGAAAGTCTTGCTGGTGCAATATGTTTGTTTTTTAAGCAGGGTCTTACTATGTAGCTCTGGATGGCACATGCCACCATATCAACATGCAATCTATTTTTATTATATTCTATTATTACTTTATTATTTTTATTCATGTGTGTGAGTGTATTGCCTGCATGTGTGTAAGTGCATCCATGTTGTGCAAAGCCCATGAAGGTCAGAGGAGAGCTCTAGATCCCTTGGAACTGGAGTTACAGATGGTTGTTAGCTGCCATGTGGGTGCTGAGAACCAAACCTGGGTCCTCTGAAAAAGCAGTCAGCACTTATAACCACTGAGCCATCTCTCCGGCCCCTGCAATCTGTATTTTTAAAGGGTAAGTGATGGTTGCAGAATTGTTCTTTAGGAAACATTGTCATCACCAACCCTCAGGTGCGTATGCTTGAGTAAAGTGAGTTTTGCAAAGTCCCTCCACAGAACTAAGGAGCAGTCAGCTGACATGGGCCTGCAGATATGTCAGAACTGCACCTCATAGCTTCCTCCTGATATTTTCCCCGTGAACCACGGGAAGCTGGGCTTACTCATTAGAAACACCGAGATCCCTATCATAGCTAAACATCTGCAAACTCAGCTTTTCTGGGCTGTGTATGGTGTTACCAAGGGGCTGTCTCCAAAGATGCATCTTGAGAAAAATTCCTCTAGAGCACTGCCCATCAAATTCCTTTCAGAGTACACTCTTGTCAGTAAAATCACTTAAGGCAGCCTGCTCTAACATACAGTCATATGTTTGTAAGGAGGTATAACATTGTGCTGGTATACTATGCAGGTTATAAACCAGGCAAATAAATCTTTTTAAACTCAAAGGCAGAGAGCTGGGGCAACTAAGTGGTAGGGCACTTGCCTAGGCTGTGCAAGGCCGCGCGGGGCTGTGCAGGGCTGTGTAGGGCTGTGCAGGGCCATACAAGGCTGTACAGGGCCATACAGGGCTATGCAGGGCTGTGCAGGGCTGTGCAGGGCTGTGCAAGGGCTGTGCAGGGCTGTGCAAGGGTGTGTAGGGCTGTGCAGGGCCATACAAGGCTGTGCAGGGCCATACAGGGCTATGCAGGGCTGTGCAGGGCTGTGCAAGGGCTGTGCAGGGCTGTGCAAGGGTGTGTAGGGCTGTGCAGGGCTGTACAAGGCTGTGCAGGGCTGTATAGGGCTGTGCAGGGCTGTGTAAGGGTTGTGCAGGGCTGTACAGGGCTGTGTAGGGCTGTGCAGGGCTGTACAAGGCTGTGCAGGGCTGTATAGGGCTATGCAGTGCTGTACAAGGCTGTGCAGGGCTGTGCAGGACTGTGCAAGGCTGTGCAAGGTTCTGTCTCCAGCACTGAAAAGAAACAAAATCAAGACCAGGGGCTGGAGAGACAGCTACATGGTCAAGAGCACTGGCTGCTCTTACAGAAGACCCAGATCCAGTTCCCAGCACCCACATGGCTGCTAACAATCATCTATAATTCTAGTTCTAGGGGATTTGGTGCCCCTTCTGGCCTCTGCAGGGATGGCACACATGTGGAACATTTACATACATGCAGGCAAAACTTATCCACATAACATAAAATAAAAAATACAAAGACTAAACAACATGTTATCCATAAACTTAAATTTTTATGTATTCATTAATACAAAAATATTTTCATTCTTACCATTATTCTCAATGAATTAAAAGAGATTCTTGTAACCAACTTGGTTATTTTTGTAAAAGCAAGGTCATTTGAATTGCTTCACACTCTTTTCTAAAAATCAAGGTATAATAATGATTTGAATATTGGAATCCAAGCTCAGATTATAGAGATTTGTTTTCAATGCCACCATCCATGGTAGGTTTTTGCTTTGTGTTTACCACGAGGCTTGCACAAACAACTGATAATAGTTACAACAGGCCAACAAGCACATGGATAAGAACTTCTGTCACATACAAAATACTCTACCAGACTAGAGAGATAGCTCGGTGGGTTTAGTGTTTGCTCGCAAGCATGAGGACCTGAGTTCAGATCTGTACTCCCCATGTAAAAGCTGGGTATGCTGGCAAGAGTTTGGGGCCCCTATACTTGGTGTACGATGTGGGGTAGATATCAAGATCCCTGGGCTTTGCATGGCCAGCTAGTCTTGCTGAACTGACAAGCTTCAGGTTCAGCGAGAGACCTTGTTTCAAAAAACAAGGTGGAAGTACATTAGGAGAGACAGCCAACTTCGAAACCTCTGGTCCCTTAATATACACATACACAAATGCATTCTCTCTCTCTCTCTCTCTCTCTCTCTCAATCTCTCTCTCTCTCTCTCTCTTTCTCTCTGTCATACACACACAAATATTCTATATTTTGATACTCCCCACATTTTTATATCACAATTTTAAAAATTAACATTCTTGTCATCTCTCAGCCATTTCAAGGCAAGATAGAGGTTCACAGAGGCAGTGGCTTTCTGAATTTACTTATAATTGTTAGCCCCACCCACAAATGGTGTAAAGGGTTTGGTTGAAGTTATGCTTTTAAGTCCTTCTTGAGTCAGTCAGTTCTTAGAACTAGTGAGAAAGTGTATTTTTATTTTTATGAAAAGATTTCAGTATTTCAGTGAAACTTTTGGATCAGTTTTAAAAATTGATTTAAAGTTGCATAGTTCCAAATTTTAAGTGTTAAAAGAGTTTCAGTTCATGACAGAAGTTGTTTTGAGAAGCAACCTCATACAAGGATGGATATAGTTCTATATTATCAGTATCTTGAAATAGTTATTTTCTCAGTTATTGTGAAATGTCTTCTTTACCTGAAGGGGGCAGATGAGGAGTGTTTTATATGTAGAAAGTTATTTTGTTTCTAAATGTCTGTAAGTTAGATTTCCGCTGAAAGTCCTAAAACAATGCACGGGTTACTGTGGTATGATCCTGCAACTTATGAAACAGAAATTAAAAACATTGTTAGCCTGTTAGCCATGGCCAAGAGCTGTCTAACAGGAGGCCTGTTTCGATACCTAGTTCCTTAATCCTCCTGTAAGTTAGCAGCTGGAGCCAGGGTTAGTGACAGCTTTCTGTAACCCCAGAACTCAGAAGCCAAAGCAGGATTACAAATTCAAGAAGGACTGGGGGTACCTAGTGAGTCCCTGCTTCAATGGATAATCAAGCAAATATAAAAAGAAAACGAATAAATAATAATGAAGCAATCTGCGGCAAGCATGGACATCATGGGCCCCTCCTGAGCAGGGCAGGTTGCCATGTGGGGACTTGTAGTCTGAAGTGAGGTGTGGATGACAATCCTTGAATGTGGGAGAACAGACACAATGAGAACTCATGTTCGCAGAGCTCTTAGGCAGCAGGCATCGATCTAGGGCTTTCTTGTATATCACTTTATTTAAAACTCGCAAGATGTTTGAAGAATACAGCCTGGTCATAGACTTACCAGATGAGAATCTGAGCTGAAGCTCAGAAAGCTGCAGACAGGAAGTTTGTGTGGAGGTGATGTGATGACTTCAGTGCTGGGTATGAAGTCAGGTGCTGGCCTGGCTCTGGGCCATGTGGATTAAGCCCCACCTCTGGCTTTCCGCCGAGACCTGGAAGTGCTCCAGTGTTGCTTCTAGGAAGCAGCCCTGCCTGTTGCTGCCTCTGCCCTTTGTGGGCTTGCTCTGGAAACAGAGCAGAGGTTGGACCCGATGAGTCATTAGCTGGTCTTGTAGCACTGATTTGCTGAGGTCTGTGTACTTCTTGGGAGAAATTCTCCAATTCTTTTTATGGGGGGGAGGGAGGGAATATTACATATTTCAAGATGTGTTTCTGAATTTTAGTGGCAAGGGCCTTTTTTGACTGTTACAAAGGTCACCTCAGCTGAGTCTGTGCAGAACCATTCACTCTACTCAGGGCAGGCATTTCTGCTTGCTTTCCTGAGAGGAGATCTCACTATGCAGCCCTAGGTGGCTGGAAATTCAGTAGTTACACCAAGCCAAGCCTGAACTTGCAGTGATAGCCTCCCAAAGACTGGGGTTATAGCTGAGAGCCACCACATCCAGCTTTTAAACATTCTCTGTTTAAAATTATCAAAAATGGGGCTGGACAGATGTTTCAGCAGTTAAAGTGCTTTCCATGTGTGAGAACCAGTCAGCTCCTCAGAACTCATGTAAATGCCTGGTGGGTGAGGTAGCCTGCTTGTAATTAATCTGTTTGAAGGTGGAATGGGTTCCTCAAGAGCAACCTGGCTAGCTGGGTTAGCCACATCCGTGAGATTTTATTGAGAGAGCCTGCCTCATTGAGCAAGGCAGAAGAGCAATCTCAGATGATTCCCACCATCAACCTCTGGACTCCGGATGCAGGAACACCCAAGCACACATGCACCCAAATAGGTGTGTCCACAGGCAAACATGCACACACACTATAAAGTGGAAAAATAATTTAAAAAAAGAATTGCAGTAATCAGTTCTAGGTGCTGGGACTTTCTGAAATTCCAGAGTCATAAAGCCATGACATTTCCACCTTGACCTCCCAATTCTCTTATTTTCTTATTAAATGCATACAGATGAAATGCTACAGAAACACATCTATTGAATAAAAAAGCTAAAAATTAGGGAAACAAAAAGGTTAATACTGTTTTGATTTTTCTTTCAGGTACTTTATATAAACATACATAGGTCTTTTATCAATGAGGAGATGCTTTGCAAGTTTTACAACACATTTTTCTAAAGTAACAGTCTTCATCTTTATAAGACAGACATATTTTTGGAGTGATGGGGGGGGCAGGGTATTGCGCAGCCCAGGCTGGCTTTACACTCACTATGTAGCCAAGGATGACCTGAAACTCCTGCTCCTCCTACCTCAGCCTCCTAAGTGCTGGAATTAGATGCATATGCAAGTCAAGTTTTTTTTAAATTATCTTTTATCTGCCCATGTCAATGCTCGGTTCCTTCCCAAGTGCCCTTTACAGCTAGTCACTCAGAACCATGTCAGACTCACAGCCAACTGACCAGACCAATGGCCCTCAGGACAGTTCACCTTAACTCCCTTTAGTTCATTCTGTCACTGTGATTTCACCTCTTCATACTCCCTCTTCCTTTCACATACTGCAAGTTAGATCTAAAAGTTCCTCTATTTACATTAAGCATTTTTTAGCAGGACACATCCCAGGGGGAACTTCCACTTCACCCTATGTCACAGCAGCAGACCCGATATTTGGGAGTTCTCCACAAGTGGAATGGTGCTAAATATCTGCTCCCTCTGTGATTTACTCACACGTCCTTCCCATCACTAGAAAAATCTTTGGTGTGACTTTGCAGTTTGGGGGACATTTGATTCCACACTATTGCTGTACTTTATGCTTTTAAAGCAGATTAGTAAGCCTTCAAAGCTGATGGATAACTCTTACATATGTCCATAATTACATTAGCTATTGCCAGCGATTATAGTTGAATTCAATTCTTCTTTCTCTTTTTATAGGTGGCATTCTGTAACATAGAGTTTTCTCTTATCAACTGAGCATTTGGGGGCTACCTTGAAATATAATCTTACTAGAATGGCAGTGTAAATATTTACATTTTCCTACTGGGCACATGGTTTCAAAGTAAGGAACTTACTTAGTTAATATCTGAAATGATGGCGTATGTGAATGAGGTTATTCCTTTTTCTGTATTTGGTCATATGGTCATGGATTTTTCACTATTTTAGTCATAATCAGTATCCTGGGTAATAAATGTGCCTGTTTTCCTGTAACATTTTTGGTCTAAGAAGTTGTAAGCTGGTGGGAGGGAATGAGGACAAACAGTTCAGTGGGTCTGGGTGCTTACTGCATATGCACTATTGAAAAAGCTGGGCATGGTTGTAGTACCTGTAACATCGGCATTGGGGATGGAGACAGGCAGATCTCAGAAGCTCACTGGCCAGCCACACTGGCCAAAATAGCGAGCTTCATGTTCAACGAAAACCTCTATCTCAAAGCTATAAGGTAGAGAGCAATAGAGGAACACACTTGACATCCTCTTCTAGTCTCTGCATATGTGTGCATGGGTATATGTACCATCACACTTGTGTGCAATACACACACACACAATCATGCAAACACGCTTATATACAAATATAAATTTTAGGCTGAACAACTTAAAATTAATTACCCTACACTGAAATGTTTTGTAAAAGAACCAGGTAAAGCCAAGTTCTGAAATGTTACCACTATTAGAAAAATAAATTGACGAGAAAGTGAAAATCCTTTTTAATTATACACTATGAGCCCCTCCTAGTATGGGCTGAAAGATGAGTTCATTCCTACAAAGTGGTTGGTCTCTCCAGGGTGAAAAGAGAAGCGTCATTTCAAAAGAATTGTTCACCAGTGAAATCTGCAAGACATTTCTGTCTGGGGAATTTTTCTCTTTTACTTAGGAAATATAGATACCAAACTTCCAGGTTTCCTTTTTTAAAAGTGAGTTTCTGGGGAAAGAAGGAAGAAGGAGGAGAGAAGGAGGGAAGAGAAGTACTTGAAGTCCCTTCAAGGCACACCCCAATGACCAGCAGATCTCTAATTAACCCTTACCTCCTAATAGGATCTTGCTGGCAGTGGGCCTTTAGCAGGTGTGTCTGGAGGACATTTAAAGTCCAAATTATAATAAATAACAGTGTACTTGGATTGCTCCTCACTACATTTTATTTACAGTCAATACTATTTATTTAGAGATGACTTACCAAAAGGTAAATTGAAAGGGACCTTGAGAAGTTGCAGTTGTTCTTTCCACATCTAGTCAATACCACAAACTGTGATAGGAATCTGCCTTGTGTATTTTTAAACACCTTGAAAAGGGGAGGATTTCTTCCATTTTAAGTTTATCCACAGTCCTCATTGTTTATAAGAGACTTTCACTGCCCCTAATTGCTATAGAAATCGTGTCGAGTTGAAGTCATTTTTTTGACAGAGATTAGAGATGATTTTTACATTTGCTTTTAGTGTCTTAATTCTGGAAACGCTCAACTTTTCTGTAGGCTCTGTATTTTCACATTGGTTACACTGAGGCTTGTTTCCAATTCTCTGCAGTAGGGATTTTAGTGTATAAACCAACAGGACTGCAAGAAGAGACTTGGGGGTGGAAGAAAACAATTTATACTTTGCAATATAAATTTTCATATTCTATGAATTATAGCACTCATGAAACTGACACATATACAATGAAAATATTAAATGCTAACTTACTGTTGCAGACGTTCAATAAAATTGATGCTTCAAAGAGTAAAACTATTAGCTTTATTTATCAGAGTTTAACAGACTTTGGGGGAATCTCTGAGTGGTTCTACAGGTGTGAAATTTTGTGGCTGGGATTTATGGCCCAAGTCTTCTTCTTCATCCTTTGGTCCAGAGATGAGTCTAACTCCATGTGCTTTGGACTCATAAAAGAGAAAGAAGGTAATTCTTTGAGACATGTATTTTCATTTTCATTTTCCTCTGGGTTGGTAGTTCAGAGCTACAGAAGATTTTTATTTAGGTGCTCGGTACTTTTGAGATTGAAATAGCAATACAGAAGTTGAAGGGTGTTTGCTTCTTTTTTTTTCCTTAAACCCAATTTTTTATTGAAGTTTTGTGCATTTCATAAAACATTTCTTAATCAAATTTAGACCCACTCCCCCTTCCTCGCCCCCCACCCCACCAGAGCTCATGTATCATGCATGTCTTTTATCTTTTTCTCAGTCTTTTTTTTCAATTTTCAGTGCAGAAGTTTACTGTTTTAGGCAGTTTACTGTTTCATTCAGTTCTTTGACCCAGTCTTTGTTGTTGTTATTGTTCCTTCTAATTTGTATCACTCCAAAATATGCATATACGCATGACACACATATATCAAGATTATGACATCATAGGCTTTAGCAACATCAGCTTATGGTTTCTTCCTTTTTTTTTTTTTCTTCTTTGTTAGCCTGAAAGATGTCGTGTTTTCTTTAAGGAAGTGTTTGAAGGTTCCTCCGGAAGGGTGTTTGCTTCTTAATGTCGGTGTGGGAGAAGGGAAGCACAGAATGCTCATACTGTAATGAGCTGCAGTTCTCCCAGGATTCTGAAATTCCAGCGAGCTCTTAGGTGGTGCAGTTTGCCCACAATCTGCAGCACCAGCAAGCTTAGCCATTGCTCGTGGCACAGGGACCACTCTCTGAATAACAAGGTTGTGAGGAACTCAGCTCTATCCTGGGTCAGCTAAGACTTCTCATAACTGAAAACCAGTAGTGCCCAGTGAGATCTTCTCCTCTCAAGCAGATAAATGATAAATGATTGATAAATGATAAATGGGTTAGAGAGAGAAAAACTGACTGTCTGGCATTCTTTGATATGAGAAATATTGCTAAAGCTAATTAATAAAGTTTCTGTAGCCCAGGGATTGGAACAGGTTTCTACATGTAATATCAGTTTACTGAATAAATATTGCCTTTTAATCATGGATTTTTAATCTACAATTTGTAATTAGATTTAGAGGCTCCTTTTGGTTTGTTTAAATGAAATTACTTCATTTTAGTTCTAATATTTTTCCATTTATTATTATTATTAAACTTTTTCCATAGGTCATACATCATTTCTCGATCGAATCTAGAGTCGCTTCCCTTTCCATGCCCCCTACCCCCCCAAGTGCCTGAACTCTGCCATATATGTTCTGCATCTTTTTCTGAGTCTTTCCAGAGTTTTTTTTTCAGTTCTTTTGTTGTTCTCTCCAACTTGTATTGCTACATTATATATAAATATACATACATAGTTATATATATATACATAAATATATACATACGTACATACACATATCACTTGAATTGGAGGATTTTATTCTTCCCTAAAAGATGTCATTTTTTGTTTTTTGTTTTTTAAATATTTTATTTTATTTTTGTATGTGTATGAGTGTACTGTCTGCATGTAGGTTTGTGCACCCGTGTCGTGCAATGCTGCGGAGGTCAGAAGAGGGTGTCAGAGTCCCCTGAAACTGGAGTTCTCCTGGAATTGGAGTTACAGACGGTTCTCAGCCGCCATGTGGGTGCTGTGGGTTCTGGGGATCGAACCCGGGTCCTCTGCAAGAGCGGTAGGTGCTCTTAACCGCTAGGCCATCTCTCCAGCCCCGGATGTCATGTTTTTAAGTGCTCGAAGGTTCCTCCTTGGCAACCCCAAACAGCCATCAGTCTTGCACTTTTGCTCCACATTGGGGTCTTTCCCTCCCATGGTCCCCCAAAATGGAGTCCAGTAAGCACGCATCCTGTCTTGATCCCCCTGCGCTGGCCTCCATGATACAGCCCAGGTAGTCCAACACAGTCTACACTCTGATGAGGCTGACATCCCCTTAGCTGTTTAGTCCACAAGCTGGCATTGAAGGTTTGGAGGATTCTTGGAGAGACATGAATCCTCAGTCCGTATTAGGAAGTTAAAAAGCTGTGTCTCGGTGCTGGAGAGATGGCCTTGAGGTTAAGAGCGCCGACCACTCTTGCAGAGGACCCAGGTTCGATCCCCAACATCCACATGGCGGCTGAGAACCGTCTGTAACTCCAATTCCAGAAGAACTCCAGTTCCAGGGGAATCCGACACCCTCTTCTGACCTCCGCGGCATTGCACGACGTAGGTGCACAAACCTACATGCAGACAGTACATTCATACACATAAAAAATAAATAAATAATTAAATAATTAAATAATTTAAAAAGCTGTGTCTCATGTCTTTGAGGAGTGCAAAAAGTGGTGGCAGCCACAGAGTAGATGCACTTGCCAGTAAGAATTGGAGATAGGCCAAACAACAGTACTCTCTCTTTATTCTTTGTCTTTTTTACTAAGATCTCAAGTTCTCTGTCTGCAGTACAGTTTCTCTGGTCCTACTGATTATTTGTATATGGTTGTACTTTCCTTTTGGATGCTTAAGGCCACACAGTTAGCCCAGATTAACCAAGGTTTTTGTTTTCTCAAGGTCAGTTGAGGATCTGATCCTCAGGGGTCTCTCGGGGTTTTTTTGGGGGGGTGGAGGATGGGAGCCCCTTGCTCCTTTCAGCTTTTTATTCACCAGTTAATGAAATTACTTCTATTTAATGTCATGAAAATAACAAATTTTGTATGTGTATGTGGTGTGTAGATGATGTGTATGTGATGTGTGTGTATGATATGTATGTATGTGTTATGTCTGTATGTGTATATGTATGTGTGCAGGTTTGTGTGTGAGTGTGGATATGCCATGATATGTTGGGTGTCAGTCCTTCTACCTTGTTTGAGACAGGGTCTTTGTGATATTTGTTTCTGTCTACACCAGGCCAGCTGTAGAAGTGGTGGGATTACAGATACATGCCATCATGCTTGGCTTCATGTGTGTTCTATGGATTCGAATTCAGGACCCCATACTTTGACAGCAGGCACTTTATCCCCTGAGTATAGAGGCCTGTCTGTACTTCCAGCCTCAGAAGGTGGCGTTAGGATCCCCAGAACAAGGTCCCCTTTGAGACTAGACATATCTGTGCCCTCTACGTTTGCTTGAGAGACCTTGCTTCATTGAATAAGGTAGAGAGTGATTGAGACTGATTCCTAACATCAGCCTCAGGGGCACACATGAATGTGCACCAGTAATAGGTGTATCCACACAGAGAAACATGTATATACACATGGATACCACACATAAAAAAGGCAAAAAGAAAAAAATAAAAATACAATTACAACTAGAGTTTCAGCATTGATGCTGTGTGCTACCCCACAAAAAGGGAAGAGCAGGTGCCCTGTGTCTGATTCCTGCCATCTCTTTGGTAGCTGTTCCTGGGAGCTGCCCACATTTCCTCTACTTTTATCCCATAGATTGGCTTGAATTACAAGACTACATCTAGGTGCAAGAAGGGCCTGGAAATGTAGTGTTATTTCAGGTGGTTCTGCCTGGCTGAAAACCCAAGACACCATTACTATGGGAGATCCGCTGGCTGCATGTTCTCCCAGCCAAATTCGCCCATTGCCTGTTTTTGTAAATGAAACATTCTTAAGCCACACCCATCCATTTGGGCAATATCTATGGCTGTGATTGTCTTACATTAAAATTGCAGAGCTGAGTTGTAACAAAAGAGATCTTGTGGCTCCTGAAGCCCAAAATATTTTCTGGCTGGCTCTTTATAGAAAATATTTGCTGACACTTTGTGTGAAATTAAGGGATAATCAGATTGCAGACTCTATTGCAGTTCTTGGGCTCTCTCCCCCTCCCCCCCACCCCTGCCACCACCCCCCATCTTTGGCCAAACTGAATTCATTTCTAAAATCCAGCAGCTTTCACAAAAGTGTCCAGAAATAGGATGTTCCCAAGATGTTCCCACACGTTAGTATCTTTTTCTTTATTTTATCAAGAGTAAGAATTGTTCCACATTTGGGTTGTATAACAGTCACAGCTTAAAAGAATCTAATCTGGCTAGTTAAGTCAGAAAGGAATTTATTACAGGACATTAAAAGATGTGCGAAATAATTAGAGCTTTGAGTGGGGAAAGAGAAGGCCCTGAAAAAGTAAACTCTGTGCTGATTTCCATAAACCACTCTCTGAGTACACTGTTGGGCAGAACTACATGACCAGCTCCTATTTCTTTCCTGATGCTGGCTCCAGAATGTCACCCCATCACCATAGTCAGGACACCATGATCAAGAAGCCACCACAGCTGAGTGTCAGGACTGTGATTTACATGAGCAGAACAGATGTCCCAGATGACATCTCTGACACCTGGAACTGGGGTGTGGCCCCTGGGGGTTCTGACAATACTATGTGAAAACTTGAAATGTTCTCCCAGGAAGCCCAGCCAGAAGAGCAGCAAAACCACAGAATCCAGGGGCTGCGGTTCAGATCTGAATGTTCCCTGAAGGCCTGCGTGCCACAGGCTTGGTTGCCAGGTTGTGATGCTGTGGAGAGGTGATGAACCCTGTAGAACAGATTTTTAAAATTTATTTTTATGTATATAAGTGTTTTGTATACATTTATGTTAGTGCATCTATGTGTGAAATGCCCACAGAGGGCAGAAGAGGGGTTGTATCCCCTGGAACTGGAGTTAAGGATGGTTGTGAGCTGGCATGTCAGTTCTGGGAACAGAACCTGGGTCTTCTGCAATAGCGGCCAGTGTTCTTAACTGCTAAGCCATCTCTTCAGCCTCAGTGATATACTTTTTAGGAGGAGGACTCTAATGGAAGGAAGTTAGGTCACTGGGGACATGCCCTTGAAAGGGATACTGGGACCGTGGTCTCTCCTCTCTTTCTGCTTCTGAGCCTTTGAAGAGAACAGGTTTTCTTTACCACTTACTACAATGTAATGTCTTTACCACAATGTAACGTTACCACAAGGCCAAAAGTAATGGGGCCAAGCAACCAAAGACTAGAACCTCAGAAAACATGACCCCAAATAAACCTTTTATCCTTTTAAGTTGTTTCTCTTAGATATTTTGTCAACAGCAATGGAAAACTGACTCACACACAAAGTCTCTAGATATCATGGGGAATGTGTCTGATTTGTTGAATCTAAATTGTGTTCAGAATCTAAGCTGCAGGAAGGTTTGTAAAATGTCAACCTGAGCTGTCTAGCCTCTAGTTCAAGAACCAGACTAGTGGAAGGATGGGATGGATGAGGGTGTCAGTTCTGGTAGGAGTCTCCAGCACATGGCTCTTAGCATTCTCTCTCAAACTGAGCAACCACAAAAGCATAGAGTCTTACATGCTGGGAACAACATCCAGATTGATCAGTCCTGGGTTTGAAACTGTTACTTTTATCATTGGATCAATGCCTTCATGATTTTATTTTAGCTAAAGGAAAAAAAAAACTTTCTTCAAAGATTCCTTCATTGAAGCATGGGGCAGGACTTGCAGGAGACACTTGCTGTTGGCCAGCCTGGACACTAACCTAGCTGACCTATGAGGTTCCAGGGACTGTTCTGTCTGCCTCTCATCTTGCTGGAAGAGCTCTACAGTTACAGATGCGCCCTACCGCATCCTGCTATTCATGGGTCCTGGGGATCTAAGCTCAGGTCTACACACTTACACAATAAGAACTTTACCCACAGAGCCATCTCCCCAACCCTCTGGGTGTTTTTGTACTCACCCATCCCCAGACTGCTTTACCGTTAAGTGGAACTGTGATGACTGACTGTATTCTGGCTTGCCGGAATTGTTCCTTCCATGCTGGCCCAGAAGTCCTCTGGACCCTCATCTTTTCATTTGCTACTCTATCAACAGTGAATGGAGCCTTGGTTTTAACTGGGTGTCATCACACTACGGAGGCAGCTGACCTTGGACTTCCTAATGGAAGAGGAGGCCCTTGGAGCTGTGCTGCTGCTTATGGAGGGTGAACCTATGTTTGTGGGATAGAACCTTTGGGCTTGTATGTTATCACTGTATAACCTGCCTCTCTTGACAAATGTGCATCTGGAGGTCCTGCTGCAGCATCCCCCTCTCACTTTCAGCTTCCTGCCTGCTCATTAAGACAATTTCAAATGACTCTTTTGAGCAGTTTTCATTAATTCTTTGAGAATGATACACATGCTTATTTGCCCCCTGCCCAATTCCTCCCGCTAATTCACCCTGGATCCATTTCCTACCCCCAAACCCCTCCCAATTTTGGATTCTTTTATTTCCTTTATTTTTACCTAATGCACGAACTCCATTTTATGCAGTCTATGTATAGGCATGGAGGTAGGACTATCCACTGGAACATGGGAGCACACCTTTAAGGAAGGTTGACAGTCGCTCTCCTGGCAATTATCAACTGTCAATAGGCACTCAGTTGGCATGGGGGGGGCTCCTGAGCCCCTCTACTTTCCATTCTGGAATGTGAACTGGCTTGATCTTCTACAGGTCTTCTTCAGGAAAGCACAGTTGTTGAGGGTTCACTAGTGCAGCTCATGTCTGGAGGACACTGCTTCTTTCTGGTCCTTCCTGTTCTCTGGCCCTTACAATCTTTTTGTTCCCCTTTCTCAGGCATCCTTGAGCCTCAGGGAAAGGAGGTTTGATATGGATATTTCATTTATGGTTGAACACTCTATAGACACTTGTTTTCTGCACTTTAACCAGTTGTGAGTTTTTGTGTTTAACTGCCATCCATTGTACAAGGAAGCTTCTCTTATTAGAACTGGGAGGTGAGGGGCTGGAGAGATGGCCTAGTGGTTAAGAGAGCCAACTGCTCTTGCAGAGGACCCGGGTTCGATCCCCAGCACCCACCTGGCGGCTGAGAACCATCTGCAACTCCAATTCCAGGAGAGCTCCAGTTCCAGGGGAATCCGACACCCTCTTCTGACCTCCACGGCATTGCATGACATGGGTGCACAGACCTACATGCAGACAGTACATTCATACATATAAATAAAAACATAAAAAATTAAAAAAAAAAGAACTGGGAGATGAACAAATTTAGGAGTATAGAGATATATATTTAGAGAGAACTTTATTTTTATGTCCATTTAGCAAAATAGTAGTCAGTCATAGTAGTTGGTTTTTACACCTAGGGCCTCTAAGCTCCCCAGCCATGGGCTCTTGGCCAGATTACAGTACCAGGCATGTGTTTCCTCCTATGGAGCAGGCCTTAAATCAGGCCACAATATTCATGCTATGATTGAACCCGTGTGTGTGTGTGTGTGTGTGTGTGTGTGTTAATAAAATAGTTTTCCAGGGATGGAGGTGTGGCTGGCTCAGTGATTAAGAGCACTGGTTGTTCTTGCAGAAGACCTGAGTTCAAATCACAGCACCCACATGGCAGTTAACAACCTTCTGAAACTCCAGTTTCAGAGTATCCGACATCTGACTTCCACAGGAACTGCACGTCACAGGTGCACTTACATACATGCAAGCATAACATTCACACATAAAATAAATAACAATAAATAATAACTAAAAATAGTTTTCCAAATAGCTTTTCCAGACATCCTAGTGTTAGTTATCCCTCCCCCTCCCACCTCTTTTGTTTACCTTCCCACTCCCCTCCTCCTCCCCTCTTAAACCTTCCTCATCACTATTCCTTTTACCCCCTTCATATCAGCTTCATTCTACTATAATGAATCAACCGCCTGTGACTAGCAGTCTCAACAAGCACCAGTGCAACTCAAAGAGGCTGCCTCTTTCCTACATTCACATGGACTTCCTTGAGAATTAGTGAGGAGCGCAATGGTGAAGAAGTTTGAGCCAGATGTCTGCATGGCTTACTCAGGGTCTGATGGCTGTTCTTTTGTCCAGAATTTCCTGTGCATTCTCCAGAAGTCAGGGATCAAAGGGTGGATGTTCCCAACACAGCTGTAGCATGGATTCTGTTTCCATCAGCTTCTCTGGGGTCCTTGCTTACACATGTATCTTGAGGGCCAGGAACATTGGATGAATGGGCTGAATAGGGTCTTCAGTTTAGCAAAGTCAGCTTCAGAATTCTGTTCGGCCTTGGAGCAGATGCCACATCCTGGGAGGCCTCTGCCAGTCTCCATCTCTTCAGTAGCTGTGCTTCTCTGCCCCCTCCCCAGCTCTTCCAGGCTGCCAGAGACCTTGCTCTCTTTATACCATTTAAGACAAAACAAAATGAGAACGGTTGTGTTCTTTGTTCTCCATAAGCACGTGAGGTCCCTGAGACCAGCACTTTAGTTCAATAGTGCAAGATTCTCAGGAGTTTTAGGATTTCCTAGAGACTTACTATTAAATATTGCCTGGTTGTTAGCTTTGGCCTTTAACAGCTGAGTGTATCTCCAGCCCAAGGAATGCCTTTTTGTTCATGTAGTACTTTTAAAACATGCTGATGAGGGCCTGGGGAGATGGCTTAGTGGGTAAGAGTACTTGCTTCCCAAGCATGGGCAGGAAAGTTTGGATCCACAGTACCTACACAGCACAGTGGGTTGAACTCCTACAGACACATGTGCGTGTAGAGCACACACACACACACACACACACACACACTATGATGTTCTTTAATGACTGCATGTTTAGTTCAACGGATGGTTCACATAGTACAGAGAACATTGTATGTAGATGTGTGTTGTATTAGTGAAGAGCTTCTTTTTATATTTATTATTTTTTTGTGTGTATGAGTGTACTGTCTTCATGTAGGTTTGTGCACCCGTGTCGTGCAATGCCGCGGAAGTCAGAAGAGGTCATCAGATTCCCCTGGAACTGAAGTTAAAGACGGTTCTCAGCCACCATGTGGGTGCTGGGGATTGAACCCAGGTCCTCTGCAAGAGCAGTCGGTGCTCTTAACCGCTGAGCCATCTCTCCAGCCCCGTGAATAGCTTCTTACACTGACGCATTTTCTAAGTGCACGGATTATGCTGTAGGCTAACTTGTACAGCAGACACTTCTGTACATCACTTCTGTTCAAAGCTGATAAAATGTACTTCCTTCTCACTCACACAGTCTGGTGGGAAGTGGTTAACCACCAACATTAGGTAGGTGCTACACTTGGGATCATAAATGTTTCCTGAAGACCTGTGTGGTGAAGACTGGGCTGCAGGGTGACACCATCAGGAAGCTGTGGGTGTTTAAGAGGTGAAGCCTTGTGTGAAGTCCTCAGGACATTGGAGGGATGTCTCTTTCTTTTGCTTCCTGGCCACAAGAGGAGCCGTTTTGCTCCACCCTTCATTTCAACACAGTGTGCCACTTCACCACAGGCTCAAGATCAAAAGGCCCAGTCGTGGATGGAAATTTTGAAAACTGTGAACCCAGACCAAACTTTTCTCTTTGTAAGTTGACTGTCTTGGATATCCGTGATAGATTGTCTTGAATATCCGTGATAGATTGTCTTGGATATCCGTGATAGCGACAGAAATGGAAGTCCACCAGAGGGGAATGGTATATATAGAGACCTGGCTTCCCTTGTGTGGCTGATCATGTGACACTGTTTTCATCCACGTGACTTCGATAGTCTTGGGTCCTTCTGCCATTTGGTAGAAAAGGACCCTGAGAGAACCGAGAAGGCGAATCATTTTCTTGACCCTGCTCACTCTTACTCTTGTTAACTCTCTTGCTCCTCTTTGCTTTTTATTTATTAGTTTTCTTCCTCTTGCCCCACCTCAAACTCTTTGTATATCATTTTAGAATGAGTTTCCTTTATCATTTCACTTCTGCTTTGCTTGTCACCTGGGTGGTCTACAGGAGAGAACCTGGGGATGACCCCAAAGCCAAAATCCTCGCCCTTTCCTTCATACTCCCCTGAGCCTGTTCTCCTGTCTCCAAATTTTGTGTAAAGTATCAAGAAGGAGATATTGAAGAAATAATTCCTGAGATGGTAAGGGAGGGGGGAACCCACACAGACAGGAATTAGGAAGGCTGTGAACACTTACATATTAAAACGTCTTGTTTCCATCACGCATATCATTAAGAGCTCAAGTGAGGATAATGTGGGCTGTTTTAACCCCAAAACAGATGGAAAATCTCTCAGCTTAAAAACACTTACAAAGCTAGATTTCAACAGATGTTCTACCTGAAGGCAGAGTGAACACATTAATGCCCACAGTGGACCAGGCGCTCTAATCCATAACGGACAAAGGGGAGGGAAGGAAACTGAAAATTATTGAGCATTTACTCAAGTCTTGTGTTAAACTCTTTAAGAAGATCATCCCATTAAAACCCTCAATAACCCTCCAGTCAGTGTCCTCAGCTTGGAGACTGACATACTACAGTCTCAGGAGTCCATGAACAGTCAAGATCTCAGAGCACTTGTGTTTCCTGTCAGAGACAATGTTAAAGTGATTTAGCATGAGAAGATCTTGGGTTTTCAAAAGGATCCTTTTAGTAAAGCACTTAACACCAGACAGTCATCCACAGTAGCCCTTGGCTATTTCAGTTGGGGTGGGCAAATAAGAAGGGGACAGAAGTGGGTTTAGTATGTTAACCCCACTTGTATGCTAGTGTGTGAAGACAGCTCAGTGTGTGAAGTGAATGAAGGGTTTTCAGGTGCTCACATTCAGAACGTGGTAAGAGACTGACGTCATACCTGTCATATGATGGCAGAGTCTGTTCCGAAGCAGGTGCTTCCTAATCAGATTCTGATCTCTAACTTGGTAAACATGGCAGCTTCACCACATTAAGTTGACACTGTTTCATCTCTCTCTCTCTCTCTCTCTCTCTCTTTCTCTCAGAGTAGTTTTATAAACTCTCCTTGATTGGGTTGGAAAGATAGTTCAGTGATTAAAGCTCTTACCCTTCAAGTGTGAGGAACAGAGTTCAGATCTCCAGAACCAGACGCTGCTGCATGGATATGGCAGCTGCTTATAATTCCAGCCTATGAAAGTGAAGACGGTAGCTCCCCAGAGCAAGCTGACCTGTGAGACCAGGCCTATTGTTGAACTCTGGGTTTGATTAAGAGACCCTGCTGCACTGACTAACGTGGAAGAATCTCAGAGGACGATTCCTGACTTAGACACACTCAGGCCTCTACATGCACACAAGTACATACATATATACACACACATACCCCCACACCAGTGGGTCACACACACACATGCACATCACACATGTACATGAAGATGGAAAATGAATGAATGAATAAATAAATAAATAAATAAATAAATAAATAAATAAATAAATAATTTTCCTTGATTCGATTCTAGTGAGGGGCATTGGAACATCCCTCCCAGTTTCCCACCTGTTCTCTAGTTTACAACTATGCAGTTGCATCCTCTGTCCTGAAAGTTCACAGCACTTCTCAGTAAAGACAGAATGTTACAGGAGACTAGAAAAAAGCCTGTGCTCTGTGGTACTAAGTCCTTCAGCAGAACTGTTGCTTTAGGCAACACAGAAGGCAAAGTCTGTAGCTGAAAAGCTTGTGACCCTGGGCAGAGGGTCGGCAGTGTGAACAGCCTGGATCTCCCTGTGTTTGAAAAGGCACCATGAAAAAGAAGCAGAAAAGAATTGGTCAGTGTGCAAGCAAGGGGGCGTGGGAGTGTAGATAGCCTGGGAATTCCCAAAGCAGAGGGCTGATAATAAATGTTTGCCCTTTCTAATCAGTAAGAATACAAAGACAAAACATCTTGTGTTTTCAGGGACTGCTAAAATAGCTTTGGAAAAATGACAGAATCCAGGCACAGTCTCATTAAGACACAGCCAGTAGATTCTTTACCTGGATACATTGATGTGTGTGTGTATGTGTGTGTGTGTGTGTGTGTGTGTGGTGTGTGTGTGTGTGGTGTGTGTGTGTGTGTGTGGTGTGTGTGTGTGGTGTGTGTGTGTGGTGTGTGTGTGTGTGTGTGGTGTGTGTGTGTGTGGTGTGTGTGTGTGTGTGGTGTGTGTGTGTGGTGTGTGTGTGTGGTGTGTGTGTGTGTGTGTATGTGTGTGTTGGCATGTGTGTTGTGGCTCACAACTATATGCCTATGGAAGCCAGAGCTCATCCTTGGAAGCTATCTACCTGGTTTCCTTGAGAAAGGACCTCTCATTGGGCCCTGGAAGTTGCTGATTATGCTAGGCTGGCTGTTCTTCCTGCCCCCAGTATCATCCTGTCTGTGCGTGCCCAGAGCTGGGATTCCCAGCACACACGAGTGCCATGCCTTCTTTTTTGTGGATTCTGAGGATTAACTCATGCTTGGGCAGCAAGTACTTTTCCAATTGAGACATCTCCCCAGCCCCCTATACTGATACAGTGACTTTTAAAGAAGTAGCCATGTATTCTCACTGAGGTCTGGTATACCCAAGCTACTTTTAAGTGTACAGAGAAAGAGACTTGCCTCACAAAATTTTACAAGTGTGCCTTAGGCCATGTGGAATTGTCTGGAACTGAATATATCTGAACCAAGCAGGGTTATGAGAGAGCTGTGTTTGCACAAGTGCTAACATGCTAAATTGAAGAGACTTGCTTTCGGATTGGAAAAAGCTGTGGACTTCCACCTCCTCCCAGGTGGGAAAGTGGGTGAGAATCCACTTGCATGTTCTCCAGGATGCTCTCTAATGGAGCCCAGGAAGGGTAACAGGAAAGGACAATTATGCCAGGAGAAGAGCTAGGTCAACTGGACACATGGCCTCTTAAAAGAACATTCCTAACCCCATGAGAAGGCCAGCCCCTGCTGTCAGAGTAGGCTTTCAGAATTCTCACAGCCCAGTCACAACACTGCCCTCCCAGTCTTCTTCCCACTGGAGTTCCTGGCTCTGGTGGACTTTCACAGGGTTGGTGTGCAAAATACCAGATATCCGGGTCGAAAAGAGCCACGTGTGCTGTAGAAGCCAAGGCAGTGAACGTCACCCTCATGACATGATGTGTCTTGAGTGGCAGGGGAAGTATCCACACTGCATATGCTGTAGGTCAACCACTAAAAGGGAGGTGGTGATGGATTCGTTGTTATGGCTTGAATCTGAAATGTCTCCCATAGGCTCTGGCACTATGCTGGGAGGTTCTGGAACTTCAGATAGTGGGGCCGGGCTTGAGGAAATATGCCACTCAGGGTAGGTCCAGTATGCTATCTGGGCCCACTTCCTCTCTACTTCTTGGTCTGCCATGATATGAACCACATATTCCTGCAGCCATGAAGGACCTATGCCACTCCACTTCCCCACTGAGACCCTTTGAAACTATGAACCTAAAGAAACCCCTCTCTCTTTTCAGTTGTCTATTTCAAGTAATTGGTCTTAGTGAAGTACTGAAAACACTTCCTGTTAGAGTTTTATCTCTGTGCCCTTTTGCCTTGAGACTCTGCAGTACCTCCATGGCAGTAAGTAGAGTGAACAGAACCATCTCACTGATCTTGAGGTTGGCTGACATATTAATAAACACCACACAAAAAGAAGCTTTAAATGTGGAGTTGTAATTTGATTTGGCCTCTGCACTTCTGTGATGCATCATTAAAAGCAAAACAAAGACAACCTTAGGTAACCTCAGAGCCAAATCTCCTTGCAGCCTTATGTTAATGCTCACCTAGCCCATCTGAGAACAGTCGAATGTCATTGTGAATAGGAAACAGGGGTGTTTATATAAGCAAGTTACTGAGGAGCTTGAGTAGCTGACTTAGGCAACTAGTATGTAAAGTCGAAGTGGGCGCAGTAACCAAGCACTGTGGCCTGTGGCCCTGGGTTCAGTCTCCAGAACTGAAAATACAACAATGACCAAAATGTACAAGCATGAACAATGCACAGCCAACTTTATGTTATATGTAACTCAGCAATATTAAATCAGAAAATATTTTGTGTCAATACTATGGTTCTGTTTTTTTTTAAGACATCTCCATGCATGAATTATGATTAGAAGTCCTGACTTCCTGAGACTTCTCTATGCCCTACCATCTCAGCTCTCAGGCTTCCCGTGTCCCTGGGATCCTTGCCCACCTCAGATCTTCGTGTTCCTCCCAGAGAAGTTCTCTTATGCAGCAGATGGTGATTAACACAAAAACCCACAACTGGCCAACGTGCAGCGAACAAAAGGCTACAGACAGATTATCTCTGAACTGGTAATCTATATCAAACCTCTGCCTACCAAGGCTCAAGGATCACTGTGGACGAGGTGGCAGAAAGATTGTAAGAGCCCCAGGGGGGAGGTGGTGAATGGCCACAAAGAAATAGTTTTCCAGAAAACCAGGAAGTTCTTTATGAATTTACAGCAATGGTAAGAGCATGCATAAGTCCCGTTAAGGCTCGAATCAGACAGAATCGCAGCACAGATGTGGAGAACTGGGTGAGAAACCTCAGTCCTACTTGAGGGACTATTGCAGACAGGTGGCTGCCGGGAAAGGGAGAGTCAGTCTCTTTTAAGGGTGTGACTCTTGATACGTTAATCAGGTTCTAGTGGATGAAGCCATACCACAGGACATGGGAGGGTCATTGTTTTGTTTTGCTTTTTTTGAGACAGGGCCTCCCTATGTGATCCAGACTGGCCTGGAATCTCAATCCTTCTGCCTCATTTTCCTGAATATTGGAATTATAGGTTTACACCTGGTTTTAATATCCGACTTTATCTAGTTTCAATGAACCAAACTTTAAGGATGGAGAAATGGGGGCAGCCTGAGAAGTCCGACTCTGAGTCTATAGTCAAGACACAGATTTTCCTGTTCCATTCCGTGCTCCTTTTAATTAGTTTAAAGTGGCTTCTCTTGTCTAGACAACAAAGTAGAACCCAAGTTAAGATCATGGAGAGATCTAAGAAAAGAGAAACAAAAGAAGAAGAGGAAAATAGAAAGAAAAGAGAGACACTATTGAACGTGGGCAGTGCGCCTGGCAGAGCTGTCATCAGGCTGATCCCCCCATAAAGTGATCCCCCATAAAGGATCAAGCACAAAGCTCATAAAGCCTGATACTAACAACAAAGTGTGCAGCTTGGAAGGGAAGTGGGAGGAAGATGCTGCAGAATCAGACTGGGAAGGGGTAGACTTTGAAAGATAAAACAGAAGCTGGAAAGCAAGTAGGCTTTAATGTTCAAGAGAGCATTCTCTTAAGTTTTCCTCATTGGAGAGTAATTTGAGTGGTTCGAAATGTTAGTCACATCATGGAGGGAGGGAAAACTCTCTTGAGGATTATTTTTCTCATGTGGCTTAGTGTTAATAGGCCTTTTAAAGCTGGAAGAAGCTCCCTGGAATGGTTTTTGCAGTGTCGTCTATAAGACATGCCGTCCTGAGCCCTGTCGTAGGTCCAGGCAGAGTGAAGGTTTTCCACATCCTGAACCACCACCTCCTTTTGATGAAGATAGAATATGGCCTATCCGCAGACCTATCTGCAGCTCTAGGTCATTGATTTCCATCTCAATGTGGCTCCAGGACCACAGCAGAGGCTCTCAGAGGCCGTTGGTAATGAGAACGCAGTATTCATGATCCTGACTCCTTCAGAGTATGTTGTGGGCGAACTTAAAAGGGACACAGAAGAAAAGAGGCAGGAAAATTGCTCTGTGGGTGATATAGTTACCACACAGGCAGTGGATGGACTTCAGATCCGAAGCCAATGGGAGTGGCAATCGACCTGCAATCCCAGAGGTCCATGGGCAGGGACCAAGGATCCCTGGAGCAAGTTAGGTACATAGACTAGCTGAGTCAGTGAGCTCTGGACTTAAGCGAGAGACACCTGCCCCCCTCACCCCCCCCCAGTACATAAGATGGAGGGTAATAGAATAAGACCCTCATAGTCAACCTCTGGCCTCCACATACATGTGTGTGCCCACATAAACACACACACACACACACACACACACACACACACACACACACACACACACTAAGAAAGAGGAGTCAAGGGGAAGGAAGAGAAAGAGGAAAGAAGAGAAGGCAAGAGAAACCAGGTTCATCGATGGATGCCCATTTGTAATTCCAGTATTTGGGAGACTAAGAAATGAAAAAGGTGAGTTCAAGGCCAGCCTAGGCTACAAAAAGTGACTTTATCTAAAAAACAATCAAACACACACAATTGAAAAATAAAGGAGAAAGGGAAAACCATAAGAAAAGGAAGTAAAGTCCTCTTCTCGGGCAATAAACGCTCAATACACTTGAGTTAGCAAACTCAGTTTCTGAAGTATCTCAGGAGATCCCACCCCTCACTGGCTCACCGTTCCTACCAGTACTTGAGTAAATATCCTCACCATTCACTGTTAATGTTACACAATGGGACAGTCTTGGACTCCAACAGTGGGAACCTAAGATCTGTGGTCTCTTGCAGGGTTGCTAATGGCCCTGTAGACCCAGCCTTGTCTACTAGGTGGGTTGCTATATGGTTTTTAAGGATCTCCCAACATGTGCCCAAGTCTAGGTCCCCTTGGTCAGAGAGATCAGCTGCTTATATAGCAAGGATAGTTTTGTTCTAGAAGACTGGGAGAACAGTAAACAGCAGACAACTCAAATTGGAATCAATAACCAGGGAATGTGTTTTGAGACAGTCTTGCTATGCAGTCCAGCTCCCCTTGGCTTTGAACACGTGATCCTTCTGACTCCATTTCCTAAATTCTGGGATTACAAGCAGTTACCACCACATCTTGTTATTACCAGAGATCCTTTGTTGAATTGAGATGCACAAGTATTTATATATTTTGTTATTAACTAAGGATCACCCTTCCATGATCAGGGATAACCTCTTCTCTTTCATCTTCCAGCTCTGTGTCATGGAGTATAAATCAGGTTTTTGAATTGTTGGGGTGGAAATGGAGAGGAAAATATAGCTATAAAGTTTTTTGGAAAATGTGCAGGCACCAATTAGTTTATCCTCAGTAAATGTTTTACACTCCATTTTCTTTAAAAACCTCAATTGATCTGCTAAGATATTGGGCTCAAATTGAAATAAGCAAAATGGGTATAAATGTTTATTTGTTCATGTGAAACATTTGTATTTATTTATCTGAAAGAAATGTTAAAATGCTCTCATAAGTTTTAATTGACACTTCTTCTATCTTTTAAATTAGACTTTTGTTTTCTCTAACTTTAGATGTGAAGTGATTTATAATGCTTAAATGTGGCATAGTACAGATACATATATCTGAAATCAACTCTAAAATTAGTTAGGTAGACCACACTCTACATGTCCTTATCATTAGAAATTCATCCATTGGTAGATATATTTCATTATTTTTCTTTTCTTTTTTTCCTATTACTTTTTTATTTTTTTCATTTTTAACAATAAATAATAATTTATGAGTACAAGCATCCTTCACGTAAAACCAATTTTCAAGCAGTTGTGCCCAAGGGTCCCACCATCCAGCTGGGGGGGCTTGTATGTTCAATCAAGTTGATCAAATAAGTGTCGAGACTATATTGCTATAGTTTCACCATTCACCCCAATTGCAGCCCTTACATTCTACCATGACCCCTCTTCCGCAGATTGTTCCCTAGGCTTAGAAAAGGGGCATAGGTGGACGAGAAGCAAAACAGTCTACTTTCTCTGGAGCTGTTGTTTTGGACTCTGGTCAATTCTGGCTGTTTTCTTTCATGGGCTGACAGTTTGTCCAGGAATAACCTTTCAATCCTACTAATGAAGCACAAGCAATTAGATATATAGGTATTTAAACAGTACTAATTGTTATGGTAGGTTACTTTGGTATAACACAGATGTTTGGATGGTATGTTAATCAATGAATTACATTTTTTCTGTAAAATATGACAGGGTCTTACTGTGGCTTATAACATCTCCTAACCACTAGAGGATGTAAGCTTGTGGCATCAGCCATGGGTTATTCCTCCAAGGAGAGAGCTAATAGCCAATTAGATTTGGGATATACAGACATATGGCTGCCACTGCTGCACAGTATTTCCAGGCAGGTGAGGTGTAGCTGGTGCTGACGGAGGAGTCTTGCTTGACTCAAGGAGACCTATATTTGCTTTATTGGTTTAGTGGCCTTTGGTAA
>VZQC01010049.1:1262776-1401371 GCA_009823505.1 Rhizomys pruinosus | reverse complement strand
GCTTTGCATTGTGTAGGATGTACCAGAAGTGCCAGCAGAAAAGGTTGGTCTGTTCCAACATTGAAAGGAAGAAAAGCCTCAGACTGCTACAGACATCAAACCCTCGGTGGCTCCTACTTGTAACAACTATTTATAATGAGTCCTAAGGAAACTTCCCTTCTAGGTGCTAGCAGAAGTTTTTAACACAAGAGACTTTCTACTCGTCCCCCATAGAACGGGAAACTATGATGATGTGAGGCTGTTCCCTAACTTGTAAATTGGTAGCCAACTTCTATAGAGGTACATCTCTATAAAACCGGTAAAACTGCCTTTTTAATTACTAAATAGACATAGGAACCTGTGAAAAGGATTGATTCTCATATTCTCTCAAACCAAATATAATACTAAAGTCTCTTAAGCTATGCACTAAGCAAAATATGATAATACAGGAGAGCTCTGATATCATCAATGGATTATTTCTACCAAGGAGATGTTGGTCAGGGGATCCACCCCCCACCAAAAAAAGGGTAAAGCTGCTTACCTGTAAACCTGGGATACTGCAAGAAGAGAGGAGGTGCCCTGCTGTTGAAGACCTGAGTAAGCATGGGAAAGATGTATTGAAGACAGCACACTTGCAAGTGGATACCAGTGGTCTCTGGAACCAGAGAGTGTCAAATCACAAATGTCTTTTCACTATGTTAGCGGATGGTTTTGCTTGCCTCCTTCCAATGCTTTTTTTTTTCTTTCCTCCTCCTTGTTTATGGAGTGTTGACTTGTCTAGGTTTCAGGCTTTCAATTTTGTTTATATATTGGCTATTGGAAGCTTAAGTCACTCTTCTCTTCCTGTTCTGAAGGTTCTCCAAAAAAAGTCCACTTGGATACTCTCTCACCAATTCCAGTTTGGGGGGGGGGGATATGCCTCACTTAGCCTGTGCCCTGGTACCTGCCTGAAGCAACTTCCAGGTTCCTGTGCCTCAGGAGCCAGCCTGCACAAAGCCACAGAGGCACCAAACACAACCCGCTGGTCACTGGCTGCAAATGCGAAGGGCGCTATTTTTATTTTCAATTTAGGGAAATTACTCTTTGCCACGTATTGTAATAAAACAATTTTATAATATAATAAAACTTTCTTATTGAAAGATTTCAATTAATTTCAAAGGTAAATTGGAAATACCCAAATCTTGATAACGTGTTGAGAGTGAAGTGTATGTTTTCTGGACTTTCTGTGCAAGCTCGTTCATCATTCATTCGTGGATTGTGTGTGTGTGTGTGTGTGTGTGTGTGTGTGTGTGTGTAGTATTGTGCCTGAATGTATGCGATCATGATTGCCTGTGTGGGTGCCTGTGTGTGTGTATACATGGAAGCCCAAAGTTGATGTCAGATGTCTTTCCCAATCGCTCTCCACTTTATTTATTAGGCAGGGTCTCCTGAACTCAGAGCTCACCAATTCTAGCTAGCCAGCTTCCTCTGAGGTGTCCTGTTCCCACTTGGGAGTATGGTGATTACAGGAGGCCACCACACTTTCTCAGTGGGTGATGGGGAACTGAACTCCAGTCTCCACACTTGCGTAATGAGCACTTTATCCACAGACCTATCTTCCCAGCCCCACAGGTCAATCTTTATAAGACTTTCCCCCCTACTTTCCTTTGGCTTTCTCTTGTCAGAGTATTAAATTAACTTCATCTATCTTATAATTACATGACATTTTATTGTCAATATGCACCAGAATTTGCTTCATCTTTGCCCTAAAAATTGGGCATCTAGCCTATTTTCTATTACATTTCTACAACAGTGTTAACTTGAACATATATACATTTTACTCATCTCAAAATTGAAGGTTTCCTGGATGTGGTACACTTGGTTAGATATTGCATGTTTAAGTGTTTTGTAGATGCTATCTAATTTCCTTAAAAAAATCACTTTAAGTGTTTATAATTACATCTAAAATATATCCAAAATTTTCCAAAGTTCCTCTAGATTTTTGCATAAACATGTCATTTATAGAAAGGACATTTCTGATGCTAACTTTCTAGTTATTATGAAATATTTTCTTTCCCATTCCATTTACTGTGATATTGATACTCCAGTCAACTCCTGAACAGGAATGACACCAAAAATCCTTGTCTGTACCTTATTTCAACAGAAGTGCATCTATAGTTTTACTAATATATTGTATAGTAGAGTAGGCCATAGATATTCCTTATTGGATTAAAAGAATTGTTATGGACTGAATGCCCCCCCCACCCTCCATTCATATGTTGAAGTCCTAGACTCCAACATGATGATATCTGGAGGTGGGGTTTGGCGAGGAAATTAGGTTTGTATAAGGTCTTGGTATTGGGGCCACTAATGATGGGATTAGTGACTTTGAGAAGAAAAGAGCATGAGCTCTCTCTCTTTCTCTCTCTCTCTCTCTTTCCTTTTTTCTCCTCTCTCCTCTCTCCTTTTCATCTCTTTTTCCACTCTCCCTTGTAAAGACGTATGAAAGACCAGAAAGAGGGTCCCCTATAGAACTCAACCAAGCCAGCACCAGCATATGACCATTCAGACTCCAGAACATTTCTGTTGTTTATCCTCTTTCTGACCCTCTGTGGTGTACTTACACTAAACTCTAACCATCCAGTACTGCCATAAGCATCACCCCTGGATCTTGTGATCTTTCCATCCCTGCATGGTCCTTGAGCCCTGGCTGGGTGAGGTTTGATGTAGAAGACCTATCCAGGGATATACACTCTGCAGTCTCTTATTCTCTACACTTTGGCTAGTTGAGGCCCTCTGTTAATTGCCCTCTGAATTGTTGCATGAGGAAGGTGTGCTGGTGAGAGTTGAGAGATGCATTAGTATCCTCTCTGCCCCAGATTCTACTATGCTCCATGAGCATTAGATGCAGAAGTTATATGGTAGATGTGTCACTTGGGAGTGGGCAACTCACAGACACTTATTATCTGTGTTTGTAACCAGTCGTGGAACTCTGTAATAGTCTCCATCTGTTGGAAACTTGTCTGTAAATATAAGGATATATATTTAGTATACAGTAAGAACTTACATTTGTCTAGCGATGTGACAGACAGAGTTTTCTCCAGAATAGGGTTTTCTCCAGAATATATGACCTCTCCAGCCATGTGTATTTGACTATGTTTTCTGTGTCACGTATGAGTTCTGTCCCATTGAATGGGCTTTAAGTCCAATCAATTGGTGCAATAATACTACTACTGCACCAATGTAGTTTATTGTGCAGGTCATTGGTGTGGTTATTAGGCTTTAAATCCGAGGTTGGACCATTAATTGATTATTCTCCCTCATCATCTCACCTGCTATCCTCTGATACTATGAGAACTAGTCTTCAGGGAGAAGGCTTCCAGGAAGTTCCAGCTCTATTGCTCCAAATCCTGTGTCAGAACTATGTCCTGTCTTCAGCAATAGCATCTCACCTTCAAGTTCTCAGAGGCAGTCAAGGGCTGTGGCAACAGCCTGTGTTCTTTGGGGAATTTCTTGGGCTACTCTGACCAACAACTGGAAGGGAGGGTTCTCTTGTGTGGCACTGTGTTTTTGGTATGTAGCCTTCATCTACACACATGCACTCGTGTACAGATACCATATGTGCATTTTTTAGTAGGCTTTTGAAACAAATGCCTTTCTCTCTCTTTTTTACTCCACCTAAGCATTATTCAACCTCTGTCTGTCTGTCTGTCTGACTCTCTCTCTCTTCCTGTCTTGTCCTTCTTCCATCCTTAAAGTACCCCCATTTTCCTATTTCTTCCTTGATAATACCTATTTCCTATTACCCCCCCTTCTCTTGAGTTCCTTCCTCCCCTTTACCCCCCATGCTTCCCTGTATAATCCTCCCTCTCCCTTCCCAGTTAAATGCTTCCATTTTGCCCATTTCACCCTTGATAACACCTGTCTTCTACTGTCCCTCTCTCTGGAGCTCCTTCTTCCTTAGCCTCCGTGATTACTCTCCATTTTCCTAGCTACTGTGGTCACATCAGGATACATACTCATGTGTGAGGATTTGTTGCCAAGGTCCATGAATGAGAGAGAACACATGTCACTTGTTTTTCTGAATCTGTATTACTTCAATTTGTAGTTCCATCCATTTGCCATTCATGATTTTGTCTTTCTTTAACTTGGAGTAGAAATCCATTGTGTAAATGTAACCTATTTTTATTATCCATTCCTTAGATGAGGGACATTTATATTGTTTCCATTTCTTAGCTACTGTGAAACGGGCAACAACAAATATGGTTGTGCAAGTTTCTCTGCAGTAAGATAAATCCTTTGGGGATATGCCAAGGAGTGGTGTAATTGGATCATATTTATTTTTAGTTTTCAAGAGTTGTCCTTTGCTTTCCATATTGGTTACACCAGTTTACAATCCCTCCAACAGTGAATGAGTATCCCCCTTTTCCCACCTCTACTCCAGCACTTAGTATCATTTGTTCTCTTGATCTTAGCTATTCTGACTGGGGTAAGATGAAATCTTAAAATGGCTTTGATTTTCATTTCCCCCGTTGAACATTTTTAAAGATGTTTCTTAGCCATTTTTAGTTCTTCTTTTGAGAACTCTCTGTTGAAATCCATAGCCCATCTTTTAATTATGTCATTTGTTTTCTTGATTCTTTGTTTTTTGAGTTATTTGTATAACTGAATCTGGATCTGAATCCTCTGTCAGATTGCCACTGGTAAAGATTTTCTCCCAGTCTCTGGGTTTCCTCATGACTTCCTGGGTTGTTTCCTTTGCTGTATGAAAGCTTTTTTAGTTTAATGAGGTCCACTTGTCAATTGTTAACCTTAAATACTGAGCAAATGATATCTGATTTAGAAAGTCATTTCCTACACCTGTATCTTATAACGTACTGCCTATATTTTCTTCTAACAGTTTCAATATTTCAGGTTTCACATTAAAATCTTTGATCCATTTGGAGTTGACTTTTGTGGTGGGTGACAGATAAGGGTCCAATTTCATTCTTCTATGGGTGGAGATCCAGTTTTGCCAGCACCATTTGTTGAAGGGCCTATCTTTCCTCCAGTGTGTGTTCTTCACATCTATGTCAAATATCATGTGCCTGAATGCATATGTACTCATGTCAAATATCAGGTGCCTGAATGCACATGTACTCATGTCAAATATCAGGTGCCTGAATGCACACGTACTCATGTCAAATATCAGGTGCCTGAATGCACAGGTACTCATGTCAAATATCAGGTGCCTGAATGCACATGCACTCATGTTTGCATCTTCAACATGTTAAGCAAAGTAGCATCATACAAAAGAAATTTACAAAAATTGGTAGCCTCTCTATATACAAATAAGAAGCAATTAGAGAAAGAGTTCAGGGAAACACTTCCATTCAAAATAGCATCAAAAATATCCCTATTTCCCCAGTGACACATCTTCAGTGCAGTCTCTACACACAGGATGAATCCACCTCTCAACTCTCAGCAGAGAATTTTCCTTATGCATCAGATGGTGATTAACATAGAGACCACCACTGGTCAACAGGCAAAGAGCAAGAGGCTGCAGAGACCTCGTCCATGAATAAGACTCCTATTTCAATCTTCTGCCTCCCAAGGCTCAGGGATCTTTGCAAAAGGCTGGGCAGAAAGATTGTAAGAGCCAGAGTGGGGCGGATGATCAGTAAGGCTCCACCTCCTAAAGGTTCCGTAACTTCCTCAAACAGCAGCAGCAACTGGGGACCAAGTGTTCACATACACGAATCTGTGAGGAACATTTCTCACTCAAACAATCACAAGGACATTTCACATAAATGGCATCATACAATAAGTGACTTCTTGTGATTGGCTTCTTTTACTTAGCATGAAGTTTTCAATGTCCGCACACTGAAGAGGCATCAGTGTCTTACAGTCAAATTGTTTAATGATGGGGTATCTTACAAAAAAAGCAGAGTGGTTAGATGATTTCATCATGTGTGAGGGTCACAGAGTGTATTTACACAACATTAGATGCTAAGAGCTACTACACACTGAGGCTACATGGTGGTGGTGGAGTATGGGTTATTGCTTCCTGGGAAGTGACAAACAAAATAACATGAGACCCAATGGTCTAACTAAGCACAAGAGGAAATGGTACAATCAAGACTCACTAAAAAGCATGCCTGAAGCCACTGCTTGAATCCCAGCAATCTGTTTTACAAGAAAGTTAAAAAACAGAACTGGAAAGAGCATAGTATACTACAATAAAAGCATGAACCCTGACGACAATCATTTATTATCCTCATTGGTGGTTTGTCCAGTGTGTTACTGCATATGCTGTTCTTTCATATGATTAGCAATGCCATGGGTCTAATAACATCACTACAGATAGGTCAGTAATGCATTATGTGGTCACATTTTGATGCCTATGACATCCCTATATGATAAGAATTTTTGAGCTCCACTATCATCTTCAGCATTTAATCTATGGTCCACTGATGACTGGAATGTGATTACAGGACTCATGACTATTCCCACGTGGTATTCCACTGTGGTGGATACAGAACATTGTTTCTTGATCACTTAGTGGGCATGTGGGTTGTTCTTGCATATTTTGGTTACTAAGGTTAATGTGTAACATCTCAGAGGTTTTAACAGGTGAAAAGCCCCAGGCTTTTGGTCCAGACACACTCAGTCGGAAATGGGGAGATGCTTAGATTCTTCTTGGACTCTCGACCCCATCCTCCTCCTCCCATAAATAGGCTCATCTTCTCTTTCTCCTGTGCACATTCTTCTGGTAAATCTTGTTTACTGCTGAGCTATCTTTGGGAGTCTCCCAATGGGCTGTTCCCCTCCATATCTTCTCCTGTCAGGAACAAATGAAGATGGCAAGCCAGGCAGTTCTCCTTGTGGCTGGGGACAGGGCCCTCCCTTCCCAGGGCTCTGCTGCTTCTCTTTCTCATCCTTTCTGCCCGATGTCCCTCTGCCACACCTAGCAGGATTTCTGGACATGCTCAGGACTCCTTCTGTTCACTCTCCTCCCTTCCCATCACCCTTTCCTTGAGGATCTATCTCATCCACTCCATGACTGTTCTCTCCCTGCCCTGCTTGTGGCTTTTCAAGCACTGTTATCAGACACTGGCCTTCTCTCTGAGTGTTGGGTCCTCCTCCTCCTGTTTTTACCTATTTTAAATCATTTTATTAGTTTTAAGGGGAAGGCTATTTGGAAATTTGCTTTGACTCTAGGATTGTCCTCAGGTGACTCTTCAAAAATGATCTCAAATTATTTATTTAGTTGCTCTATAATAGTACATTGAGTGACCATGACATGATTTAAGAACTTTCCTATATTTGGACACTGGGTTTATTTTTCCAGTTTTTGACAGTTATAAATGATGCTGAGAAGCACTTTTTGTAGACCACTTTTGTTCTGAGATATTTTCTTTTTGGGGGAGGTTTCTTGGCTGGTTTCCTTTTATTTTATTTTTTTATTTTTAAGGGATTCTACAATATAATGACACAGTTGTTTGCAGATAACATTGATGTTACTCAGTATGTCATACAATTAGGTAATTGGTGCATTTTGCAAGTATCTATGTCCAAATTTTGAACAACCTAAGGTTCCCATAGTCCAGTTGGAGAAGCTTGTATGCACAGGCATGTTGATCAGTTAGGAGTCCAGACTCTTATTCCTGTAGTCTCCCGATTCACCCCTATCTTTGAAGACTTACAATCTTCCATGCTTCCTCTTCTACAGTTTGTTCCCTGGGCTTTTGGAAAAGGGCACAAGTGGGTGAGAAGTAAAATCATTCTTTTTCTTTTTAATTGTTTTTATTTATTTATGTGTATCATGTACTGCCTGCATGGGTTTGTGCATCCGTGCGTGCAATGCCGCGGAGGTCAGAGGGGTCTTCAGATTCCCCGGAACTGGAGAGTTCTCCTGGAATTGGAGTAAAGACGGTTCTCAGCCCATGTGGGGGCTGGGGGTCGGACCCGGTCCTCTGCAAGAGCAGTCGGCGCTCTAAACCGCTAGGCTATATCTCAGGCCTCAAGGAAGAAAACAGTCTAAATTTTTGGAGTTGTCATTTTGGACTCCAGTCTTTTCAGGTTGTTCCCTTCATGGGTTGACAGCTTTTCCAGTGATACCCTTTTTCGTCATACTAACCAAAGTACAAGCTATTGGATTTACAGGCATTTAAGCAGTACATTATTATGTCAAGCTAAGCTGTGCGCATAGACAGTTGTTTGGATGGTATGCTAATCACAAAACACTGTGGTTTCTGTATAAAGGGTGACAAGTTCTTATTGTGGCTTCTAACATCTCCTAAACACTAGAGGACATAAGCTTGCAGCATCCTCTGTGAGTTATTCCTCCAAGGAGGAGAGAGCTACTAGCCAAATATATTTGGGGGGATATTATAGAACTTGGCTTTGCCATGTTGCCCACAGATCTCAAGGCTGTATGTGAAAGCCTGATATGACTGGAGGAGTAGAGACTTGCTTGTCTAAGGAGACCCCAATATTTTGGGGGCTGGTGTATTGCTTCCGTGGCCTTTGTTAACGCTCTCTAGCCTTTTCTGAGGCCAGTTGTATGCTAGAAAGTGATGTCTCATAACATTCTTCATCTCACATCAGTTCTTCGACAACAGGGACTACTGCCTTTCTCCTTGCACTATATCCCCTTTATAGGCCATAAAGGCCTACTTTAATTATGGGGGGAGCAGGGTTTGAATCCCCTATAGCTATAACATCTTACCTAAAGCCGAAATAAGCGTGTGATTGCTGAATGTCAGAGTTGTACAAGATTGACACACTCTTACACTTATTTATGATGCAGGTGTACAATCAGGTGTCCTAAATTTAATCAAATTTGTCCATTTTGGGGGCGGGACTAGTCATCTGTTGTTAATTTGGCGATCAGCCTCATTAGCTTTAAATTGCTATTTAAGTTAATTAACTACTCCTAGATGTATATTAAAGTCGGGAGGATGTTACAGATCCTGATTACATGCCACTAACACAAACAAATATATAACGAGAAACTCATTCTGTATATCTCTCAATCCAAAGTTATTTAGATTTAATATATAATTTATTACGAATACTCTATTACACTGTATATTTTTAACATTAACATATACCATTAATAGAATATAGACCCCTTGTCCCCTCTCACCTCGCCCCCTTCCCCACCACCTCCTGGGGCCTTAAACCCTTTCAGTCAGTTTTCTAGAGTGAAAGTCTTTCTGTTGTTGTTACTGTTTAATATGCATTCCTCTTCACTTCAAGAAATATAATAACTGGGTTATTGCTGCTAGCATCAACATATGCGGGATACCATTGTTCATCTGTTTTTCTTGATTTGCTGTTACTTCACTTATATCCTCCAGCTCCATACATTTACCTGCCAAAAAGTTCATGATTCATCATTCTTCTTATTGCTGCATAGAATCCCATTGCTGTACAACTGTACCCATTTTTTCTTCCACTTCATCAAGTTGTGGGGGCATTGGGTTGGTTCCAGCTTTTTTGCTATTTGAACAGAGCTGCGAATAAACAAGCTATGCAGTACCTTCTGCAGTAAGATGAGTCTTGTGGTATATGCTAGAGAGTGGTATAACTGTAAATGGCAAGCTCATTCTTGATCTTCCAAGGGTTCTCCACTCTGTCTTTCCATAGTGGCTGTTACAAGTTTACATTTCCCACCAGCAAATGTTGATGTCGTTTCCCTTTCCCCACACATCTCCAGCACGGTTGTATTCATTGTTTTGGTTTGTCCCTGGCCTGTCTTATCAGGAGTGAGTGATTCTTGAGTGGTCTTAATTTTGCATTTCCTTACATTATTAGTGACGTTGAACAGTTTTAGATGTTCTCAGACCACTCTAGTTCCTACCTCTGTGAAGTCTCTATTCACGCTCTTTGCTCCATCATTTTGATTGATTCATATGTTTTCTTGTTTTTCTTTGGTTTTTGTGAGTAGCTTTTGTATACTCTGGAAATTAATGCTTTGTCAGATTCGTATCTGCAGTAAAAAGTTTCCTTCCCACTCAGTAGGTTTCTCTTTACTTCCTTTACTTGTTTCTTTTGATTGTACAGAAGCTTTTGAGTTTAATGATGGTCCCATTTGTTCAATTGTCGATCTTATTTCTTGTGAGCTGCTGTGCTGATTTAGGAAGTCTTTTACTGCCTACTATTCTTTAGTGTGTGCCAAGTTTTTTTCAATTACCTTCAGAGTTTTGGGTTTTCACGCTGAGGTCTTTAAATCCCATCTGGAATTTGACTTTGTGGCTAATGCGCGAGTGAGAGGTAGGTGTTTAATTTCATTTCTTCTACAATTGGTGATTCCAGTTTTGCCAACACCACTTATGAAGATGCTGTCTTTCCTCATTGTGTCGTTCTTGGCCCTTTTATCAAATATGAGGTGGTGGGAAAGTTGGTATGTGCTCAACGGTTTGATCTTCAGTTTTATTCCATTGCAAACGGTCTGTTTTTGTGCCAGTCACCAAGTGGTTTTTATTGACTGATAGCCCTGTGTATAATGTTTTGAATCTGTGTATAGAAATCCCCCATGTATTGCTCTTTTCGCTCAGGGTTGCTCTGGCTATTCGGGGTCTTTTTGTTTTTTCCAAATGAATTGAGGATTTTGTTTTTTTTTTCAAACTCCGTTGAAGAAGCTCTTGGGATTTTAGATTGGATTGCATTAAAATCTTATACGAGTGGTTTAGTGAATGGACATTTTACTATATTTATTTTTCCCACATCCATGATGCATGAGTGTTTTTCCATCTTCTGTGTCTTCTTCAAATTTCCTTCTTCAAGAGGTTTTTTAAAATTTTTGTTGTTAGAGATCCTTGGTTGTCTTTGTAGGTTGTTTCCTAGGATTTTACTGTTTTTGAGGCTATTTTAGTGGAAGGTCTCCTCTTGTCAGTCCTTCTCAGTTTGCTATGTCATTGGTGTAAAGAAGGCTACTATTATTTTTTCTAGATTATTGTGTCTGTAATCCTGCCACTTTTACTGACAGCTTTTAATCGTTTCTAGGAGTTACTGTGGAGTTCTTAGCATACCTCAGGTAGACAATCATAACATCAACAAAAAGGGATAGTTTGACTTCCTCTTTTCTGATTAGAACTCCTTTAACTTTCCTTTTCTTGCACTATTGCCCTAGCAAGGATTTAAGCATCTATATTGAAAGGAGTGGTGTACAGGGGGCAGGCCTGCCAGTTTCCTACCTTAAAGGGAATGCTTCGTCATTGTCCCCATTTAGGATGATGTTGGTGTGGGTCTGTATATGGCTTTGATTACATTAAGAGAATGATCCCTCCAACCAATTTCACTCAAGACTTTAAACATGAAGGACTGTTGACATTTTGTAAAGGATTTCTCCACATCAATTGAATGATGGGGTTTGGTTCTTTTGTCTTTCATCCATTTATTTGCTTGATGATATTTATGATTTTCGTTTATGTTGAACCACCCTGCAATTCTGCTGTATGAACCAACTTGTCCTGATGTGATTGTTTTGCGTGGTTGTAATGCGTATTTGCTAGTATCCGCTTAGAATTTTGGCATCTGTGTTCATTAGGGAGATTGTTGTTATAGTTTCCTTTTGTTTGCATCTTTGCCTGGTTTTGGTATTAGATGTGATGCTGGCTTCATTAGAAGGAATCCTGGAGAACTCCCTCATTGATATCCTTACTAAACACTTGAGTAGTAATTGTTGTAGGTTTTTGATAACTATTTTATAATAGAATTCTGCTTGTGCAACCATCGGGCCTGGGCATTTTTGGTTGGAGGCTGTTACTTACACATCAATTTCTTCAGTATAATTATTGGACTGTTTTAGCTGTCGATCTCTTCTTGGTTGCGCTTTTGGTGATTCTCAGGATTTCAAGATATTCATTCCATTTCTTCTAGGTTTTTCAAATTTAGTAGAGATATTGTTTTTTGAAGTAAATCCCTTATGATGTCTGGATCTTTCATTGTTCTGTTTGTTGATATTTCCCTTTCATCACAGTTTTATTGATTTGGAGTTGTCCTCCTTCTTTTTTTTCGGTTAAATGGGCTTAGAGTGTCGTCTATCTTGTGTTTTTCTCAAAGAACCACTTTGGATATATTGATTTTTGTATGGTTTTCTTGTTTCTATTTTCATGATTCTGCTGCTCTGATTTTTGTTATGTTCTTCTTGTCTGCTGCGTTTAGGTTTCATTTGTTGTTCTCTCAAGTACTTTAACTGTACTGTTAGAGATCATTTCACTTGTGCTCTTTCTGTTTTATTATTTATGTACGGCACTTAGAGATATAAACTTCCCCTCTAGGACTCCTTTAAAGTATCCCTAAGGTTTGCTGTGTTGTATTTCATTGTCATTCAGTTCCAGGACATGTTTTTATTTCTCTTCTTCAGTTCTTCCCTGACCCATTCATATTCAGGAGATTGTTGTTTAGTCTTCAGTGTTCTGTATGGTGTAGGGCTATCCTGGATTTGATATTGAGTTATTATTGGCACTGGGCTCTGATGAACTGTAAGATTACTTTCAATCTTTTGTATTTGTTGAGTTTTCCTGTGTCCCGTATATGGTCCTATTTTGGAGAATGTTCCATTGGGGTGCTGAGTAGAAGAGTATTCTCTTGGTGTTTGGGTGAAAATATTCGGGATAGATGTCTGTGAGTCCAGTTGGTGTTTGTATCATTCAGTTCGGATGTCTCTTGTTTATCCTTTGTCCTGTATTGTCTGTCTAAAGGATTAGTGGGGTATTGAAGATCCCTATTGATTAGTGTGCTGGGGTAATTTGAGCCTTGAAATCCTGAGAGTTGTCTTTAACAAAGATTTGGTGCACAGGCGTTGTGTTGCAATATATCATTCATGTATTGTGAGGCTTCCTCCATAATTGTTCTTTAATAAAGTTGTTTTAGTGCCCTCTTTGTCTCTTTGCATTATCTCTTTGCTTTGAAATCCATTTTATTTGATATCTAGAATGCAACACCTGCTTTCTTTTTGGTCACCCATTTGTTGGAATATTTTCTTCCATCCCTTCCACTTTAATTTGGTTGCCCCTGTCCTTGAAATTGAGATAGGGGTTTCTTGTTAGACAGCATATAGAGGATTTTGTTTCCTAATCCATTCTCCCCTCTATGCCTTTTGATTGGAGAGTTCAGCCCATTAATATTTTAAGGTTATAATTGAGATGGATGTTGCTTCCTTTCACTCTATTATCCATTTGGGCTTCTAGTCTCTGATTCAACTCCTATGATTTGTTTTATTAGTTTCTTTCCTAGGTGCTGAGGATAGTTCTCTTCTGCCCTTGAATTGCTTCAAGTATTTTCTGGAAATTTGTTTTCCAGATATGTATTCCTATCATCTTGCTTATGTCATGGTAGATTTTTCTTCTCCTTCAACTGTAAGAAATTTTTGCTGGGTAAAGTATTCTGGGTTGGCATCCATAGTCCTTTAACACTGGAAATGCTTTGTCCATTATCTTCTTGCTTTATGGTTTGCCAGAAGTCACTTGCGATCTGATGGTTTTCCTTTGTATGAGATATTTTCTTAGGTTAAACTATGAGCTGTGTAATTACCCAACAAGAAGATGGTTTTAAAGTTCTTGAAACTTGCCGGGCATGGTGGTGCACGCCTTTAATCCCAGCACTTGGGAGGCAAAGGCAGGTGGATCTCTGTGAGTTCAAGGCCAGCCTGGTTTACATAGCCAGCTCCAGGCCAGCTGGGACTAAAAAGGAGACCCTGTCTCAAAAATAGCAAAAAAAAGCCAGGTGTGGTGGCGCACGCCTTTAATCCTAGCACTCGGGAGCAGAGGGCGGATCTTGGGAGTTCAAGGCCAGCCAAATGAGTAAAAAAAAAAAAAAAACTGGGGCTACAGGGAGACCCTGTCTCAAAAATGACAAAAAAAAAAAAAAAAGTTCTTGAAACTTCTCTGCCAAGTCCTGACTGAGAAACTTTGCTCATTAGCATGCCTATTAGCATGAAGTAGGGGATACTCGATGACAATGACTCCTGTCTTTAACCAACCCCAAACAAATCAGTACAACATGTACCTAGCTGCTGCTTTTTAGAAGTTGTAGAATTATGGTCAGAAAGAACAGAGAAATCACTGAATTGTCGTAGAAAGCATGTAGGTATGGCAGTGATAAAAACTATCTGTGTGTTCTTTGGTTGCTAAAGTTGGTTTCAATGAAGAAGTAGAAAGAAGCTTGTTGGAGCAGTGTGGTTTTTCCAAGTTTGAGTAGCATTACCTGCATTTTTCAGAATCATGACTTCACTTGGCCACTTTTGTTTCCAAGTTTTATTAAGGTGTCATATATACTACAACATTCAATATAGTACACATTTTAAGTATCAACTTGATACATGTTTACATATGTTTGTGCATATGGTTTTGTGTGTGTGCATGTATGTGTGTGTGTGTGGCATGTTTATAAAACCATCCCCATAGTCAATATAGGGACATTTCACAACTCCCAAAAGACTCCTACCAGTGGTTGTATCTTTCCACGTAGGACTGACTCTTACAATATGGACATACTATGAACTAAAGACTTTTACATAACCTTGAAACCCAAAATGCTACAGTTTATAGCCAATGGCACCCCTGGAGTAGACAAAAGCCCTTCTGATAAAGCCTTAGCCTGATAGCCACTGGGCCCTCTCCTGGCACGGGCCATCTAGTGCACTGCACTAATCATGAAGCCAGCAGCTACTACCATGCGTGTTACACACCTGCCATAGTGCTTCCTCCTACTGAACACCATGGCAGAGGAAATCCCAGCAGTTTCTCAGTCCCAGGAGCTGGTGGTTGGTTTTTTATTTGTATTGATATTGATATTTATTTACTGTACGAACATAACTTTTCATTTGTTTCATGAAAAAAGTTACTGTTTATAATGTAAACAAACTCACTGAGCCATGTTAATTGGGCATAAGACCTTAATCTCAGGATTCTTTGTTTCCCTCATTAAGACAGTGTATGATGTATGTATGCATTTACATATCACAGTGCTGAGAGCAACCTGCTTTCTCATTGCAAAAAGGGAACTTGAGAGTGTGTGATATTGTAGGCCTAGGGATCAAAGGCAAGATTCTCTGAAAAGGTAAGGGGGGTCCCCACTTCTATTTCTCCATTTCCTGCTGGCCTTGCTGAGAGGCATCTGAAGGAGCAGGGATGGGTCTGCGCTTGGTCTCATGAATGCTAAGAGTCATGTTATCTCTTTTTTTAGAGATTGCCGTAATATGGCCTAAAAATGCCACATTTCCAGCCTCTTCTGCCCTCAAAGTTTATTTTCATTTTCTAGAGTTTTAACTAAGTGCCTCTTATTTTTATCTGGGTTCTTTCAGACTGCACAAGTCTACCAGAGGCATCCTGATTTCATTTTGCCAGCCTGGGCTATTACCAGAATAATGCAGTGAGCATTTGTGCACAGGCCCCTGTTAGGGTGGTGTTCTAGTTTGTCTTAAATTGCTGTGACAAAACACTCTGACACCAACTTGGGGAGGAAAGAGTTTATTCAGCTTACATCTCCTGGGTCACAGTTCATCACTGAGGGAGCCCAAGGCAGGAATTCAGGGCAGGAACCTGGAGGCAGGAACTGAAGCACAAGCCATGGAGGAATGCTGTTCACTGGCTTGCTCCTCTGGCTCATGCCCAGCCTGCCTTCTTATACAGCCCAGGGTGGCACCACTCATTGTGGGCTGGGCCCTCCCACACTGCTCGACCATCAAGACAATACTCCACAGATGTGGCCACAGGCCAATCCAATGGAGCCAATTCCCCAATTGAGGCTCCCTCAGCCCAGGTGTGTCAAGTTGACACTAAAGCTATCCAGCACAGGTGGAGACCTTCTTTTCTCCTTGGTGACTATCTAGGAGTGGCTGGTCTTTTGACGGGTGTAGCTTCCTTTTATTTTCTTCTCCATGAAACTGCCAAACTGCTTTCCAAAGTACCCAGTGATATCCCAGCCTACCAGTCGGGAATGGGGCTCACATACTCCATCTCCTCTAGGTGTTTGGCACAGTGGACATCGCTGTTTGGGTGCTTGGGCCTTCTGATTTCCGTGGTGCCCGGCTTTCTACTTGTGTCCCAGCTGGGCTTCTTTGGTGCTCAAGGCAAAATGGCACAGCTGCCTATGCCAGGCCTTTGTAGTTCTGTGTCAGCAGATAAATTAGTTAATTTCTCCATGCTTTGTTTTACTCGTGTCAGCAATAAAGATGTCAAAGGCAGTACTCCAGTACTGGGTGCACTAGCACACACCTGTAGACCCAGCTACTTGAGAGACTGAGTTGGGAGAACTAAGCTCAAGACCAACCTGGGCAACTTAGTGAGACCCTACTTCAAAAATAAAAAGATTAAACTGAATAAAAATATGTATTATAATACATACTTAATATTAGAGTGAATGTAGTGTTAGTATTTGATGTCATGAAAGTGGTTAAATTGTTGTAAATTCGGGGCAAATCTCCAACACAACTTCCTTGATAATTCTTTCAAGTTCCGTAAGTTGAGGATCCAAATAAATGCTTTCTTATGTAAAAATGTATTCTGATATTCCAGTATACGTATACATGTTTATAACTACATTTAATGTGGTAAGATGTCAATTAAACATTTAAAAATCCACACATACTTTATAATTTCTTATTATTTTGGTGATATTAGGGTTTTTTTCCTTTTTTAGATAGGGTCTCTCTGTAGCCCAAGCTGGCCTGGAACTACCTATGAAAACCAGGCTAACCTCCTCTCACAGAGATCCACCTGCCTCTGCCTCTTGAGTGCTGGAATTAAAGGCATGCACCACCATGCCCACTCATGAATATATTTCTGACTCAAACACATTTTGTTATTTGTGTTTGCCTGTGTGGATGAGTGCGTGTTTGTGGAGGTCAGAGGTCAACCTCATGTGACAGTCCTTGTGTCAGTCATTGCGGAGGTCAGAAGACATTGTAGAGGTTATTGTGAGGTCATTATAAGTCATTGTGGAGGTCATTATGGAGATGACTGTGAGGTCACGGTGGAGGTCAGGGGACAGCTGCACATGTCGCTCCTTGCCTTCCTGTCTTTGAGACAGGGTCTCTCTGTTGTTCACAGCTGCATCCATCAGTCCAAGAGCCTCTAGGGACTCCTGTCAGCCTTCTAACTACTGAACTGGCTTTTCTGTGGGTCCTGGGGAGTCATCCTCAGACCCTTTTGCCTTCATAGCAAGGACCTGACGCACAGATCCATTCCCCCAACCCCTCAAACATGTTTATTCCCTGAAACTTTCAAGGACCTCATTAATTCATTATGATAGAAATCTTTGGTTTTATGTATTCATTTTGTTGTGGTTTTCAGACAGGGTCTCACTCTGTAGACCAGTCTGACCTCAGACTTGTGACTCTCTTACCTCAGCCTATCAACTGCTGGGATTACAGGCATGTACTAGTATGAGTTTGAGTGTCCTGATGTTTGTGTGTTTTGTATCCTGTTTGCCTTGAACACATGAAAACTTAACCACATACATTTCAGCTCAACAGCCTTATTTATAGGGAGAAGAGGGAGACTATAAGGTAGGGGCCTTCTGGTCTACCCTCCATATTCTGCCTGTCTGTTAGCAAATTCAGAACTGGCCTTCTAGTCTACCCTCCATATTCTGCCTATTTGTTAGCATATTCAGAACTGGCCTTCTAGTCTACCCTCCATATTCTGCCTATTTGTTAGCATATTCAGAACTGGCCTTCTAGTCTACCCTCCATATTCTGCCTATTTGTTAGCATATTCAGAACTGGCCTTCTAGTCTACCTTCCATATTCTGCCTGTTTGTTAGCAGATTCAGAACTGGCAATGTCAGGACATTTGTTCTCCTGCTTGCTGAGACAACTGGTGACTGCCCATTCCTTAGCATTGGGCTTAGTTGCATGGCTTGCTTTGGCTAATGGAATACTCTCTGACTTGTCATAAACAAAGTCTTGAAAACAGACAAGCCCTGCATGACCTGCCCCCAGCCCCTCTCTATCACCACCAACATCCTTGGGCTTTCCTCTTGCAAGTGTATAAGAAATGTGGACAGCAGGGCTGATAAAACCTCTGGCCTCCTGTGCACATGCACCCATGCAGAGTCATGTGCACATGTATACTGCCTATGCATACACATGCACTACACACACACACACACACACACACACACACACACTCACACACACACACAAATGTGGGCAGAATCCTGTCAACCCAGCCCTGACTTACTGTGTGATCACTTAACAGTTAGCTGACTCTCAGCTATGTGTACTAGTCCAAGATCTGCAGAGCTACTGAGCCAGTCCTCAATTTATTCCAGATGAGCAAGCAAAAAATACTTAATCTCTGCCAGTGAGGGGCTGAAGTTGTTTGTTGTCCAGCAAGATTGTGACATTAGCAAAGGCACATTAACTAAAGTCCCATCTCCAAGCAGCCTCCCTCATGTACACTAAAAATATTTAACATTAGCCGGGTGTGGTGGTGCATGCCTTTATAGCACTTGGGAGGCAGAGGCAGGTGGATCTCTGTGAGTTCAAGGCCAGCCTGGTCTACAAAGCGAGTTCCAGGCCAGCTGGGGCTACAGGGAGACCCTGTCTCGAAAAGACCAAAAAAATATTTAAAAGAACACAGATGCTTCTCATGTAATGGGGTTCTATCCTAATTAACCAATCATAGGTTGATGATATAAAAAATTAAAAATCCATGTAACACATGTCCTCTCCCAAATATTGTACCGATACAGGACTTGTTAGTATGATGGGGATATATTCACAATAAAATATTGTAGCACAGATGCATTGAATACATTTTGTAACACAGATGCATTGAATACATTTTGTAACACAGATGCATTGCATACATTTAGCCTACCAAACATCATACTTAGTAACACAGTACACTGTGGAGTGCTGTCATGTATCCTTATGACTGTGATGGACTGAGAGCTTCAGCCTGCAGCAGCTATGAGAGAATATTTTATCACATATTTACCAGCTCAGGGGAAGCTCAGAATTCAGAGTATAAGGCTGAATTATAGCTTAGTGGTGGAGCACTTGATTAGCATGAGCAAGATGCTGAGTGTGACCTCCTAGCTCTGTTCATATTCTCTATCTATCTATCTATCTATCTATCTATCTATCTATCTATCTCTCTATATCTCTATCTCTATCTATCTCTGTCTCTCCCCAAATTCCAAACTTCATATAGATCTGGGTTCAAAATCAGACTTTATAGTTTTCTAAATTTAGTCTTGTCCTTTTCTCAGTAGGGGTAATTAAGACCACTTACTCATGAGGCTGTCAGTGCATTAAATGAGGTAATGGCAGAAGAGTAGGCCAATTAGTTCATAATGCAGAGCAGGTCTCAGTAAGTGTTAGCTATTGGGGGGGCGTGGCTCAGCTGCTCATGCTTTTGCTATGCAAGCATTAGGGCCCACGTCTGAGGTCTAGAACCTACAAGGTAAAGCCGGTGAGGTGGCACCTGCTTATCATCCCAGTGCTGGGAAGGCAGAGACAGGAGGACCCCAGGCTCGCTGGCCAGCTAGCCCAGCCTATTTGGAAAGCTCCAGGTCAATGAGAGAATCTGTCTCAAAAACCAAGGCAGGTGGCTCCCGAGGGACAATATCCAGGCTGATCTCTGGCCTTCACAGGCACATGCATGTACCCTCACATGAAATCACACAAAAGCGTTAGCTCTAAGAGTAGTTAATGGTTGCTTGGTGTGGTGGTTTGAATGCGTGTCCCCCATAGGCTTTAAGTATTCAGACATTTGTCTCCAGTTGGTGGCACTGTTTCTGGAGGTCTTAGAGGTGTGGCCGTGCTAGAGGAAGTATGTCACTGGGGGCAGGCTTAGTGAGTTTAACAAGCCTCGTGGTCTCCAGTCGCCCTCTCTGCTTCCTGTGCTCTTTGTGAGATGTGACCCTCGGCTTGCTGCTCCAGATCCAGCTGCCATGCCTCCCACCACAATGGACTCTAATTCCCTGGAACCGTCAATCATAAGCTCAAATAAACTTTTTCTTTTATAAGGTCCTTGGACATGGTGTCTTATCACAGCAACAGAAAAGTGACTAATACAGTTATTTGGTACCAGAGAGTTGGCTGAGAAGAACCTGACCATGTGGCTGTTTGGAGAAATGTGGAAGACTTTGGAACTTTGGGCTAGAAAAGCTGTTGACTACTGTAAGCAGAGCTTAATGGGCCATTCTAGTAGAAGCCTGGAAGAAAGCATGGCTGCAAAAAGTGTAGTTCCACAGGAAAATAAAGACTTAGGCAGCAACTGGGATATTTTGATAAAGAGTCTGGTGGCAGTTTGCCCACAGCCCAAATGCTTGCCTGATGCTAAGTTGAAAAGTGGGGGACTGATGTCTTTGGCAGAGGATATTTCAAGACAGCCTAGTGTGGAAATGGTGGTGTGGCTGTTAATGGTGAATATTGTGCAGATGTACAGTGAAAAAGAGCAAATGGGGCAGAAGGAAATGCAGAATGTGCAGTTTGGATCTGAAAACTGCACTAGGAAGATTAAAGGTGGGGCCAAGGCATGTGAAGGAGAGGCTCCCTTTCATAAGGAGATTAAAGTGATTAAGGAGAGGCCTCAAGATTTATAAGTAAACAAAAGAATCAGTACCTTCAGGACAATACCACATCCAGCTAATCCTCCAACAACTCCAGGGCATAGAAAAATTGCAAATGTGGTTAAAGTAGGAGAGAGTCCATCCCGAACTTGCAGCCAGCCAGATTCGGCAATTTCATTCATGTGGTGCTGGCTTTAGAGGCATGAAATTTGCAAGAGTGAAGGGGTCATCAGTTCTTCTTCCACGGTTTCAGAGAGCCACAGAGGATGTCCCTGAATAAAGAAGGCCCGGATAGGCCAATGTGTGAAGCTGTGAATGTGAAGCCTGGTTGGCAGCAGAGACCCCAAGAAGACATGCGAGATGCCAGAGCTGTGAGATATTTGCCAAGGAGAGCTGCATACAGGGAGTGGTATCAGCCTAAGAAAGAGATGTATGTTGCAAGCAAAGCCGGAAGAGCTGAGCCATCTAAGCCCTTTGGAAGTCAAGTCCCAGAAGTCGCACATGGAGCTACTGGATTTGGAGTTTGCCCTGCTGGTTTTCGGTCTTGTTTTGGTCCAGTATTTCCTCACTATGCCTCTATTCCTCCCTTTTGGAATGGGAATGTGTATTCAGTTCCACTGTACGTTGGGAGTTTGTAATTTGCCTTTTGATTTTACAGGAGCTTACAGTTAGGAGATTGGCCTGAGTCTCAGAAGAGACTTTGGACTGTAGACTTTTGAATGGCATTGAAACTGGTAAAGACTATGGGGACTTTTAAGGTTGGACTAAATGCATTTTGCATTTTATATGGTCAGGAGCCTATGGGGGCCAGGGAGTGGAATGTGGTGGTTTGAATGAGTATCCCCCATAGGTTTTAAGTATTCAGACTTTTGTCTCCAGTTGGTGGCACTGTTTTTGGAGGTCTTAGAAGGTGTGGCCGTGCTAGAGGAAGTATGTCACTGGGGGCAGGCTTAGTGAGTTTAACAAGCCTCTGTGGTTTCCAGTTGCCCTCTCTGCTTTCTGTGCTCTTTGCGAGATGTGACCCTTGGCTTGCTGCTCCAGATCCAGCCACCATGCCTCCTGCCACAATGGATTCTAATTCCCTGGAACCATCAATCGTAAGCTCAAATAAACTCTTCCTTTTATAAGTTCCTTGGTCATGGTGTTTTATCACAGCAACAGAAAAGTGACTAATACACTTGGTTTACAACCATAAGGCAGATTTCCATTCTAGTACTGGGAAGCTGTTTTATGTTGATGTTATTATGTTTTTTCAGAGACCTCCCAATTACACTAATTTTCTTTTCTTCAGTACCATGGAATTAATAAGGTCTTTGTTCCATATGGTATTTTCTATTTCATACCATTTCCATTCCATTTCTTCTTGCACCTTCTTTTGATAAACCATCTGCTTTATCACGAGCAGGATCTTTTTTTAATTACTGTTTTGAATTTTTGTGATTTTTCATACAAATATTTTGATAGAGCCCCTCCCCACCCACAGATTCCCCCCACTGCCCCCTGCTCATACAATCTTTCCACCTATTCTGCATTGATCCCTGAGCTTTGGGAAGCAGAGGATCGACGTACGTGTCTTAATCAGGGATAAAGACTCTTGTTCTCTGCACATTGGCCAATTATGTGTTTCTGTGTTAATCATTATCTGCTGTATAAGGAAATGAATCTGGTGAGAATTGAGAGATGCACTCTCCTATGTGCAGAGGTTGTGTTGAAGATGTGTCACGTAAGGTTAAGTGTCTCCCATCCACTTAGTCTCTGCATTTGACCATTTCTGGAACACTCTAATAGTCTTCATCTGTTGCAAAAAGAAAATTCTTTGATGAAGGGTCAAGTGTACACTTGCCTGTGTATATGAGGATGCATATTTAGAATATAGTAAGAAATTACGTTGCTCTAGGAATGTGTTGACGGGTCTTTCTCTAGGATCTATAACCTCTCTAGCATATTGGGCCATGATTACAATACCACAAATGAGTTCCCACCCATTGATCTGGCCTTAATCCCAATTAGACAGCAGTTGATCATCCCCAAGATAAAAATGCCGCTGCTGCATCAGTCGCAATAGTTTTCTGGGCCAGTCATTGTTATTAAGCTTTACAGCTGGATAGAACCATTGACAGATTTTCTTCCTTGGCAGCTTGCATAATATCCTCTGATATCATGGGAGTTAGTCTTCAGGGAGGAGGCTTCCAGGTCACTTCCAGCTCCATTGCTCCAAATACTATGTCTGAAGTATGTCCTGTCTTCAGCAATAGGATCTTACCCTCAAGTTCTGAGAGGCCTCAATGGCTGTGGCAATAGCCTATGGTGTTTTGAGAGTCTCTTGGACTAACAGGTAACCTTAAGAAAAACCCTGACCCAAGCCTGTCAGTGTGCTGAGGTTGCCATGGCAAATGAGTGGTTGATTTCCTCACTACTCAGAAGTCCAGAAGTCATGAGAACCAACAGTTCTTTCTTTTGGTTTGATCCAAAGAAAACTTTCCAATCATATATGCATGGTAACTGGTGGTTTACTTTGAAATATTCATTTAGTCATCTCTATGCTTAATATTAATCTAATCAAGGAACGAGTGCTTCAAAAGTGTCAGGAGAAAATACAATTTCAATTTTTTTTTAAATAATTGAAAACCCTTGCTAGAAGGGGTCGGAGAGATGACTCACTGGTTAAGAGTGCAGTCTGTTAATGCAGAAAGACCTAGGTTTGATTCCCAGTAACAACATGGCAGCTAACAACTGTCCAAAATTCCAGTTCCAGGGGCTCTAATGCCCTCTTCTGTCCTCTGAGGACACTGCATGACACAGATGCACTTACATATATGTAGACATAACACTTGTATGCATAAAAATTAATCAATCAAAAACAAACAAAAACTCTTGGTAGAGACAAATAACATTTTTATGAACTGTTACTCATGATAACTACAGAAAAAATTGAGTTTGAAGCAGTTCTGCTGGGAAAACAGGCTCTTGCAGAGGTAAGTGTGGCTTGGTGAAGGTTGCAGCGAACAGTCAAGCCACGGTGTTTGAGTCACAAGAAACAGTTGGTGACTCTGGCAGAGATGGCTAAAGAGCCTCAGTGGCAGTCAACTTTTTAATTAGTAGTAGTCTATTTTACCCCGGCACATGGCCTCTTAGAAAATGGCATTTGTTGCCCCTCAACTGATGGGTGGATAACAAAAATGTGGTACATCTACACAATGGAATTCTATGCAGCAGTAAAGAAAGATGAAGTCATGAACTTTGCAGGTAAATGGATGGAACTCGAAGCTATTATGCTAAGTGAAGTAACACAGTCCCATAATAATTAGTACTGTTTAAATTCCTGTATATCTAATTGCTTGTGCTTCATCAGTAGGAGTAAAAGGTTATTCCTGGATAAACTGCCAACCCATGAAAGGAAACAGTCTGAACTGATCAGAGTCCAAAAACGACATCTCCAGAGAAAGTAGACTGCTTTGCTTCTCGCCCACTTGTGTCCCGTTTCTAAAGCCTAGGGAACAATCTGTGGAAAAGGGGGCATGGTAGAATATAAGGGCTGTGACTGGGGTGAACTACGAAACTACAGAAATATATACTGGACTTTTATTTGATCAACATGATAGTATATATAAGCTCCTCTAGCTGGACAATGGGGGCCTCGGGCTGTATAAATTTGGGCATAGCTACTTGCAAATTGGTTTTACATGAAGGATGCTTGTATTCATTACTTATTACCTATTATTAAAAAATAAATTAAAAAAGGCAAATGGTTTCCCTCATTTGTGGATGGTAACACAAATTCCCCAGTTGACAGGCAAGCTGAGAAACTTTATTGCTATATTTCTTTGTATCTGAAAGCAACTGTGCTGCTATAATATGAATCTCTTAAAGGGCTCTAAAATTGACCTACCACTTATATTCAGACATTGTAATTACCATATATGGGTAGAAGATATGTATTCATATTTTAGAGTAATATAAAATTAAAGGGAAAAATGTGATCCCCCAAACATAATTTTAGAATTAACATACAGTTTATTCCTGGAGGTCATAATTTTGATACATATGTGTTGTTTATATAGGCATATTTTGGAGCAATACAAAGGGGAGGGAATAACAACAATATAAGCACTGGATCAAAGAACTGATACAGTTAAATTCTGCCCAAAACAACAAGCCTCTGCAGAAAAAAAAATCCTTAGAAAGACTCAGAGAAAGATGCAAGACATGTGTGGCAGAATGCATAAACTGGGGTGGGGGAGGGGCAGGGAGAAGGGAATTTATCCAAATTGGACTGAAAAATCATATATGAAATACACAAAATATCAATAAAAATAAAAATAAATTAAATAAATAAAAATTTAAAAAACATTAAAAGAAAAGAAAATGGCATTTGTTGGCCTCCCTCACAGCAGGTGCAGGCTTGTTACTGTGCCTTGCTGGGCTGGGGTGACACACGTACCTTCTAGGATTTGCACCCTCTTGTTTCCTTTCTTCCTTGTCAATGGAGGGTCCTGATGTCATGGACTGGTGGTAATGTGCAGATGAGGGTGACCCTCCAGAACAATACTGCACCAAGAGAAGGAATTACAGATACCTGCTGGCTTCATGGGGCAGGGTCTCAGTACCAGCTAGAAGTCTGTGAAATGGAGAAAATCCACCTCTCCTCCCAGATGCTGTGTTCTGGTTTGACTTGCAGTAGTATCTGTGTCCTGAGTGACAGCGTGGCCACGAACATGTTTCATACTATGTATTAAATATCATGATCATACTGCAAAATGGAGATAGAATGAAACTATAGCCAGTGGTATTATATGTGCTTGGTGAATGAGCATACACATATTAATATAATGTTCGATTCCTTCACACATTCAGAGTGAAAGAGGAGACCTTAACTTCATATATTTCAGTTTTAATACACGAGTGCCATGCTAGTGATTGGAAATGGCTTGCTAGTTGCTGGAGCTATAACTCTGTGGTAGAGTCCTTGCCCGGCATCCAAGACACTCTGGGTTCAGTTTCTAGCACTACAAAAATAAATGCACAAATGAAGTGGCTTGTTAAAGAAACATACATTTGATTTGTATTTGGATAATGGACTGATTCTATGGTTTCAGAGCCAAAAAATAACCATTTTTAATGTTGAAGAGAAGAGGTTTTCTTAAGGAAAGTGTGATGTATGGGGCATATTGTAAAACCATATACATACGCTGTAATGGAAATTGCAGAACAGCATCTACAATGAAGGCCATTTTCTCCCATCTCTCTGCCCAATGATTTTGAATGTAGCATGTTCCTCAATGTGGTTTTGACAGAATTGCTAAGTCTCCTGTTGAGAATGCTTCCATTTTTGAACCAAATATCCTAAGCCACAAAACCTTTTTTTTTAAGCTGTGGTGACTTCTAACTGTGAGTTAGAATTTTTCCTGTCTAATATAATAAAGAAGAAAAAAATCATTTGGGATTATCAAACTGATAGAACACCTTAGCTGTCCAATTTTGAGATGGAGGTAGATTTTTTGCTAAAAGATTACAAATGTTAAGACTCCCTCTAACAGTTATATTGTTCTTTTAAAATTTAATATTTCAAATTAATTATTTAGAATGGGTGGTCCTCAGGAATGCCAAAGGTTTAATAGAGAAACCATGACCCCACCATTCAGGAAGTTGAAACAGGATGTTCGAAAGTTCACGGCTAGCCTGGGCAACACAGTGAGACCTTGTCTCAAAAGGATTTGACTCCAAAGTATAACTGTGATTATTGTTGCTCATGAGTAAATTTATGGGTCTATGAATCTATTGAACCTATAGTCAAGTTTTTAATGATTGATGTTTTTATTATTTGGATACAGATCCATGGTTATTATCAGATACACAGGAGTCTATGACCCCCAAACAGATAAAAAGCATGTAAAAAACTGATATAGATAAGAATTTATTACAGTCTTGCTCTGTTGTATCAGAAGGTTAAAGTAGCTAAAATTAACGGCAACAGCACAAGCTGAACATTGTTTATAAAAGTCCATGTTTTCCCCAAAACTTGTCATAGTTTTCCTCTGCTCCGAAAAAGCTTGCTTGCTTTTTCCATGTCACTCAAGCCTGAGTGCAGCAAAGGCTGCTTACCCCGGTTTAACTCAAGTCTGGGTAAATGTCTGAGGTGGGACAGGTTTCAGAGCCCAGCTGCAAATACACTACAGTGAACAAATTGAGTGACATATTTTTTTGAGAATCTCAAAACAGTGATGTATAGCCAAGTATTTCAAACTGCTTGCTTGTTTTAAAATGAATATTTCAGGATTTGACCACCACTGTCACAGATGACTTTTTAAATTGAATTTTATGTGTTTCATGCATAATTTTTCAGTCTGAATCACCTTTATACCCGCTTCTCCCTTGGCACCCACCTACAACTCCCCTCCAGGGAGTTCACACCTTCTGTCATTTGCCTATTGCTGCAAACTACTCTCCCTGCTCACTCCTCAGTGCCAGCTCATCCCTGAACTCTAGTCAGCCTATCCAGAGTCTCATTTCTAAAGAAGGCCAGGGCTTCCTCACCCGACCACCATCAGCTGCCAATATTTCCTCAGCTAAGGTTGGGCTCTGCTGTCCATTTCTGCAGTTCTGTGCTGGGTTTTTGTCCATCTGAGCTTGCACGGGTCTTGTGCATGCTGATATCAGTGCTATAGGTTCATATGAACAGGGCCCCAGGAGCTCACAGGATTCATTTCCGTTTGGTCTTGCACCACTTCCCTGTCTCTTATAATCTTGCCGCCCCTTCTTACGTATTATAGGCAGCCTGTCCATGGAACCACACTCTGTAGACTCCTAATCTTCACATTTTGGCCATTCATGCCCTTTTGAGTTCCTGGTCTCCTGTTGCATTGGCGAGCTTCCTTAATGAGAGTTAAGAGATAGTATATGCCTTCTTGGTCCTTGTTCTGTTGATGCTTGGGGCTTATTGTAGAAGTTGCATTGTAGATGTGTCACCTAGGCATGAGCAATTCACAGACCATGTCTATGTGTACCCAGTTGTGAGACTCTGTACTGGGGCAAAAGAACCTTCTTTTCTGAGTGTATCTGGGACATTTGTCCGTAAATATAAGGATACCTCTTTTGGGGGCTGGAGAGATGGCCTAATGGTTAAGAGTGCCGACTGCTCTTGCAGAGGACCTGGGTTTGATCCCCAGCACCCACATGGCAGCTGAGAAGCATCTTTGACTCCAGTCCCAGGGGAATCCGATGCCCTCTTCTGACCTCCGTGGCATTGCACGACACAAGTGCACAGACCTACATGCAGACAGTACATTCATACACATAAAAAAATAAGCCGGGCGTGGTGGTGCATGCCTTTAACCCTAGCACTTGGGAGGCCGAGGCAGGCAGATCTTTGTGAGTTCAAGGCCAGCCTGGTCTACACAGCGAGTTACAGGACAGCTGGGGCTACAGGGAGACCCTGTCTCAAAAAGACCAAAAAAAAAAAAAATAGGATATCTCTTTTGTAGTTAGTAAGATGTGGGGATTTCTCTAAGATCTATGACCTCTCTTGTTGGGTGCATCTGGCTATGTTTACAATACCACACATGACTTTCCTCCCACTGAATGGGCTTTATGTCCCATTAGTTGGCCATTGATTTTCCCCAAGATAAAAGTGCCAGTATTGCACCGGTGCCATATGCTATCCACCAGTCATTGATGTGGATATTTGGTCTTAGAACTGTTGTTGACCATTGACTGACGTTCTCCCTTAGCAGCTTGCACAGTGCTCTCCACTGCGATGAGAGCTAGCAGTCAGGGGAAGTGGCTTCCAGGTCAGATCCAGCTCCATTGCTCAAGATCCAGTCTCTTAAGTATATTCTGTCTTCAGCAGTAGGGTCTTACTTTCAAGTTCTGGAGGGCAATCGAGGGCTACAGCAATAGCCTAATACAGACAATTTTTTATCACTTTTAATTCCATGTCATCTGCTTCAAATTTTGTCTGCATAACTTATTTTGTTCTACAAACAATGTGGAAATCCTAGGTTATATAACTGAAGTCTTGGAGAGGCAACATACACCTAGCCAACCAAAATAAAATGAAAGCTATTCTCATGAGATAGGTTTGAGGAGTCTTTGACCTTGTTCTGCTCAAGAGTGCCAACAGTTTCTAGTTTCCATAATACCACATGTATTGTTTAGCACAACATGATCTGTACCAATACTTGTGTATTTTTACATACATATGGGGATAAATCAATATTTTTTTCATTTTCTTTTTTCATTTATTATTTTTTATTGATGTTTCATGTATTTCATACATAACTTTTCAATTCAGTTCAGGCATATTCCCCTTTCTCTTCCCCCCACTCCACCCCAGTTCATGCATTCTGCCATAACTGTCCTGCATCTTTCTCTCAGTCTTTTTTTTATGCTTAGGGATTCACATTTTCCTCCATTAATTTTATAGCACTTTAAATATGGATATATACTCTCCACCCATATACAGTAATTACAGAGTCTGAAAATAATTGGTGGGTAGATTCTAGAGCCCGTTGAGAGATTCACATTATAACAACATAGTTGCTTTCAGATAAACATAAATAAAACAATAATGTTATTCAGTTTTCCTTTCATCTGGGGATTTGGTGTTAGCATCCACAAATGAGGGAAACCATTCTCTGTTTGTCTTTCTGGGACTGTGTTACTTCACTCAGCATAATGGCTTTGAGCTCCATCCATTTACCTGCAAAGTTCATAATGTGATCTTTCCCTCTGAACAGTACTCCACTGTATAGATGTACCACATTTTTGTCATGCACTCCTCTGTTGAGGGGCATTTGGGTTGGTTCCAGCTCTTCGCTATTGTGAAGAAAGCTGCAATAAACATGGCTGTGCATGTATCTTTGCAGTAAGATGAGTCTTTGGGGTATATACCCAGGAGTGGTATGACTGGGTCAGGTGGTAGGCTCATTTTGAGTCTTTTTATTTTATTTTATTTATTTCTGTATGTGTATCAATGTACTGTCTGCATGCAGGCAGGTCTGTGCACCCATGTCGTGCAATGCCGCGGAGGTCAGAAGAGGGTCTCAGATTCCCCTGGAACTGGAGTTCTCCTGGAATTGGAGTTTCAGATGGTTCTCGGCNCCAGGCCAGCTGGGCTAAGGAGACCCAGTCTCAAAAAGACAAAAAAAAAAAAAGAAAAAAGGAAAACAAGTATATATAAAAAAAAAAAAAAAACTCCATTTTTGCTCATTGATTTCCCTTTCCTTGAATTCTCCTCTAACTGACTTACTCAGTTGAAACACAGCACATGCATGAATGAGAAACAACCTCTGCTAGTTACTTATGGTCAGAGCAATCTTTATTTTCTAGATCCTTCTATCTTTCAGAGACTCTTCTTTTTTCCATTTTTAGTTGAGAGATTACATAATCTATTCAGTCAAAGTTAAATAATATAACATTTTTCATGAACAGTTCTTATGACTGAGGGGTGGAGAGATCGGTCAGCAGTTAAGAGCACTGGGTGCTCTTGCAGAGAACCTGGGTTCAACTCCCAGCACCTACATGGTTGACTAACAACTGTTTCATAACTCCAGTCCAGAGGATCCCGCACCCTCTTCTGACCTCCGCAGGTACGCCACAATACTGGTGGACTTAACATAATGCAGGGATAACATTTATAGACATAAAATAAATAATAAATAAAATGTTTTTTAAAAAAGAAAAAAAAAAAAAAGTTGGCACACACCTTAATCACAGCACTCTGGAAGCAGAAGCAGGTGGATCTCTGTGAGACTGAGGCCAGCCTGTTCACTTCATGACAGACCAGGGCACAGAGCACATAGGACAGGAACTAGGGCCTTATCACCTGCAAAGGTCCTTAGTGAGCTACTCTATCCAGTAGGCCCCACCTGCTAAAGGTTCCCCAGCCTCCACAAGTAGTGTCACTGGCAGGGGAGTAGCATTCAAAACACAAGCTTATAGGGTACATTTCAGATTCAGACCATAATAACAATCAACTGAACAAATGTAGTGGACTTGCCCACAGGCTAATTGACCCATTGTCCTCTGAGGTACTTGGCTATGGAAAAAAGCAGCAGTTCCCCGAACAAACTGAGTTCCTATCAGACGGAAGAGATTCTACTGGGCAGCCACTGGTGATCCCACCATCAGCTAAATGTTGATCAAAGAGAAGCTGGAATGTCCTTTAAAAGCTCAGGGGTAGCTGGGTGGGTGTGGTGGCACACCTTTAATTCCTCACTTGGGGGTTGGGGGCAGAGACAGGCAAATCTCTGTGAGTTCAAGGCTAGCCTGGTCTACATTTATGAGTTCCAGGCCAGCTGGGCTAAAGAGAAACCCTGTCTCAAAAAAGGCCAAAACAATAAAAACAAACAAAACCCCAAACACATAGCCTTAAGGGCTGGTGAATGGCTCAGTGCTTGCTGCACAGATCTGTGTGGCCTGAGATCAATCCCTGGAATTCACATAAAGTGGAAGAGCCAACTCCCAAATTTTGCCTTCTGACCTCAGATAATATGTGTGTGCATGCACACACCACACACACACACACACACACAGCATTTTTTTAAAAACACAACCTGAAATTAAATGAAGAAAAAAGCCAAACAAGCCAGGTGATGTTAATCTTTCAAAATTATAGGTCAGAGTGGATCTCACAGAGACACTGACTAGAACAAAAGTTAGAGAGAATTTAGAAATATTTTGGACATCAACATTATTAATAAGCTACACAGTTTATAGTAATATGCAATAACAACCCAAGATACGCTACTGCATACAAAAAAATAGCATATATATATATATTATATATATATAATATATATATATATGTCTTGAGTACATATTGAATATCTATAAAAGTTGATCACTTACTTGACCACAGAGCTCAACTCACCAAAGCAGAGTAATAAAATTATGAATGCAATGAATACCTACAGATACCCCAGAAATCAATACATTTAGGAATTCTAAAACCCACTTCTAAATAATTAATGGCTCAAAACAAGAAGCCGTATTAAAATGTTTCAAAACAACTGAGTGACAATGTGAACTCTCCGTATTAAAAATGTTTGCAAGATTATTTGGAGAGAAAACTCCTTCTAAGCACAGCAGGGTTAGTCTTTTTCTGTTTTCATCCAAAATGTTGACACTGGTTGTAAAACATAGGAAAATTCTATCTGGAAAGGTCACCCTATGTTCTTTCTTTTCTTGGATTTTTCATGAAGCTACAATCAGAGTTCATATGCTGTGCATTTTCTCCTTATTAAGTATTTATGTAAATGGCTAGCCCAGGAATGGCAGCCTTTCTGTATTGCCCAGGGAGGGACATCTTCCTTATTCTGCTCTGTTTTTACCTGAAGTCATTATATAACCTGTTGTAGGGCAGTTTCTCTAGCTGAACACTCCCTCCAGGAGGGAGGAGGAGACTCAAGAGGTAAACAAACATCACATGTCTGGGAAAGCAGAAACTTGGAAAATTCTAGAAGGCTCCTCCCCAGCTTTATAGAGGCAGTAACCAACTGCTGGTGGAGATTGGTCCTCTGAGCTGTAGAGAAGAGATTCACAGGCTGTGGAGCTGCCTGCAAGCTGTGCAGACAGCTCCAGGCTTGCAGCTTTTGTGATTTGTTTTGTCACCCATGTTTGAGTGGTTTTGGTAACAGGGCTTTGAGTTCTTCCTCTGAGCCTTTAAATAACCTTGCATTCATACTGCTGTTAAGTAACCACAATAGAAACTCACTGATTCACCCAGCAGGACTTTGGTGCCATCACTGCTTGGGAGCAAACTTTGGATATATGTGTGTGTGTGTGATGTGATAATTTATCTATCTCCCCAGGAAAAGTTTGTCCCACAATTCCTTTTTCTGAACAGTCCACAAGGAAAGGGCTCTAAGTATTGCCAACCTGTCTCCAGCTGGGCCTGTCACTTTCCAGGCAGTTCTGTGCAGGTAACCTGCCCTTAATGAGATATCTGCATAAACAAATTTAAAAATCCAGGCAAAGAAGGGACCTTAACTTAAAGTCATGCAAATTTCCCCTTCTAGCTTTAACTTAAATGAATTGTATCCTAATCTTCTAGAAATGAGGAAGAAAGAAATTATCACTTGGTATATGCAGTCTCTACCTGGCTTGCTGCACCCTTCATTTGCCTTATCTAAGGAGGATGATAAGAAAGGATAATATATATGCCTTTGATTGGGGAGTTTAGCGCATTAATATTTAAGGTTATAATTGAAAGATGGATGTGCTTCCTTTCCACTTTATTATCCATTGGACTTCTAGCCTCTGATTTTTACTCCTACAGTTATGTTTTATTAGTTTTCTTTTCCTAGTGTTTGAGGATTGTTCTCCTCTCTTCTGCCCTTTGAATTGCTTCAAGTAATTTTATGAAGAGTTTGGTTTTCCAGACATGTTTTCTATCATCTTGTTATAGTGTCATGGAAGATTTTTCTCTCTCCTTCAATATTAATCGACATTTTTGCTGGGTAAAGTATTCTGGGTTGGCATCCACAGTCTTTAACACTGGGAATGCTTTGCTCCATGTTCTTCTTGCTTTCATGGTTTTGCTGAGATGTCAGTTGTAATTCTGATGGGTTCCCTTTGTATTGACTTGTTTTCTTTTTTGTAGCCTTCAGAATTTATTTGTTTTGGGGCGTCTAGCATTTTAACTATGAAATGGCGTGGGGTTTCTTTCTGATCTTGTCATGTTGGAGTTCTATGTGCTCTACTGTATTTGTTTGGGTTTGTCTATTATTTGGGAAAATTTCCATCTATTATTCTGTTGAAAGATCTGATCAATACTGGCCAGGATCCCAGGAACAAGAAAACAAATATATCAAGTCTGGAGAGGTTGTGGGGAAAGGGGAACACTCATCCATTGCTGGTGGAATGTAAACTTACAAGCCACATAGGAAAGCAGTGTGGAGAAACATTAAAATGTCAAAATGAGCTTGCCATTTGATCCAGCCATACGACAACTCCTCCGGGGTATAACCCATAAGACTCATCTTACTGCAGAATACAATACATGACAGCTATATTTATTGCAGCTCTGTTCACAATAGCAAAAAGCTGGAACAACCCAAATGCCCCTCAACTGACGAGTGGATAGAGAAAATGTGGTACATGTACAATGGGAGTTCTATGCAGCAGTAAGAAAGATGACATCATGAACTTTGCAGGTAAATGGATGGAGCTAGAAGACATTATATTAAGTGAAGTAATACACAGTCCCAGAAAAACAAAACAACAATGGTTTCCCTCATTGTGATGCTAGCGCCAATAACCCAGTTTAAATATTTCTTGTGGAGAGGGATGCATATTAAAAAGAACAACAACAGAAAGACTGCATCAGAAAACTGACTGAAATGGTGAAAAAGGGGGGTGGGAGGGCATGGAGAGGGACACGGTGTATATTTGATGAATACATATTTAATCGATGTGAGTTCAACAAGCATACAATTTTTCCCAGACTCTTGTCTACAAGTTACATGGTGTGTGTTTTAGGACTTAACAAAAGTAAATATGTGTTTTATTTTAACAACGCATTGGTTTAAAGGTTTCCTATACCGATAAAATGGTAATGCACCCGAGTTAATTGAGATATAAATTTTGTTGCCATATTGGTTTTACTTTAAATCTGTACAACAATAACTTTGGATTGGCCACATACAAATGTTCTCTATAATTTTCTTGTTGTATAGTATCACCTTGTGGCCATTCTCTTTTACCTGTAGGATGATCTAACTTAAAAAATTAAGGTTGCTTCCCCAAGTTAACACATACCACCACCCAAAACAGCATGGTGAATTGATGAAATCTGCCTTGATTCCACCTATAGGTATTGGTAAAACAAACTAAACTGCCTTTTGGAGACTCATGGGTCAAAAAAACAAAACAAAACAAAAACAAAAACATAAAATAAAAAAAGGGAGATACAGATAGATATGAAACCTTTTTGTCAAAAACCTTGCAATTCAAATCTTAAAACTAACCAGGGGAAAAGATTTGCATGTGTTCCAAACAGGGTCGAAATGTCACCAAAGTTTAATGGCTGAAAGAAAAGATACAGCTTTGCATTGTGTAGGATGTACCAGGAAGTGCCCAGCGAAAGGTTGGCCCTCTGAACATTGAAAGGAAGAAAAGCCTCAGATTGCTACAGACATCAACCCCTTGGTGGATCCTACTTGTAACAACTATTTATAATGAGTCCTAATGAAACTTAACTTCTAGGTGCCGCAAGGTTTTAATATGAGAGACTTTCTTACCTCCCCCCCATAGAATGAGGAGAAATATGATGTTGAAGAGGTCATTCTCTAACTGTAAATTGGAGCCAACTGTTATAGAGGTATTCTCTTATAAAACTGGTAAAACTGCCTTCTTTAATTGACTAAAGACATAGGAACTGTGAAAAGTATTATTCTCTATTCAGACCAAAATAGAATACTAAAGTTCCTTAAGCATATGCACTTAAGCAAAAATATATTTATACAGGAGAGCTTGATATCAGCAATGGATTATTCTACCAAGGAGATGCTGGCTAGGGGATCCAAGCCCCCCACCCCCAAAAGGTAAAGGCTTCTTGCCTATAAACTGGGATACTTGCAAGAAGAGAGGCGATAAGGCCCTGCTGTCAAAGACTTGATGTAAGCACGGGAAAGATGCATCGAGACCACACTTGCAAGTGTACAGTTGGTCTCTGGAATACCATAGAGTGTTTCCAAAGGCCACCTAAACCAATAAAGCAAATACAGGTCTCCCTAGTCAAGCAAGACTCCTCCAATCAGCACCAGCTAACACCTCACCTGCCTGAAATACTGTGCAGCAGAGGCACATGCCTGTATATCCCAAATCTAATTGGCTATAGCTTTCCTTGGAGTAATAACCCATGGCTGATGCCACAAGCTTGCATCCTCTAGTGGTTAGGAGATGTATAAACCCACAGTGAGATCCTGTCATATTTTACAGAAAAAAAACCCTAATTCATAGAATACATACCATCCAAACATCTGTGTCTGTACCAAAGTAACCTACATAACAATTAGTACTGTTTAAATACCATATATCTAATTTCTTGTGCAATTAGTAGGATTGAAAGGTATTCCTGGACAAACTGTCAACCATGAAAGGAACAGCCAGAATTCACCAGAGTCCAAGACAACAGCTCCAGAGAAAGTAGACTGTTGTGCTTCTTGTCCACCTAAGACCCTTTCTATAAGCCTAGGGAACAGTCTCGGAAGCCTGGAAGTAGGGGAGTGTTGATAGAATGTAAGGGCTGCGATTGGGGTGATGAACGAAGACTACGGAATATAGTCTGGACACTCATCTGATCAACTTGATTGAACATACAAGCACCGCCAACTGGTGGTGGGAACCCAGGGGCTGTGTGGGTTTGGGCACAACTGCTTTGCAAATTGGGTTTTACATAAAAGGATGCTTTACTCATAAATTTATACTTATTGTTAAAAAAATGAAAAAAAAAAAAAGAAAGATGATTATAATGGTTTCAGCTCCCAGAATACATTATTATTTCACTTAAAATTGATTTATCCCAACTGCTATGGAAAGCAGTGTGGAGAACCCTTAAAAGACTCAAAAGAGGGCTGGAAGAGATGGCCCTAGCGGTTAAGAGTGCCGACCGCTCTTACAGAGGACCCGGGTTCAATCCCCAGCACCCACATGGCAGCCGAGAACCATCTGAAACTCCAATTCCAGGAGAACTCCAGTTCCAGGGGAATCTGAGACCCTCTTCTGACCTCCGCAGCATTGGCACGACATGGGTGCACAGACCTGCCTGCATGCAGACAGTACATTGATACACATACGAAATAAATAAATAAAATAAAAAGACTCAAAATGAGACCTACCACCTGACCCAGCATATCCACTCCTGGGTATATACCCAAAGACTCATCTTATGGCAAAGATACATGCACAGCCTGTTTTTATGCAGCTTTTTCACAATAGCGAAGAGCTGGAACCAACCCAAATGCCCCTCAACAGAGGAGTGATGACAAAAATGTGAAAGTTTTTATTTAAAGAAAACGTTAGGAAAGATCACATTATAACTTTGGCAGGTAAATGGATGGAGCTCAAAGCCATTATGCTGAGTGAAGTACACAGTCCAGAAAGACAAACAGAGAATGGTTTCCCTCATTTGTGGGATGCTAACACCAAATCCCCAGATGAAAGGAAAACTGAAATAACATTATTGTTTTTATTTATGTTTATCTTGAAAGCAACTATTTGTTATAATGTGAATCTCTCAACGGCTCAGAATCTAGCCCACCAATATTTCAGACGTCTGTAATCTGTATGGTATATGGGTGGAGGGTATATATCCATATTTAATAAGCTTATAAATTTAAATGGGAAAATGTGAATCCCTAAGCATAAAAAAAAAGATAGAGAAAGATGCAGGACAGTTATGGCAGAATGCATGAACTGGGGTGGAGTGGGGGGAAGGAGAAAGGGGAATATGCCTGAACTGGAATTGAAAAGTTATGTATGAAATACAGAAACATCAATAAAAAATAATAAATGAAAAAGAAAAATGAAAAAAAATATTGATTTATCCCCATATGTATGTAAAAATACACAAGTATTGGTACAGATCATGTTGTGCTAAACAATACATGTGGTATTATGGAAACTAGAAACTGTTGGCACTCTTGAGCAGAACAAGGTCAAAGACTCCTCAAACCTATCTCATGAGAATAGCTTTCATTTTATTTTGGTTGGCTAGGTGTATGTTGCCTCTCCAAGACTTCAGTTATATAACCTAGGATTTCCATTCATTGATGCTTTTGTACGAATTCCAGGAGAACATTAGGTTTATGCAAGAACAAAATTAGACAAGCTCAGTATGAATGGTACAATTCAGAGAAAGCATTATGTGAAAAAAAGATTGTCAGGTGAGTTAGTCATAGGGCTGGGCTATTGCTTGTAGTCCCCTTGAGTTGCTCCCTCCAGGACTTTGAAAAGTGCACAGACCCCCTACGGTGTCGCAAATTTACCTGGACAGAACTCAAGGTGGACTCATAAGGAGCGAACATGCATTAGAGTACCTTAGAGGCAAGGATGGAGCTGGAACCTTTGAACCTGGAAGCCACTTCCCCCTCTGAACTGCTCATAGCTCTCCATCGTCAGTGTCGAGAAGGAGACCACTGGTGCCAGGTCCTGCTCTAAGGTTAGTGGGCTCTACTCTTAATCGACAGTAAGGGTCCCCAGCACGTACGTCAGAATCGGGATGGTTACAACTCCAACCCAGCTCTCCATGGCCAATGCCCAACCAAAATAGTAATGCCACTCATACCAGGCAATGACTGAGCGATGCAGACTAGCAAAACACATAGTCTATGGCACCGGTGCAATAAGTACTGGGCTACACTTTTATTCAGGTTAGGGGCAAAGGAATCACCCTATAGGCCATACATAATGGGACATAAAGCAACCCATTCAAGTGGAGCAGAGAAAAGATCATGAAATGTGACTGCCGCCTATATAGTCTCAAAACATAAGCCACACCGATATCCCTCGTAATACCCAACAGACTGAGTGCTATCGAATAAAAGAAGTCTTCGAGACCCAAATTGCCCCCACACGGTGAACTTCAAATAAACTAATCAAATACCCGTAACGATAGGATACCTATATTTTATGTTTTTTCTTACGGTTCTTTTCGAAGCCCAGACCAGTGAGTCCCTCCCCCACCATCAGTGCGTAGCCCCAGCTGTATCCTGTAAACTCGCTAGTCGCGAAATAGACTACAAGAGCCACCATATTGAACCCCTATATAGACTCTTGCATAGAACAGGCTCGGTCACGCGCCAAGTGCCTAGGGTTATACACACGCGCCTATGCACCACCTATCGCACGGCGCTTATCCATTTCCTTTGTCCGTATGAGGAATGTGGCTGCATACTGCAGTGGATAGGTCTGCAAATTGCACTTTTTGCTTGTTTCGTCTGGCAATGCCACGGGATGTGTCTAGAAAAGGAGCTAGCCGGTCGATGGCGGATTTTCCCCATGGCGAATTCTGGATGCAAACAGACTGACGGTCTCACTCGGCTGCCATGTGCGGTGCTGGGGATGCGAAACCCAGGTCCTCTGCAAGAGCAGTCGGCACCTCTTAACTGCTGAGCCATAACTGCTAAGCCATCTCTCCATCCCCCAAAAGAGGTGGGTATCCTCTATATATAGACGGAACAAATGATCCCAGAATACACTCAGCATTAGAAGAATGGTTTCTTCTCTCGCAGATAACAGAGGTCTCAAAAACATGGGTACACCAATAGACATTAGGTCTAACGATGGAATATAGCTCAATAGCACTAAGGATAGACACATCTACCAAATGCAAACATTTCCAATAACAATAAGCCCCAAGACCATCAACCAGGACACAAGCGCAACCAACAAAGGACATAGGCTCTTAATACTAGTCGGCTCTTTTAGGGAACTCATTGGCAGGTTGAAGGAAATGGTCTCTCGCAGTCGCCTGAGCTTGCGCTCAGCAAGACAGATCTGTGACGCAGTTACCGAAGAGATACTTCACAGAGATGCTTATTGAATGGCCAACCATGTGAAGATTAGGAAGTCTAACATTGCAAGGACAAAAGAGTAGAGACGCACAGAATCCTCCCAAATTTCTACCAGCAGTTTCGGTTTCCATGGACAGGGCTGCCTTATATAATACGTCACACTCGCGAAAAGGGGCTGGCTATATGTGAGGTGCATGCACAATTAACACAAGACAAGCAGCGAAACGACTAGTGCCACAAAGCCCAGAAACGGAATATGAATCCCGTAGAAGTTCCTAGAGGCCCACTATTTCATACCTGTATCCGAATAATAAGACTCTCACTGATAATCGACAAGCAAAATGGAACACAGCCGGAACCCAAACCAGGTTGCGATAGCTTTCAAGTCATCAAATGAGTACAAAATAACGCTCCAGCGAACAGAACTGCATATACACATGAGCGAACAAGCAGCTGCCGACAACCTATAGCTGAGAATAATCTCCAAGTAGCAAGTACTAGGAATAGAAATAGAGTGTTCGGATATGGACACGTGAAGTGGCAAAGCCCCTTGAGGTTCCTTCTTTAGAAATGAGGACTAATTTACTGACTTACCCAGCGCAGCTTTGACTAATGAGTTCAGGAATGAGACTGTGCATCGGCGAAAGTGAGCAGGACAACGAGAGTACAATTTGCATGCAATAGTCAAACGATCGACAAGAACGGTGCAGTTACGAACATACACCTAGATGAGGGCGAAATGATTGATAGTGATGTATAGATGGTGCAAGTAGGAGAAGCGTTATGTATAAAAGGTGAATCAGACTGAAATAAAAGAATTATAGCATGAACACATTAATAAATTCCATGGATATAAAACATAGTCTAGTCTACATGTAGACAAGATTAGCCGAGGTCAATAAAAATCACTGAATCACAAATTCCCAATCTTTACCAGAAACAGCAAGCAGCGCTTGAAAAACTCCATCCACTATAGGCACAAAATATATCATATCTAACTGTGATGGCGATTCCTTCAAAAAAAAATACCCTTAAACATGTGCACTCACACCCTCTCTAGATATCAATTTCACATCCTGTATGTATATAATGTCAGTCTATTTGGCCCTCTGCCAAATAAATCCAATCCGCTCAAACCAGACCTCAGAACGCCTTTATCCCAAAAGACTTCAGAATCAACTGCAGTGATCCCTCATACGACACTCTTACAAACTCGGATAAAAAGGTAATCAGCACGTTTGCTGCACTCAGCTAGAATGAAACATCCCACCACAGCAGTATCGAGTGACGATGAAAAGCAATCACGCAAACAAGCTTATTTATCGAAGACCGAGGAAAACTAATGAATTAGTTGGTGGAGAAAGGAAAATCTTGGTCACACCCCTTTAATATAATCACTGCTCTTGCTTTTCGCTGTTTGCCAGTAATCTATTAGAGATGCACTTCAATATACACCTTCATGGAAATTACATAACAAGTGATGCACACGTTACTGGTATAGAAATAACTACAATATCAATGCGACGTCTTTTTACCAATGCCTTTATCTGTCCATGTAGGGGTACCACATAGACTCCCTCCTGCCATCTAGTTATCTGAAATCAATAACCATGAAGTATCTGTGACATCTCCAGAATAATAACCACACTCACCTCACCAATCGATTAAGAAAGACCCATAAGTGAGCTATTAAACAAAGGCAATTCATACTAAGACTTCAACAAGGACACCATAAAACTCCCCATTAACATACTACAATCTAAGCATGCTCCCGCCCAACCAAATCTACACAAATAACATAACATTTGGCCGGAGATACAAAATCCTTCTCGAGACAGAGCTGCTCAAAACTAATGATTGCCCTGGCAAAGCGTGTGCCACCCCACTCCATAATCACCGCAACCCACCATGCTGTTCACTTCATATGTACAGGCCACCCTGAGTAACACCTGAATTCGTTCCCCGAGCGCTGGTCTCTTAAAAGGTTAATCCTCCTATAAACCATTTCAACAGCATCGTCTGAAAAGGAACCACACCATCATCTCCAATATAAAGTTAATTTAGAAATCTACATCTTATTTACAGCCAACATAGTAACGAATTGCTGTTGACGCAATCGAGGTAAGTCTCTAACATATAGATCATACTTTTGAGCAAAAAAATTCTACCTCCATCTAAAACGTGGAGTCAGGCTAAGTGATTCTATCAGGTATTAAAGATAATCCCAAAATTGATTCTTATTCTTCCTCCTTTACTCTCAATATAATAGACAGGGAAAAATTCTTAACTCAACAGTTAGAAGTCCACCACACGCGCACTAATAACATAAAGCGTTGATTACGATGGCCTCAACAATAGGATAATTTCGGCTTAACTAAAAATTGGCCAAAAAGCCTATTCCCTCACACAGCGCAGACCTCTCTACATGCAATTTCCCATGTCAATACACTCACATTGCAAGAAACACACTCGCCTACATTACAAAACATCTTTGCCGGCCACCGAAGAGATGAGAAGAAAGAAATGCCTTCATTGTACGAATTAAAATTGGCTGTTCATATGACAAATTTCCAATCCATACAAGCGGATATAATGAAATATGGATGGTTTTACAAATATCCGCCCACATACATCACACTTAATCCTATAAGAAAACAGCACCTACTTCCCTCAAGTTCCTAAACATTTATAAAAAAGTGTTATTTGAGTCTACTAATCGAACACAAAATATAAATCAGAATCCATTATACCAAAAATACTAACTAATCATCTAATGGTTCAAGATTCCACTATTACTACCTGCCACTCTTACCATAATGTCCGCATATTACTTAATGTGCTAGAAGACTTGATACCAAATAGTGTCATGGAATGCCGGGGTCAAGGACTCTTAACAACACAAGAGTTATAGCTAACCAGACATACTAGCACCGCCATTTTCCAAATCAACTTAGCATGGCACTCGTGTACTTAAAACTGAAAAAATATGAAGTTAAGGTTCTTTCCTTGAAGGAGAGAGAAAAATCTTCCATGACATAAACAAGATGATAGAATACATGTCTGGAAAACCAACTCTTCATAAAATACTTGAAGCAATTCAAAGGGCAGAAGAGAGGAGCAACAATCCTCAAACACTTAGGAAAAGAAACTAATAAAAACATAACTGTAGGAGTAAAATCAGAGGCTAGAAGTCCAAATGGATAATAAAGTGAAAGGAAGCAACATCCATCTTTCAATTATAACCTTAAATATTAATGCGCTAAACTCCCCAATCAAAAGGCATATATATTCATCTTTCTTATCATCCTCCTTAGATAAGGCAAATGAAGGGTGCAGCAAGCCAGGTAGAGACTGCATATGACCAAGTGATAATTTCTTTCTTCCTCATTTCTAGAAGATTAGGATACAATTCATTTAAGTTAAAGCTAGAAGGGGAAATTTGCATGACTTTAAGTTAAGGTCCCTTCTTTGCCTGGATTTTTAAATTTGTTTATGCAGATATCTCATTAAGGGCAGGTTACCTGCACAGAACTGCCTGGAAAGTGACAGGCCCAGCTGGAGACAGGTTGGCAATACTTAGAGCCCTTTCCTTGTGGACTGTTCAGAAAAAGGAATTGTGGGACAAACTTTTCCTGGGGAGATAGATAAATATCACACACACACACACACACATATATCCAAAGTTTGCTCCCAAGCAGTGATGGCACCAAAGTCCTGCTGGGTGAATCAGTGAGTTTCTATTGTGGTTACTTAACAGCAGTATGAATGCAAGGTTATTTAAAGGCTCAGAGGAAGAACTCAAAGCCCTGTTACCAAAACCACTCAAACATGGGTGACAAAACAAATCACAAAAGCTGCAAGCCTGGAGCTGTCTGCACAGCTTGTAGGCAGCTCCACAGCCTGTGAATCTCTTCTCTACAGCTCAGAGGACCAATCTCCACCAGCAGTTGGTTACTGCCTCTATAAAGCTGGGGAGGAGCCTTCTAGAATTTTCCAAGTTTCTGCTTTCCCAGACATGTGATGTTTGTTTACCTCTTGAGTCTCCTCCTCCCTCCTGGAGGGAGTGTTTCAGCTCAGAGAAAACTGCCCTACAACAGGTATTAATGACTTCAGGTAAAAACAGAGCAGAATAAGGAAGATGTCCCTCCCTGGGCAATACAGAAAGGCTGCCATTCCTGGGCTAGCCATTTACATAAATACTTAATAAGGAGAAAATGCACAGCATATGAACTCTGATTGTAGCTTCATGAAAAATCCAAGAAAAGAAAGAACATAGGGTGACCTTTCCAGATAGAATTTTCCTATGTTTTACAACCAGTGTCAACATTTTGGATGAAAACAGAAAAAGACTAATCCTGCTGTGCTTAGAAGGAGTTTTCTCTCCAAATAATCTTGCATACATTTTTAATACGGAGAGTTCACATTGTCACTCAGTTGTTTTGAAACATTTTAATACGGCTTCTTGTTTTGAGCCATTAATTATTTAGAAGTGGGTTTTAGAATTCCTAAATGTATTGATTTCTGGGGTATCTGTAGGTATTCATTGCATTCATAATTTTATTACTCTGCTTTGGTGAGTTGAGCTCTGTGGTCAAGTAAGTGATCAACTTTTATAGATATTCAATATGTACTCAAAGACATATATATATATATACATATATATATATATATATATATATATATGCTATTTTTTGTATGCAGTAGCGTATCTTGGGTTGTTATTGCATATTACCTATAAACTGTGTAGCTTATTAATAATGTTGATGTCCAAAATATTTTCTAAATTCTCTCTAACTTTTGTTCTAGTCAGTGTCTCTGTGAGATCCACTCTGACCTATAATTTTGAAAGATTAACATCACCTGGCTCTTTGGCTTTTTTTCTTCATTTATTTCAAGGTTGTGTTTTTAAAAACTCTGTGTGTGTGTGTGTGTGTGTGTGTGCATGCACACACATATAATATCTGGAGGTCAGAAGGCAAAATTTGGGAGTTGGCTCTTCCACTTTATGTGAATTCCAGGGATTGATCTCAGGTCACCAGATCTGTGCAGCAAGCACTGAGCCATTCCACCAGCCCTTAAGGCTATGTGTTTGGGGTTTTTGTTTGTTTTTATTTGTTTTGGCCTTTTTTGAGACAGGGTTTCTCTTTAGCCCCAGCTGGCCTGGAACTCAATATGTAGACCAGGCTAGCCTTGAACTCACAGAGATTTGCCTGTCTCTGCCCCCAACCCCCAAGTGCAGGAATTAAAGGTGTGCACCACCACACCCAGCTACCCCTGAGCTTTTAAAGGACATTCCAGCTTCTCTTTGATCAACATTTAGCTGATGGTGGGATCACCAGTGGCTGCCCAGTAGAATCTCTTCCGTCTGATAGGAACTCAGTTTGTTCGGGGAACTGCTGCTTTTTTCCATAGCCAAGTACCTCAGAGGACAATGGGTCAATTAGCCTGTGGGCAAGTCCACTACATTTGTTCAGTTGATTGTTATTATGGTCTGAATCTGAAATGTACCCTATAAGCTTGTGTTTTGAATGCTACTCCCCTGCCAGTGACACTACTTGTGGAGGCTGGGGAACCTTTAGCAGGTGGGGCCTACTGGATAGAGTAGCTCACTAAGGACCTTTGCAGGTGATAAGGCCCTAGTTCCTGTCCTATGTGCTCTGTGCCCTGGTCTGTCATGAAGTGAACAGGCTGGCCTCAGTCTCACAGAGATCCACCTGCTTCTGCTTCCAGAGTGCTGTGATTAAAGGTGTGTGCCACCATGCCCAGTTCAGTCAATCATTTTCTTTTTTTAAAACATTTTATTTATTATTTATTTTTATGTCTATGAATGTATTACCTGCATATATGTTAAGTCCACCAGTATTGTGCAGTACCTGCGGAGGTCAGAAGAGGGTGCGGGATCCTCTGGAACTGGAGTTATGAACAGTTGTTAGTCACCATGTAGGTGCTGGGAGTTGAACCCAGGTTCTCTGCAAGAGCACCCAGTGCTCTTAACTGCTGAGCCATCTCTCCATCCCCTCAGTCATAAGAACTGTTCATGAAATGTTATATTATTTAACTTTGACTGATAGATTATGTAATCTCTCAACTAAAAATGGAAAAAAGAAGAGTCTGAAAGATAGAAGGATCTAGAAAATAAAGATTGCTCTGACCATAAGTAACTAGCAGAGGTTGTTTCTCATTCATGCATGTGCTGTGTTTCAACTGAGTAAGTCAGTTAGAGGAGAATTCAAGGAAAGGGAAATCAATGAGCAAAAATGGAGTTTTTTTTTTTATATATTTCACTTTGTTTTCCTTTTTTTCTTTTTTTTTTTTTTTGTCTTTTTGAGACTGGGTCTCCCTTTAGACCCAGCTGGCCTGGAGCTCACTATGTAGACCAGGCAGGCCTTGAACTCACAAAGATCCACCTGCCTCTGCCTCCCAAGTACTAGGACTAAAGGCATGCACCACCATGCCCAGCCTGGAGTTATTTTTAAAGAATAAATCTTTAGCAACTTAAAAACAAAGTTATGCTACTGTGATAACTTTTAAAAAACCAAAGCCTTAGCTGAATGTGGTGCTGGGAGGCAGAGGCAGGTGGATCTCTGCAAGATCTACATGGTGAGTTTCTGGCCAGGTGGGACTACAGGGAGACCCTGTCCCCCACTAAAATCCAAAAATGACAACAACAAAAATAAAGCCTTAGGCTATGTATATGTCTCAGTGGCACAGCACCTGCCTGGGATGTTCAAGGTCCTGAGTTCAATGACAGATATCACTAAAGGAAAGGAAGGAAAAAAAGGAAGGAGGGAGGGAGCTTAGGAAGTCCAAAGTCTTCTGTATATCACCCCTCTGTGCTTTCTCTGTAAAATGGGGCACAAAGTATAATCTCACAGATTAGACTGAGGACTGAGTAAACGTAGTAAAAAAGTGGAAACATCCTGACTCTTAGAACATAATAATCTTGTGTCTTACATATGAACTATAATGGGAGTATTAGACATGGTGGGCACTTTGTACTCACTTTCTGTGTAATCTTGTAACCTTGTAACTTTCATGGCATCCGATGAAGCAGCCACAATTATTCTTATTTCACACATGAGGTTTAAAGTCTTACTCTAGACATTTTCTGTAAGACACAACATTTTTCTAGAAATTTTAAAGTCATTCCAGGTAATAATTATAGAGAAAGTACCAGAATTATCCCTCACAGAGCATAACTCATCTTGTTAGTTCAAATGCATAAAAATGTTTCTCATTCATGTATTCTCCCCATTTAAATTCCATGAAAATGATAATTTATTCAGACAATAATTGCATAAGGATGAACTGAATTTACCTTGGCATGTTTTTAGTTTGATTATGAAGCACGCCATCAGCACAAGAACATCGGCCCCTTCAAGGACCCAGGGTGAGGCAGGGCCACACATCCACATGCTCAGTGATTGCACTCAGGTGGGAGTTGAGGCTGCCTGCAGCCATCCGCACTTTGATCACATGGAGCTGTTGCTTTTCTTTAGTGTAGAAGTGGGAAAGATTGAGGCTGAGATTTAACCCTCCCTGAGAATGGTTTTCTAACCTGCTATAGCTGGCCTGGCTAGGTGATGGGCTGCTTTCTGCTTTCTTGGCTATTGAATCATTCAAACTAGAGGAGATTCATAAAGGGGAAACTCTATCTGGTGTTCCCTCCCAGCTCAGGCATCCTGAAGCAGGCATTTGACTGGTCCCCTCTGCTGCAGGTTCACCCCATTAAATGTCAGCCACCTGAGTTGTGTCCGATGAAACCCCATATCCCAGTTTCCACATGACCCACAGAAATCAACTGAGACCGTCCTCTGACTAAGTGCCCACTTCTTCAGATGTGGGAACATCTGGGCCTAAGCCAGTGTTTCTAGCAATGCCTTGAACCTGCTCAGTGGCATCCACATAGTTTGCTCTGTGGTTGGAGGAAAGGAGACTCCTGGGAATGGGATTGGTGAGGCTGGAATTACTAGGAATGAAACCAGGGTATACTCATACCTGGAAAATAATGTGTGCATTGCGTACTTGTGTATCACTGTGATGAGATACCTGACAGAAAAAAAAAAAAACCCTCCAGCTTGGAAATAGTTATTTTGAGTGATTTTGGCTCCAGGTTTCTGGGGAATTCAGTCCATCATGGAAGGGAAGGAATGGTGGAGAATGTGAGAGTATGTGTGTGTGTGTGTGTGTGTGTGTGTGTGTGTGTGTAGCATGTGACACCAGGGTTTCACATGACAGTGGACCAGGAAGCAGACAGAGCTAAGGATCAAATCATAACCTTCAAAGGACCACCTCTAAGGATGTGTTGCCACCAACTAGGACTCTTCTTGGGGTGGTTCCACAGCCTCCCAGTGCCGCCAAGTGGGAAATCATTCTCAAAATATAAGCCTATGGGGCTGAGGCTAGGGAGATGGTCCAGTCAGTAAAGTGTCTGTCCAAAGCATGAGGACCTCATTCAGATTCTAAGAACAAAGACAGGGATGGTACCCCTCCTGCTGGAGGGGTAGAGACAAGTAGATTCCCTAGAGCTTGCTGGCCAGCCAGTCTAATCAATGAGTGAACTCCAGATTCAGTAAGAGACCCTGTCTCAAAACACAGGCTGGAGAGATGGCAAAGCAGTTAAGGTCAATGCTAATAATCAGAACGTCAAAAACAGGTAGAGAGTGATAGAGGAAGATCCTGGACATCAATTTTTGTAGGCTACACATGCATGTGAAGCGGCCATGTGGGTAAGTGTGTGTACTCACGGAAATAAATAAAATAATAATACTTTAAAAATGGGTCTGTGGGGGACATCTTGGAATCAAACCATGACACTGTGGTCTTAATTCCAGATCAGGACAATGAGCAAGTATCACCAAAAAATGAGTATGTCTAAAAGTTATGCTAGCAATTAGGCCGCAGTGTGCAATAGGATTATGTCTGCAAAAATAATGTACAAACCCATCTGGTAGCAAATTCCTCCTAATTGAAATAGCAATTTCCTCCTAACTGAAATATTTTCAAAGGGAAGTTCAATAAGATTTAGAATGTAACCAACTCCTAAGTTGCAGACAGTCCCTGAAACTGACCAGGTTGCCATGGCCCTTCCCTGCCCATAGTTACGCCCCAGTAAGGGCTGTTGAGGAGAGGAGACTCTTTGGTGAGTCCTATAGGAAGCTGTAGGGTTCCAGGTTTTGAGTCATCACTCACCCTGGGGTGGGCTTTGGAGATGCACCCTCCATGGAGCTCTCCATGCACCGTAGTGGTCCCTCACCCATTCTCTCCTAAGTAACATCAATAAACTCACTCATTCATCAAGTTGGACTTCAGTGATATCTTTAACTTTGGTCTGTTGTCATTTTCATATCTCGGGTAAGTAGACGTTTGTTCACACCGCCCCCTTTCCCCCCCAGGAATAGCATCACAAGACAGTAGTACCTTAACTAGAAAATACTTATTAATAGGAATGTTAATGTTGATCATTGAGATGTAAGAAAATATACCTGGTAGGTTTGGGGGATGACAGCTGCCACAGACCCCGCAATCTGTATGAAGCCTGGTGTCTGTGAACCTGTGTTCACCCAGGACAGCGAGGCTGCAGGCAGAGAGCTTGGCCAAGGACACTTCAGAACAGATGTCACATCACAACCAAACTTTTCCTAAAGATCAATTTATCCTCTGCTTTTTCATACACACAAGCCTATAAGTCACCACCATTTAAAAAGTCCTTTTGAGGGGCTTTGGGTGTGGCTTGGCGGTAGCTTTAACATGTGCCAGGCCCCATGTTTTGATCCCCAACACCACAGCAAAAGGAATTAAAATAATCCCACTGGGTGAGGATTCCTATTTGCAACTGGAAGTACCTTCGTTGATGCTGATTGTAAAGCCAGGCAGCAGGCAAAAGAATTATGTGGAATCCAGGAGACATCAGTCATAATTCGGTGTTTATTAATGTCTGATTAAGAGCTTCCTGGCATCGTTCATGTTTCCCACAGAAGGCGTATCTCACTTTGAAGAGGTCTCTACACTTTTGGGGTCTCTCTTTTTGTTCATCCTTGGCGATCTGGCTGCATATCTGTTGTGGTTCTCTGATTTGCCTTTAAGAAGCTTGCAGAGCTCTGTGTTACCCATTTGGCACCTGCTGCCTGCCTTCCACTTCCCATATGGCCTCTTCACCTGCCAGAGCCCAGTGTTTAAAGTGCATCCAGCTCTCTGGATGTCCATCTCCCATCAGATCCTTTTTTTCTTCTTTCTTTTTTCATTCATGCCAATGCCATACACTTGCTGAAATTTGCTTTTCCAGAACTGATTATTTTTTCCTCATCAGGATTTTTCATTTTCTTAGGAAAGAAATGCTATACTTAAAAAAAATTATTATGACTTTTACAGAAGGCTCGCTCTCCTTAGTTCTCTACTAACTCTGCCTCTGCTAAAAATTGCATTAAAAAGGATTGATTAAAATGCCTGATGATGCATTTCATTAAAAGTCCTTTGTCTCTGGTGAACCTTAAAATCTATTTCACAGTTTCTGCTTGGCACATTTTTCTCCAGCAAATATCAAGGTAGCTGGAAATCCATCTAATCACCACCATATTAAGGTGGTACAATGTGTGCCCTCATGTGACTCTATGGGAGAAAAAATGAAGTTGAAGAAATAAATATGTATTAATATCATTTACTTATCTTAAGGGCATTATGGTATCAAGAATTAAAAATAAAAAGTGGAGCACCCATGAACTCTCAACATTATGGCTACCTGCACACAAACTTCATAATGACCCACCACTCAACATGCCAACATGGATGGGGAATTTTACAAGGTACCACCTCTAGATGAAGAATTATAGGCAACCAATGGCTGATAGGAGAGGGAGAGTTAAATTTCTCCAGGCGCAAACTCCTTGATAGGTCATCTCATCCCGAATGGTCAGCCCTAAACATATGCGCATATGACCCATGCTAAATGGACTAAATAGGTTTTTTCTATGTACGTGTTTATGTGTTATACCAATAATAATTATAGAAGAAGAGGTCATTAATTTAAGAGGAAATTGAGGGACATGAGAGGAGTTGGGCAGGTGGAAATGATGTGTGTACAGTGTATGCATCAATCAGTACAGTGTACTGGTCTATTAAAATCTCAAATATATTTTTAACTGAAATTGCCACCATAGTTCCAGGAGCCAAACAAGATGTTTTCATGTTCTACAACCCTCACCGATATACACACACCTCTTTTTAATGTTATTTTGCCCAATGAGGCCATCTTGGGATTTGCTTTGACTGCCTTAAGAAGACAGAAGAGATGGCAGAAGAGATGGTGTGCCAGGCATCCTTCAAGAATTCTTGCATGAAGCCAAGCTGTGGCAGTGCACACCTTTAATCCCAGCACTCAGGAGGCAGAGGCAGGTGGATCTCTGTGAGTTCAAGGCCAGCCTGGTCTATATAGCAAGCTCCAGGCCAGCTGGGAGACCCTGTCTCAAAAAGGCCAAACAAAAACAAAAACAATAAAGAACTTTTGCATGCTTCTGATGGCCTTTTTACTGCTTCCTTGGAACTTAGCATGACTCCCACATGGCCAGGTTGGGCCACCAGACAATGAGAGAATGAGTGGAACAGATTCAGGTTGGCTCAGATGTCCTAGTTAAGGCCACATGATGGTCAGCCAGAGAAGTAGATCCAACAGGTGATAGCAGATTCATGCAGGTGCCCAGTGGAATCCAGCCCCAACTGCTAGTCAACAGGATCAAAAAGCTTAGCAACTGGATGTTAATGAGGGTTAAACAGTAGATGCTAACTGATACAGAGACATTTGAATATAGGAGGCCAGCACTATGCTGCACTGAGTGGAGAATGTCTCCCACAGGCTCGTGTGCTGAACACTTGGTCCCTGTCAGTGGCTGTTTGGGGATGTTTCAAGCCTTTGGGACATGTGACCTATCTGGAAGAAACAGGTCACTGAGAAGAGTCTTGAAAGTTTTATCCACCTCTGGTTCAAGCCCAAGCTCTCTGCTTCCTGTGTCCTACCATGGGCTGACCGGATGCCTCCTGCTCCTACTAGCACCAACCAAACTGCTCTTGCTACCTGAGTGGACAGAACTCCCCTAGACTGTGAGCTAAAAACAGTCATTTCACCCTTTGTTCCGACATTTTATCTCAGCAGTCAGTAAGTATCGGACGCAGTGTGGATGGGTGGAGAGTGTTGGGAATGAGGGACAGCCTGGAGGGAAGTCTGTCTGTGAAGAAGAGGAAGAGCTGACACAGCAGTACAGGTGCTCAGTTATGAGAACAGCCAGAGTCCCGGTGGAGGATCACAACATAAGGCTAGCTTTGGTCCTGCCTACACCCCGGGGATGGTAAGTGGCTCCTAGTCCTGCTGCCTTAGTGCCATTTTTCAGAAATTAAAGAGAAAGGGGCTATGTCACATATCCGAGATCACACAGGGGACCAAGGAAGGGATACTGTCTCTATACTTCAAGAGGTCAAAGGATGGAAAGTGTAGCTGCCCAGGATCACGAGGTGACATATGCCACCCTCAGGAATTCCAGGGAGCCCCGAAAGAGGGCTGAGCTTCTCACCCTATAGGGTTCAGCCCAATTTCACCAAAATTCTCATGGAGAAGGTCACCCTGTGAGCCAGAGAGCTTCCTGTTAGCCCGAGCTGACCACAGCACCGCTTCTAGCTACTGTAAAGAATGTTTTACATGCAGCAGCCTGCCTCAAGCTGTATACAGCTAGCCGCAATGTCGAAAATTGTATTTTCATTTGGTTCTTAGGAGAACAGGGGCTTGGAGGAAAGAAAATCTGGATGCGGCCTTGGATTCTGGCATTAGTGAAACGGCTACTTTGTTGCTAATTTTCCTTTCACTGAACGTAGAAAGGAGTAACTGTCTACAGAAACCAATGTTCAAAGCCAGAAAGCAGCAAAGCAGGGGCGAAGCGGGAAACCGAACCCCGGAACTACCTAAGGCAAAGGGAACCCCGGAACTACCCAAGGCAAAGGGAACGAAAGCCACACTGCCCACGCCAAACTAGCAGGGAAACGTTTAGTGTGGGGATGGAAGGAGGCAAGATTTTGAAATACCATGTGATGTATCTTTCCTCCTTAGTATTTTCAGAACCTGGGTTTTGTTTGGTTGCTTGGTTAGTTGGTTGTTTTTCGATCAGTGTGGCCTTCTCTCTGGTTAAGCCAGGAATCTGAAGACAATGCGTCACTGGGAATGGGAGACAGAATGCCACCCAGAGCCAAGAATTCTGCTCAGCTTGGAGTTTTGAATCCCATTTTCAGTATTATGTTTGCACATAAGTAATGCACCGACTGGACTTTCAAGCTGAAGGAGATTTCCTTGTACTTCTTAGTTGCTGTATAAAGAATCCAAAGTTGGCAAGGTTGCCCACAGCCAAGGTCGCAAAATGCTACTGAAAAGTCTCTGCCACACAAAGGAGGGTTGGAATTCCGTTTGCGGAGGAGATGCCTGTGAGTGCAAAACGAAAAGGAAAGGAGGTTCCTGGTGAGAGTCTGGCCTACTACTTCAGAGATGGAAGACAAAGCTAAGGAGGCGGCTTTGCAGAGAAAGCCCAGGTTCAGCGGAGCAGGCTGAGGGAGACTGCTAACCAGGAGCTCAGGGCAGCTGCCTAAGTCCCCAGGAGTGATTCTGTGTGGCAGGAAGCAGCTCTCAGCCTCCTGGGGATGGGGTGAGAGGTGCAGCACTGAGAAGATCCAGACCCAAGAAGAGCTCCGTGTTCTAAGGGGTCCAGAGCAGGAAGTTGGAAGACATTTCTGTGGTGCTGGGGATGGAATCCAGGGACCCTGTGTGCAAGAAAAACATGATCATTGAGCTGCGCCCCAAGCATTTTTCCTTTTTTCTTTTCTTTTTTTCTTTTCTTTTCTCTTCTTTTGTTTCTTTACTTTTCTTTTCTCTTTCCTTTCCTTTCTTTCCTTCCTTCTCTTTCTTTCCTTCTTTCTTCTTCCCTTTTTTTTTTTTTAATGCTAGAGCAACACCCTGGGGCTCCAAGTCTCAGTTTTCCTGCCTCAGCTTCTTGAAAGCTGAAATTACAGACATGGACCACCATTCCTAGCAGGTGGGAGACCCCCTTGACCAGGATCCATGAGAGAAATTCCAGACATCATAATGGACCTGGTTACAGACCCCAGATCCCAGCCATAGGGGAGGGGCCACCACTGCAGAATGTTCCCTGAGCAGGAGATCCATTGCTCATCCACAAGAAAGATGGTGTGGCTTCCAACCAGGACTCGGCTGAATCGTCCCACAGTTATCCTGAGACTCCCCCTCCCCATGGAGGCCGAGAGGAGAGGGGTAAGGAAGGATAAGGCAGCTAAGAAAAGCAGAAATGAAAGATGAACAGTTAACTCAAATGAGTTATCTTAAGTGAAAAGAGGGTCCACATAGCTGTGTAAAATGTAAAGAAGCTGCATAAATCTTTTCACATTTGGGTCAACATATGTGAATATGTACATACTCTGATCAGAGCATGGAGAGTAGTGGTAGTTAGACTGGGAGGTAGGTTAGAATGAGAGAGAACTGAACTGAGGAGGGGAAACTATACACATCAGATCTGATTTTGGAGGGCTGGGGCTATATTGGACAAACTAAGAATAAAAGTTATTTTTCTGGTGCTCCCAAGGAATTCTTCAGTCCTTCTGTGAAACACATACCCTCAGCATAAAGGGCAAATGTGAGAACTCTCCCCAGTTACCGGGAAAGATTGCTCAGTGGTTAGAGCACTGGCCGCACTTCCAGATGACACAGGTTCCATTCCCAGCCTCCACACAGTAGCTAACAACTCTCCGGACCTCCAGTTCCAAGGGATCTGATCTCCTGACCTCTGAGGGCTTTTCATGACACGGTGCACATACGTATATGCATGCAGGCAAAACACAGAAAAAAAAAATCGCCCCACTTTTGAGGAAAGTGTGAACAATATTACTCCCAAAAGGAAAACCTCATACAGCCATAACCGAGGAAAAGTCAGTTCGGCTCTGAAAAGCTCTTGAGCGGGGTCTGTGTTAGAACGCCTAGAGACAGACAGGAGTCTTGGCTCAGTGCAGCTGTCTCAAACATCTGTTTCACAACACATAAGCAGACTGGAAAACTGCCTTTTCCCTTACACCTTCCAGTTTGTTGTTTTAGCTCATAATTAGTTCAGTTTAAGAGAATAACCCAAACAAACTGACCTCACAGATTAAAAAGCATTCACTTGTCTTCTGTTTTAAATCAGCCTCAGCAGCTGTTTATGGCTTCGAACAGAACAAAATAATTAAAGTGATCCCTTAATGTTTTACACCTTGCAAATTAAGATTCTGAATAATCATCAAAACTTGGGAAAAACAAAAACATAAAAAGCCCCACACACCATCTCCTTCAAAGCAAAAGCGGGCTATAGCTGTGAGATCCTACAGTGTATGCACAACATCCAGGAAGGGCTTGGTTTGGCTGCAGTGGCAGTTTTTCTTCAAGAGGGGACATAGGAAGCAGCGCAAGCAGCAGCCGCCTCGGATGCAGGGCCTGCTTCTAAGTCTGAATGATAGCACGGTGCAAAGCATACAGACAATTCTGGTCCAGCAAAGCATCACTTCCGGGTCCAGCACGAGGCTCTCAGAGACTCTCCACTTCTTTTCCTCTCTGGACATTCCAAGTTGTACACAAGAGCTGCAGAAACCTTGCACATACCTTTAGGACCATCTAAATGTCACACAATGGAACTTATGAGAGTTCTAGTCACTTTTTAGGTCATCTTGGTGAGTCAGTTTGGAGACTTTACTGTTGTTTAAAAATAAGACTTCTTCGGTGCCTTCTTGGCCCTCCCACACAATCACACTCTGGGGGAACAGGGCTTACTCAGAATTTAAGATACAGTAAGCTGGCTGAAGTAACTTAAATGGACATCTTGGTCTGTTCAGGCTGCCACAGCAAAAACCTTAGGCTGCACAATTTATAAACAACAGACATTTATTTCTCCTAATTCTGGAAGCTAGGAGGTCTGTGGATGAGGCCCCAAGCAGATCTGGTGTCTAGTCAGGACTCCACTGCATGGGTGGTGCCTTCCATGTGTCCTCATACAAGGGCAGAGGGACTCACAAGCTCTCTGCGGCCCTGTTCATAAGGGTATTTCAGTCTCAATCACCCTCAGGGACCCTGTCTCTTAATTCCACTGCCCTGGGGGAATTTTGGGAGGACACAAACATTCAGACCTCAGCAAGTGAGTTCTTCTCTAACAAATCAGCAGGTGGGAGAAAGTTGTTAATAAGGACTCCCTTATCTCAGATTTACTTACCCTGAAGGTAAGAATGCCCCAACCTGCTTTTTCTTTTTCTTTTTTTTTTAAAACTGTTTTCTTTTTTTATTATTTATTTTTTATGTGTATGAATGTACTGTCTGCATGTAGGTTTGTGCACCCATGTTGTGCAATGCTGCGGAGGTCAGAAGAGGGTGTCAGATTCCCCTGGAACTGGAGTTAAAGACGGTTCTCAGCCTCCATGTCGGTGCTGGGGATCGAACCCAGGCCCTCTGCAAGAGCAGTCGGTGCTCTTAACCACCGAGACATCTCTCCAGCCCCATACCTGCTTTTTCTTGTAAATTTGAACAGTTCAGTTTTCAAAACAACTCTTCCCAAGTCAGTCAAGTATACGGATAGCTTGGCACCTGGGACTCCACTTGGCATGAGCTACACGTAGACTCTATTCCCTAACAGAGCACCTTTCAGCCTGGGATCCTAGCCTGCATTGAGGTGCACAGACATGCTGTTCTGAATAATGTAATAGGCCCCTTCTCCCTTGGCAGCCCCATTGTGACTCACCTTTTGTAGCCAAGCACATTCTAGAACCTATACAGGAACTAAGGGCAATAGGTTGATCCAACCTGGACCAATTTGGTGTTCAAAGCAGTAAGGCAGACTGTGTCCTTTGAGTGCACTTTCAAGAAAAATGTCACTTTTACCTTATGTAACATTTTATTCCTATCCATGATTGGGTATACATGTGATTAAATCAGATTAAAATCAGATGCATCATGGGGAAAGATACGCACAGTAAAGAAAGGCACATATAACCCATCTGTCAACCAAAACACCCCTTAGCAGCCAACTTCTTCTCCTGTGGACCTGATAAGCAGCAGCCAGGGCAGTAACCAGAGGACCTTGAGTACTCCTAAGTCTCAGAGCCTGTTGCTTGCTCTCTTCAGCGTATCTGATCTATACTGTCACTTTGCTTCTGAAGAGAGTTTCTTGCCACCTTGCAAATGGAGTGGGATTCATCAGTTCTTAAGAGACATCAAGAAATACCTGGAAACACCTGCTTCAGGCAGGGATCTACCAGCGGTACTCCTAATCTAGCAACTGAAATTCTGGGTATTTTACCAAAAGAATCAGAAGCATTGACTAGACAGCTGTGTACTCAGCATCTCATGGCTTCCTTCACAATATCCCAAAGCTAGCAACAACTCATGGGTCCATCCACAGAAGTAAACACAATGTGTTTAATACGCACGATGGGATATGACTCAGCTAATTCCAGTGGGATATTATGGAAGGGAATTTGGACACAAGCTACAGCATGGAAGAACCTGGAAGACGTCATGCTAAGTGAAGCAAGCCAGACACAGTGACACAATGGGACAAATATTGAGCATTCTACATACTAGGGGCACTGGGACCTGGTTTGGGGAGACCATTAACATATGAATTTCTCAGCCAGGCGTGGTGGCGTATGCCTTTAATCCTAGCACTTGGGAGGCAGAGGCAGGCAGGCGGATCTTTGTGAGCTCAAGACCAGCCTGGTCTACAGAGTGAGTTCCAGGACAGATGGGGCTACAGGGAGACCCTGTCTCGAAAAGACAAAAAAAAAAAAAAAAAAATTTCTCTCTTGAAGACTGGTAGTTTCTGGCAACAGTTTTCTGGCAGCAGGCGATAATTTGTTTTTCTCCAGTCTCCACAGACCTCGATACCCATGTTGGTTTTCCAGACATAGAGGAGAAAAGTCATTTTTAAACTTTTTGTATTCCCTACATATATGTAAGTGCACCCATGTATTTGTCATGCAATACCAGTGAAGGCCAGAAGAGGGCATCAGACTCCCTGGAACTGGAGTTATGGGCAATTGTTAGCAGCCATGTGGGTGCTGGGACTCGAACCCAGGTCCTGTGGAAGAGCAGCCATTGCTCTCACTGAACCATCTCTCCAGCTCCACCCAGTAGTTTTTTGTTGTTTTTTTTTTTTTTTTTTTTGTGTCTTTTCAAGACAGGGTCTCCCTGTAGCCCGAGCTGTCCTGGAAATCACTTTGTAGCCAGGCTGGCCTTGAACTCACAAAGATCTGCCTGCCTCTCTCCTCCCAAGTGCTGATTAAAGGCGTGCGCCACCCGCACTGGCTCAGTAGTATTTTTTTTTTTCTTTTTTCTTTTTTTTCTTCTTCATTCTGGGTCATTGTTTATGCTGAAGTTTATAATTGCTAATGGATCTCATATCCTGACAGCTGATCTTTCTTCAATGGTGAGAAAGATTTCCATATAACTATCAATACTTTTGTCTGAACTCCCTACTTGCACACACACACACACACACACACACACACACAATCACACTGAATAAGATAGCCAGCTATAACCTTTGTGACTGTATGTTGTTAATCCTAAATATGAGTAAATATCAATTGTAACAAAAAAATTTAACTCTGAAGATCATAGGTCAACTAGGTAATTCATCTATGTGATTCTATTTTTTTAAGAATAGAATTTATGGGCTGGAGAGATGGCCTAGCGGTTAAGAGCGCCGACTGCTCTTACAGAGGACCGGGTTCGATCCCCAGCACCCACATGCGGCCGGAGCCGTCTGAAACTCAATTTCCAGGAGAACTCCAGCTCCAGGGGAATCCGCAGACCTCTTCTGACCTCCGCGGGCGTTGCACGACACGGGTGCACCGACTGCATGAAGACAGTACATTCACACACCTACAGAACTAAATAAAATTAATAAAAAAAAAAAAATAAAAAAAAAAAAAGAAAGTTTATAAAGAATATCTTTTAGCAATCAGTAGATCAAAGTGGCATAAATAGCAAAAGAATTCCTGTTTAACTGAAAAGATGCAGATAAAGAATGAAGCCAGGTGGTGGTGCATGTCTTTAATGCCAGCTCTCGAGAGGCAGAGGCAGGTGGATCTCTGTGAATTCAAGGCCAACCTGGTCTACATAGTGAGCTCCAGGCCAGCTGGTACTAAAGGGAGACCCTGCCTCAAAAAAAAAAAAAAAGAAAAAAAAAGAGAAAAATGAGTGAATGAATGTTTTTTATTTGGAAATTTGAAAATAATGGTGGAAAAGTGTATGATAATTACACATCAGAAACACTGAAATATAAATTCTCTACCTCCCTTATATAGAAATCAAAGCATAAAGTACTTTTAAAAGTTGAAAATATGGGGCCGGAGAGATGGCTCAGTGGTTAAGAGCACTGGATGCTCTTGCAGAGGACCTGGGTTTGATTTCAGTACCCATAATTCCAGTCCATAATTCCAGTTCCAAGGGAATCTGAGGCTCTCTTCTGATCTCCACTGGCATTGCACAACACAGGTGCACTTTCCATACATACAGGCAATACAATCATACACATAAAATAAAAATAATAACAAAATATTTTAATTGAAAAATATAATCATTTCTTGTAGAAAATGGGAATAGAAGCTGGAGCTGAAGAAATTATAATGGAGAAAACAAGTGTTGGAATGAGATAAAATTAACTATTTGAGCAGAGAGAAACATCCCAAAGCAGAAAGCCCACCATCTCTTAAAGGATTAGAGAAGACCATGGGTCCATATCATCTCTACCATGTTGTTGGTGTATGTCAGCTGAGAAAATATTTCAACTGAATTGGAAAGTCAAACACAGCATTGTTCATCTTGAGCCTCTATGCCAGTAATCAAATGAGTAAAAATCACTCTCCTTCCATGGTGCTGGAGAGATGGCTCAGCAGTTAAGAGCACTGACTGCTCCTGCCGAGGACCTGGGTTTGATTCTCAGCATCCACATAGTGGTTAACAACCGTCCATAACTCCAGTTCCAGGGATCCATCATCCTCTTTTGATCTCCATGAGCACTGCATTACATAGGCATGCTTACATACATGCAGGCAACACACTTATACAGATAAAATAATATGAAATATTTAAAAAATCATTATCCTCTTAAAATATTGTCTGAAGTAGTCTATAAACTACTCTTGCAGTTATTTATTGTTTTCTATGGTGTTAGAATAGACCATCTAGGACTAAAGATGTGGCTCTGTTGGTAGAGTGCTTGCCTAGCTGCACAGAACTCTGTGTTCCATCCCCAGCACCATGTACATAGGGTGTAGTTGCAGCTTGTGATCCCAGCACTAGAGATATAGAAGGAGGATCTGAAATTTAAGGTCATTTCAGTTCTATAGTGAGGTGGAGGCCTGCCTGGGATACAAGACCCTATCTGAAAGAAAAAAGCAAGGAAGGAAGAAAGCAAGTAAAGGAAGGGGGGAGGGAAAGAGGAAGGAAGGAAGGAAGGAAGGAAGGAAGGAAGGAAGGAAGGAAGGAAGGAAGGAAGGAAGGGAGGGAGGGAAGAGATTCAAGAGAATCCAGCTGTTTGGTTTACAATGTGGCTGCTTCCCATGCCCCAATTGTGCAGGTGCTTGGATTATAGTTTTCAACTGTTATAAATGAGTATTTTGGATATTAAGAATATTCTTGTGGTGTTTTAGATGTTAAAGTTGCTATTTTCACAATCTCACTTCTCTTATGTATGTGTTGTGTATTTCATTTATATACTCAGAATCTCTCCTTTAAAGGTAGTGACTAGGGATTTATAGATGGCTCATTGGTTGGTTAAGAGTGCTTGTGGCTTTTGCACAGGACTAGAGTTTTCTTTTTTAAAGATATTTTATCTATTTATTTAATATGTCTGAGAATAATGCCTGCATGGGTCTAAGTGCACCTGTGCCAAAAATTTCAGTTATACACAAAAATAAAAGACCCTGAATTGCATATAACAAACCAGTAAACATCCTGCATAGTGGGAAGAAGTGATTTGTTTCTTATTTTGCTTATCAGGGTGCTTTAATCCATGCCACAATGAATACCCATCACTTAAAGAAAAACCAGAAACATTAAATTATTTTTTATCATTTAGAAACATACAAGGTAGATATTTCTTTCTCTTTCTAAACACATTTTTTATTTATTTATTTTTTGTGTGTACGCATGCGTGTATGTGTGTGTGAGTGTGTATACCAGGCACCTGTGGGTACCCTTAGAGGCCAAAAAGAAGGTAGACCAGGCTGGCCTCAGTCACATAGAGATCTGCCTGCCTCTGTCTCCTGAGGAATCAGAAGTTGTCAGATTCCCCTGGAACTAGAGTTATGGATGGTTGCTAACCACTGTGTGGGTGCTGGGAACTAAATCCTGGTCCTCTGCAAGAGCAGTCAGTGCTCTTAAATGCTGAGCCACCTCTCCAGCCCCGATATTTTTCTTTTTTGTTATTGTCTCTATATTTGATGCCTTCTGATTACTCTCCCCAGTCTCTTTCATCTCCCACCCATCCCTATCAACCCGCCCTTATCATGACTGCTAAAAACAAAAATCTTATTTAGCTGGGTGTGGTGGCAGATGCCTTTAATCTCAGAACTCAGGAGACAGAGGCAGGCAGATCTCTGTGTGACTGAGGCCAGCCTGGTCTACATAGTGAGTTCCAGGACAGCTAGGACTACAGGGAGACCTTGTCTTAAACAACAAACAAACAGCAAAAGATTGATGATTGATTGATTGATTGTGATTACATGGGGGAGGGGTGTGTATTCTACAATGTAGGGGTCAGAGGACAACTTACCAGAGTTGGTTCTCTCCTTCTACCATCTGAGTCCCAGGTATCAAATTCAGGACATTAGGCTTAGTGGTAAGCACCTTTACCCACTCACCAACCCAGTATCTTTTTTTTTTTAACAAAAACAAAAACATATTATATATATATATAATATATATATATATATATATATTATAAAATCTCCTCATACTATATACACTGTTTCAGAACCTGCTTTGCAATTTAACAATATATTCTAGAAAACCTATATGATTTTCTTACAACATGTTTTCATTGTGTGACTTAAATATAAAGGAAGGGGATCTGGAGAGATGACCTAGTGGTTAAGAGCACCTACTGCTCTTGCGGAGGACTGGGATTTGATCCCCAGCACCCACATGGTGGCTGAGAACCATCTTTAACTCCAGTTCCAGGGAAATCTGACACCCTCTTCTGACCTCCGCGGCATTGCACGACACGGGTGCACCAACCTACATGCAGACAGTGCATTCATACACATACAAAATAAATAAAATGTTTTAAAAATCTTAAAAAAATATAAAGGAAGGGACCAAGGTTTTCCTAACATTTCTACTATCATAAACATTGTGTGTTAGTCGATTTTCCAAAACTACAACAAATATCTGAAAAAAAAACCGAATCAAATAATTAAGAGAAAATTTTTTTATTTTAGCTTTTCTAGTCTATGAGCAATTGGTCCCACTGATTTAGGCCGAAAAGAAGGCAGAATATCACTGTGGGACCATGGGCCAGAACTCTGTACACAGCTACCCACAGGACAGATCCTCTCTGAGGATCCTAATAATTCCTAATAATCCCAAGACGGCCTTTGATCTGCCCTTCTTAAAGTTCTACTATGTCTCAAACATGCTAAGCTTGGAAGCAAGCTGCTAACACAAGGACCATTGCAGGGACAGTCAGGATCCACACTGTAGCAACGGAAAACACCATTACAGATAAACCCTGGACCCAATCTGAAAAGGAAGAAAATGTATAAAGCTTTGACATGTCTTGTCAAGTTTCCCCTGCAGAATGGGTGGGTCCATTTTGATAGATTCGCCCCCCCACTAAGATATAAGGGAATCTATTTTGTCAATCCTCCCAAATTTTTAAGTTGATTTTTTAAAAGCTTTAATTTTTATGTATATGAATGTTTTGCTGGAGATGCATATATATATACCTGCATGCCTGGTACCCTTGGAGGCCAGAGGAAGGCATCAGATCCTCTGAAACTGGAGTTGTAGATGGTTTGTGAGTCACCATGTGGGTGCTGGAAACCAAACCCAGGTCCTCTGCAAGAGCAGCCAGAGCTCTTAACTCCTGAGTTGTCTGTGGTCCTCTTGCATTTTAAATGAAAGCAAAGGTGCCTAATATGGGACCCATAGAGATGACTCAACAGGTAATGGCCTTTTCCACCAAGTTTGATGACCTGAGCTCAATTCCAGGGACCTGCATGCGGAAAGGAGAGAACCGAGTCCCCGAGTTGTCCTCTGACCTATGTACTTCCACCAGGGCATTTCCTTGCCCTCCCAAGAAATAAATAATAAAGCTATAATAAAAATGTAGAGTATCTAACATGGTGCCTGCATTTAGCAGCATCATATAAAATCAGTTCCCATTCTATCCCATTCTCATCTGGGAGAGAATCCCATTTTTACACCAGTACACATGGGCCATTGGTTTGGGGACATTTACTGAATTGGAAGTAGTGAAACTTTTATATGTGGGTTGTCTTGGTGTTTTCACTGTGTCACAGGAGTGAGTATAGACCATTCCAGTCTCAAATCTTCATGGAACAAAATTCAACTAAACATCTTAAACTATTTGGACTGGGAAATTTTATCTTCTTGATCTAATCCCATTAAATAAAGGAAAAAGAATTTACTTGCCATTCTTGGTTGCTGCTCATCAACAAATAAGATTCTTAGTTTCTTAAATGGAAATAAAATTTCCAAATACTTCAAATCATAATCTCTGTTTCATGTGAATGCCTTAGAGATAGGTAATGGTAACATCAAAGTTTATCAGAAAAACAGAACCCATAATGCCATGATCTAAGAAAATTAATTTTAAAAATTTTTAGAAGCTAAAAAAGGTTAAAGAAGAAACAAGTTATTTTTAGTGCAAGTTATCCTGATAATAGTAAATTTTAACTGCCAAAGGTAGAGGATCATGGCAAGGATTCCTTAAAGGAAATCTATTTAAAATTCCTTCCACCTTAAACCCCTTTCAAACAGAAAGAGGCATCTGCTACCCAGAGAGTAGATTGTGTGTTCTGGATGTCCATTTAGAATAAAGCCCAGGAAAAACAAAACAAAACAAAAAACACCTCATCCTTGAAACATAAAGAATTAGAGCACTTTTGCTTAAATAGCACAAAACAAATATCACAAAAACTCCCACACAGAAGGAAGAAAACAGTACATCTTCTTACAGTCTGTGCACACTAGCAGGATGGAGAGATCTTTCCGAGGCTGCATTCTCGGAAAGCTGAGAGTGCTTTTGCTGGCTTTGATATTTTCTAGTAAGATAAGCATTTTCTATAACACCATTTCAGAAAAATAAGCTCCCAATTGGGTTTCAAATTCAATTTTTCATGTTCTTATTCTTAAGGTGCTACATTTCTGGTGTTTACAAATTTGAACGCAAATTCTTACTTAGATACACAAGAGGATATGCCTGTGAATTTTCTAAGTGTTCGATTTCTTTACAAATGGCATGTTGCCTTTATTTTACGCATTTGTTAGTTACAAAAAAATAGAAACACCTTGTTTCCTAAGACCCGGCCTATCATAAAGAATCCAATCTCCCCCTTCAGCATTCACAAGTCCTTTTTGTTGCTGTTTCTGCAGTTTTTCTCCATTGTTTCATTTCCAGGACCTAGTGATACAAGAATATTTTAAGACCTGAAGATGATGACAGAGTTTCTTTTAACGACCCTAGAATTACACAATATGCTCATTCGTTTCCTTAGCTGCCATAATCCACTCGTTCTAGTTGTGTTCCACAGCAAAATGAACTTGAATGTAGACATCAGGAATATGTAGTGTTGGAAGGTAATAGACTTACTTTATTCTTTACATTTAATCCTTAGTGTTAATGTTTCTTTGCCCAAGTTATTCCTTTTTTAAGACTCTCCTCTGAAAAGCAGCAAAGACAAGTGGGTGTTTTATGAAACCCTAAAACTCTCAAAAATGCTTTACCTTTTTATTGGCGTCTCTATCACTGGTCTAATTTTTGTCTTGTACAAGCTTTTCATTTTGTACAAATTATTTACATTGAATTCAATTAGGTTTATGGTTTTCTCCAGAAGATGGCATATACAGAACCTAATATTTTTCAATAAAACTGCCTTGCCTGCTCTTTAAAGCATTCACGGAGATTGCTGGCTTTCCGAACTGATGCATACAAAGCTATTTTTCTGGCAAGTGTTAGATGCTCGGGACAGTTAGTTCCCAAACATTTCAGCACACCAAGGTTACATATGTGATTCTTATAAGTGGATTCTAATGTTTCTTAACCTGATAAAATGCTATTAATCCTTTGCAGCCACTTTTTAAAAAGTACTTCGTGTGCTGCAAACAAGTTCAGAAATTCAGAGTAGTAATTTTATGTAAAGAATATTATCCTTACATGAGCATAAATTAATTTCTTTCAATAAAAGTGTTGGTGATTCCCTGTGAGGGAAATGAAACATACCATTGTTTACACTCAGTATGTCCAAAATGAAAGGAGTCCTTTTCCTTGTCATAAGCATGTTGTGTGGTATGTGGAAACAGTTGTATATTGTCTGGGATGTTAGATGGTATTTGGGGGAAGTGTGGGATGACCTCAGGGTGCTCCCTTCAAGTACAGCTGCTTAACTCTAAATTCTATTTAATAATCATTTGTGAAATCACCACATCTCCTCAGAACTCTCCTGTGGGTTGCAAGTGGTCAAACAGACACAATCAGAATGGCAGGATACTCAGATAGGTTTAACAGAAAGGGAATTCTCAAGATGTTTGTGGGCGACTCCAAAACTGGACACTGGGAAAGCCATATTCTTTATTAAAATCACTACAGATACAAAAGCATCATTGAAATATGTATATCATATGCATACAGCCTCAAGTCCTTGAAAAATTATCACAAATCCATTGGCTTTACATTTCATTACATAATATGTCCTTAAAACGTAAAGATGAAATAGAATGAAAAGATTCTTGTAATTTTCAGGGAAGAATATCATTTGCATTTTATCTGGGTATTTTCATTTCGATTCTTTGAAGCATTGGTTAATAAATGCTTCCCAACTCTGGCTTCTTGGCCATGGGAGTGGTATGGCCTGTGTCTGATATAATTTAGTAACTTCTTAGCTTCTCATGTGTAATCAAATTTCAAGTGTATCTTAACATTTCTGTTGCAAGAGCCAGTCTGCGGATGTTGGATATACAGCCAGCAGCAGCTTCCTGGAGATCCTGGTCCGGGGACCCAACCATGTCCAGTAGAAGCTGTTACATATCAAGGAAGGAAGGTAAATAAGAACAAGACTGTTAATCCAAACACACAAAGCTAGGCCACTGAAAGAATTTTAACTAGTACAGATTTATGTAAAGGCAACAAAAGAGCTGATGGGGTGGCTCAGTGGGTAAGAGTGCTTACTGCCCAAGCCTGAGGACCTGAGTTTGCATCCCCAACATTCATGTAAAAGCCAAGAATGCCTCCTGGGCCTATAAGCCCAGCATTCAGGGAAAACACAGGCAGATCCCAGGAGACGACTCCTCCACAGCATAGCAGAAATGGTGAGCTCTGGGGAGTAAGGATGAGAGCAATGAAACAGCACCAGAGGGGCTCCCCTGCCTCTAGACAAACACACACACACACACACACACACACACACACACACACACAGTAGAAGGGGCATGGAGACACACGCAGAGGCAGGAAAGAGCATAGGAAATCCCACTTGGGTGAGTGCTAAGGTTTCTCAGGTGCAGGAATTCCTCACGCGGTTCTTACCTTTTTATTTTCACAGCTGGGCCAGACCCTTTCTTTGCACATTAACTGCTGGGGGTCTGTTTCTGAAATGTCTCTTGTACCCTTTGTGTCCTTTCCACTTCGAAGAACAAACCAATAGACTGTCCCCAGAGGACTAGTAGAGCCTCTTAGATGTAATCCCCCTGAATTCTGTCTGTCCAGTCACATAGCTTCCTAATTTTATTGTCCCTTAATAGAGACTTTCATTGACATCCAATGCTAAATAACAAGAGCCCAGTCTACTAGACTGCTTTGAAGGAATTGTGGAGCCTGCCCTCCGTTAACTTTCCAGCCATTCCTTTCTCCTCCTGCTAAATAGTATACAGCAAGGTCTCATTTCACCACTTCTCTTGCCTCACTTGATGACACGCCTCTATTTAAAGTACCCCTTGGCCTCTTCTCTGGGTTTGAAATTTTTATTCACCTTCTAGGATATTTCTAAACAACATTCCCACAAAGCCACAACTGATTTTCATTAAACAACAAGCCATTTTCTCCTCACAGAGCTGCAGCAGTAGATGCCGGCACCTCCTGCCCCCTTCTGTTTCCTTTAAACAGATAATTTGGGTTCATGTTTTCTGTCCGTTAGACTGTAAATATGTAAGGTAATTGCTGATACCATCTATATTACATTTATAGGTGTCAATTAATAATAAAACAAATGTGCTAGAACTTTAAAAATCTGGCAGCTATGATTCTAGTAAAGTAGTTTAGAGGTTTGTGTGGATATTCTGCTTTCCATGCAGAAGCAATGGATTACAATTGTGGACAATAGGAGGACATGAAAATGAGTCTGTAAGCAAAGACAGAAGAGACGCACTGTGAAACGGTGAGTGTGTACTATATTGGGAATTCCTTCAGAGCTGATGAGGATAAGAACAGAGAAGGAATTCATTCCATGGCTATTGGGGAAAGAAATACAAAATTGAATGCCCAGGAAACACTGTGTTTTCAAATAGAAGAAAATAAAAATGGCAATCTCATATCATTCCTAAACATTAATCCAGGTGAATTTATGACTTACATGAGAAGAGATGTAAAATCTCCACAACTGTGGATGAGGACTTCCTGACCAGATTGGAGTATGGGGGGACCTGGTCTCTCTGCTTGACCTCATCTCCAAGGGCTCACCCTGGATCTTATTTTTTCAACAGTCAGAGCACAGCATCTTCCCTTACAATGTGGCCGTTCCATAAATCCTGTTCGTTCTCATTCCTTGTGTGCACTGACTCATACATTTTCATCTTCAACAGGCCTGTAGCTCTTTGACTTCGACTCCATGGTCAAATTTCTTAACCCTCCTTACATGACATGAAAGTCATAGTGGTGCACAAGGCCACCTTGACTTCCCCTGTCACCACCAGTGACCAAGCCCTGCAGAAGGCAGTATGTGGACAATGAAGCAGAGGAATCCCCTGTAAATTCAACTACAGTGGGATTCACTGCCTCACAACCTGCATTCTCTTCCCTCCCTCTTCCTTCTCTTTGTCACCCCCCCCCCAGGTCACTTTCTGACTCTTCTCAGTCTTCAATCTCCTTGGCCTCCTTCCAGCCCACCCTCAGCAGATAACTCATGGACTCTGGAACTTGATAAAAACCACTCTGTAGGAACTATTCCTAAAAATGCAACCCTAGCCACATCGTGAGATATCTTCATCCCCTCTCAGCCACCACAGATGTCTCTCTATTTTCTTCAAGGCTTGCCATGCCAGTTTCCCCTCTCCTTAGGTCATCAATTAACCCCATTTCTTAGAGTTTGATCCCCAGAATCCACATAGTGGAAAAAAAGAACTGACTGTGTTGGATGCCAGGATGTGGTCATCAGATGGAAGGAGTCGGGGAGATGAGGGTGGGAGTTGGATGGAGTCATTCATAACTACTTCCCTTACCACTACTGCTACTGCAACTTCCCACTTTCCTGAACAATTGATTCTTTGTTTCTAATTAATCATTCAGAGTATATCTTGAGCACTTTCTTAGATTCTTGCAGGCTTTTCTCTTGTCCTATTCCCTAAACAATAAAGAAAAATAATGATTCATAGAACATTAATATTGCATTAAGGATTATAAGTAACGTAGATATAATTTTAAATCTATGGAAAAGAAGGGGTGCAGATTGCATGCAAACACTGCACCATTTTGCATGGATCACCTGTGGATCTTGGCATCCACTAGGGGTGCTGGAATAAAGTCCCTGTAGATACTGAGGAAGGAAATAGGGAAGTTTGGGGGAGTTCATACAGATTGAGTTCTGTTCTGCTGTTTTTCTCCAGCATCATCCAGTAACCTCTGTGCAGGATAAAGAAAATACATTGTAAGATTGGAATTAATCTGAACATCAGAAGGCCTGTGCTAAGTTGGGAGGGAAGTATAACACAGGAGGCTTCTGGTAAAGTAGAAGAATAAAGAAGAGAGACCTCAGTGGACTAGGGAAACAGTTTTAATGGAGTAGAAGGGTAGGAGGAAGGGTCAAAACAGAACATTCTAGTTGGAGAATGAAATAATTAGAATTTAAGATTTCATAAAGTTCTTACGGGTATTGGCAATGTCTAGGCTGTTGGCCATGGGAATGCAGGTAAGAAGATAGAATTGGCAGGTAATTGTACACCCCCCCAACAGGCTCACACTAAGGCACACATATATGAAGGAGGAAGAGCGGCTGGGTCTCTTCCTGGCTTTGACTCTGTCAGATAGCAGCTTGTATTTACTTCCTCTTCTTATCTTGCAACTTTTTTTGAGACAAGGTCTCACTACATAGCTTAGGTGGGGCCTGAATTTGTGGTGCTCCCACTTCGGCCTCCCAGTTGCTAGGATTAAGGGCTGTGCTGTACAGGGCACTACTGTGGTCTGAATATGAAATGTCCCCATAGGCTAATGCATGTGTTTTAATGCTTGGTTCCTGCTGCTGGCTCTGTTGGAGAAGGATGCGGTAAAGCTTTACTGGGGCAGTACTTCACTGGGGCTGGGTTTTGAGGTTTCATAGCTTAACCTCACATCCTGTTCTCTCTCTGCTTCCTGGGTTCCCATGACATATGATTAGGCAGCTTCCTGTTCCTGCTATCATGCCTCCCATATCAGACTCTATCCCTCTGATACTATAAGCCAAAATAAATCCTTTTTCACTTGAGCTGATTTTAAAAATTATTTTTATTTTATGGGTATGAATGCTTTGGTTGCATGTATGTAATTGTATCACATGTGTGCAATTCCAGCAGAGGGCAGAAGAGGGTGTCACATCCCTGAAACTGGAGTTTCAGATAGTCTTTAGCCATCATGTGGGTGCTAGGAGTCAAACCCAGGTCCTCTGGAAGAATAGCAAGTGTCCTTACCTACTGAGCCATCTCTGCAGCCCTACTCTGGGCTGTGTTTAGTCAGGTATCTTAACATAGCAACAGAAAAGAAGTGAATACAATACCCAACCTAGCTTGCAAGTTTTAAATCATGGTTTATGGTTGAGTATTTTTCTCAATCTATTTGTTCATACTTTGTCTTCTTGTATTAGAGAAGCTCAAAAGGCAGATAGAGCTAGGAGAAGTTTAGTCCGTTTCTTCTAAATCCATGTCTCTTGCAGCCTGTTCTATTTTTTCTTGCTTATTTAACCTTTACCAACCGGCTTCCCACCACTGCCTACCCTGTTGCCTTTAGTATTTTGAGTCTTCACTATCAATCTGGAGATTTCACTTCATCAAGCCATTATTATTAAATATGAGCAGTTTGTGTGTCAATGCTCAGGGCGGCTGATATTAATATTTTCATATTGCCAGATGGGGCTATGATTTATTCACATCTGCTTCCCAATGTTGAGTTCTTTTGCCAAAACAAAATGTTACTGGGTTGTGGCTTGTAGATTCGTGGTAGAGCACATCTTAGAACACACAAAGTCCTGGGTCCAAAGTCCTCTAGTACCAAAACTCATTCCCAACAACAAAACCCAAACTGTGCCAGTCAGTTTCTTGGTAAATTCTACAAACTGTTGAAGATGTTTAAAGTTGCTAAAGTTTTCCATATACACGACTTCTGAGATGGTATCCATTCTAATTAGCATGAGCAGCTCCAGCTAGACAATCCCAAGTAAATGATTTGTAAGGGTTTTCCAGTCCCACTGTTGATGCTGTTGTTTTATACATCAATACAGCAATAAAACTTTGCCAGTAGTCTAAATCATTCATTCAAATTAGTAATATTGATTACTGTGTTCATGTTATTGGCATGGCCAGTTTCTCACAATAAACTTAAAACTTTTTTTTCAAAAACATTTTTTTATTATTTTTATTTTGCATATATTAGTTTTGCCCTGAACATATGTAAGTACAATGCCCACAGAGGTCAGAGGAACTGGAACTGGAGTTATGGGTGGGTGTTAGCCATTAAGTGGGTGCTGAGAATCGAATCTGGATCCCTTACAAGAGTAGTCAGTGCTCTTAACTGCTGAGCCATCTCTCCAGTCCCTCAATGGACCTTTTTACCCTGTGACCTTTTCCAGGCCCTGAAGTAGACGCTTCATGTGCTGTACTAAATGCTTGATTTCAACCAGCAAACTGGATACAGAAATAATCTTGATTCAAATATCCTACTAATTGTTTGGTAAAATGGAGGGCTGTAGCTGGCCATACGCAGCAGTTCCACCCTACAGGACCAGCATACCTGGCCCAGACTCTGGTCCCTGGTTTCCCCTGAGATAGCTTTTGTCATTGTTTTTTTTTTTTTTTCCTAGACGTGATGAAACAGAAGTATAGCTACAGATTCTAAATACCTTGGAAAGGAAGTAGAGAATAGAGTCTCAATTCATGACATCTGTTCCTTTCCAGAAAACTTCATTCAAGCAATCAAGAGTGTGGACTTGGGGACACAGCATCTTGGATTTGCAACCCAAGTCCTCCCCTGACTGGGCCAGTCAGCAAACCCCTTACCTCCTGGAATGGTGAAGAAGAGTGAGAGAATGCACACTCAATGTGAGTTTGAATAATTCTTCCCATGTAGACCCTTCAATCTCTCCCTCTTCCTGTTTGGTCTGGTTGTTTCTGAGCTTTATGATATTCTAAGCATGTCTTATGTGAGGAGGAAGCATGAAGCAGCCCAGGTTGGAGAAGCTACCCCACACTACAAAGGGCAGAGGAATTCCCATAGAAGCCCAAGAGATTCATGTTGAAACAGGTTTGGAGCAGCATGGTCATTTTAGAAGCATATTTAAGGTAAAAGAGACAAACCAAGTAGTAAAACAAACACCCTCTGCCCACCCCAGAAATCTGAAAGGAGTTTCACACTTCATGATTGGGTGTTCTCTTTCCAACAGAGAGCAGAAGTAGGCAGAACACTGTTTTCATGGGGACAGGAGATGGACTGCAGGCATTCGAACTTGAGCTCAGAATCCTCGAATCCATATGACATTGGGTGGACATGGCAGCTCAATTGAATCCCAGTGCACAAGGGGCAGAGACAAGAACCCCATGGACAAGCTAGACCAGGCGAACTGAGTTCAGGTGAGAGACCTGCTTCAATAGACAGATGGAGAACAACTGAAGACGTTGGGTGGGCATCAACATCTGTCCTCCATATGCATCAATACACACATGCAAGCACATATGTGAATATACATACACAAATGCACATGTAAAAAAAGTAAGGAAAGAAAGAATGAAAGGAAGGAAGGAAGAAACAAAGAGGTTTTGAGTTGCAGTTTAGCTACCAGGCTTCCACTTCTCTGACTGCACTTCCTGTCAGGACTGGACCCTGAGGTTTCCTGCGGGTTCTACATTTGCATAGCACAGCCAGGAACCCAACACAAAGTCCATAAATATCAGGGATGCTGCGTTAAGAATGTCAATCATTTGGTGATTATTTCACCAGTTTCCAAGCCTGGTTCTGGCACTGATTTTCTGGAGGCCCTAGAGGGTCAAGAAGGAAGGAGGAAGGAGGAATTTGGGCCCTGAGGTCAGCGCAGCTCCTGTCAGCACTTGCTCCAGGCCCCTGCTCTTGCGTTTGGATCATCCACACTTCTCTGGGCATCCGCTGCTGCTACCTTGCCAGGCCCCCTTGGAAAGGAACCCTTTGATCTGATGCCTGTCAGAACCAAACAATGATTTAGCTTCTCCTTCCCCCCGTCCGAGGTCCCCCGCTTTGGGCTTTCCAAGTTGTCTTTATTCCCAAACCCTTGGTATAATTCTCTACTGAATAAACCAGTGAACTTTGAGTGAGAGCAACCAGCAGCGAGTTGGTGTTTTCAAGAGTCAGTCAGGTAAAGAAGGGTTCAAAGGAGGGGCTCTTTGCCCATTCATATGCTTTCTGTTAGAAGATCCAGGTGGTACTCTTTGAGTGACCCCAGGTGAGTGAATTTTTCTTGTGCCTCACAAACTTTTAGTCCTAAAAGCACCAAGAAACTACTCTTTGGTGAATTCACTTTGCCTTGTTCTTAGGTTAAACAAAACACTTCACGCTACATCCCTTGTTGAATGCATAGTCAATGTTTGCTTTAACTAACCAACAGGGCCCTGCAATCCATTATTTAAAAAAGCATAAACTAGGCAGGGGAGACAGCTTTGCCAGCTTTGCCAGCACAAGGACCTGAGCTTAATCCTTTAAAGACCTCTTTAAAAACCCAACCAAAGAACAGCAGCAGCAGCAGCAGCAACAACAACAACAAGTCATAGTGGGTTCATACTTGTAACCTCAGGGAGGTAAACAGAGACAGGTGGATCCCTTGGGCTCACTGGCCAGTCAGCCTGCTGAAGTTCTACTTGGCAAGGTATAGCTAGGTAAAAGAGCCTCAGTCTAAAACAAAATGGAGAGTCCCTAAGGAACAACATCTGAGATTGTCCTCTGGCTTATAATGCACACACACACACACACACACACACACACACACACACACATACATACACACACATACACACATACACACACACACAGAGCCTAAAATATGGGTATTAACATTTTAGAAAACTACAAGATAAAAAGAAGAAACACATGGTGTGGCATGGTGCATATGGTAGGCAGTGAGTTGCTTCCTTAAAATTACCTTGAATTCTCCGGCACCAGATCTGCAAGTTGCCTGATGTTTGCTTAACATGAAATGGTTTTATTAGCTACAAACTTGCTGTGTGCCAGACGCGGTGATTTCTTCCTTACTAGCTCCCCATTTTACTTAGGCAGAAACATTCTCAATCAAGGGTATAGAATTGCAAGTTTGGAATTTTCTGAGTGCTTAAGGATATGAACAGCTTGATATTTGAGAGACAGCAAGAGCTGAAGAGCGTGGAATCCTAACCACTAGACCACCAGGGAGTGCCAGGCTTGCTATAAGAGAAAGCCTCCCAGGAACCCTCTTTTGGTTTAGCTGCTGAATCCAAATCCATTGTTTTCCCTGAACTTAGTCATACTTTATGGTCAGGAAGTGTTACTGCTTACTCTGTGCTAACACTCAGAGGCTGTGGACATGATGCAGTTGTATAGATTGAATAAGGACCAGCTAATTGCCCACACCACCAGCTGAACAACATGGACTCTGTACATGTCTGAGAGCTTCACAAGCAAACTGTCACTCTGTGGAATACTTTAAAACCAGTGTATATATCCACAAACTGCTCAAAATCATGAATTTGGTAGGCAGTTAACGAACATTCTGAATGACTGCACTGAGTGCCAGGTGAAGGCCCTTTATAATTTTTTGTGATGATTATACTTTAAAAGCAAGGGTTTTCTTAGGAAAGCAGATGCAAATTGGATTCAAGTGAGCATGGAATCCGTATCCCTCTTTTTGCTCTAAATTTATTGAGCTATTGACTTTTTCCAATTATAAAGGCATTTTTAATATTATAAGGAGGAAAAACACCTCAGGTTTCACCGTTTGAAGTTTGTTCCTTTCAAAAGCTTTCCTCTTTTTAATCATCCCTTCCCCCAAACACACCCAAGGACTTTAAATTTATTGGGAGTTTCATATATACACTGACGGAAAGCTAGCCCCTTTGCTTTAAAACTTAATTGCACAGAGCACTTTAAAACATCATTCAAACAAATAACTTTTTACAGCTTTGAGCGAACAAGGACATGGACAGGACACAATGGGTGGCTTGTGGATTGGGCTGCTGAGAGGGCTATACTTCCTCCAGTGTGAAAGGCTTTGATCTTGGAACGCAGCCGTCAGCACACAGCTGTGACCTGTGGTTCACATCTCCTGGAAGGTGACACATAGGTAGTCTGGGAACCGGTATCTGCATTAGATTTTTTACTTCCATATTTAGCAGTTCAAGGTTTTCGGGCACATTTCAGTTGTATGAAAACTATGCACTCCTTTGAGTGATAACACATTTTCTTGTGGTTTGACTCTAACACTGTTTGAGTGAGCACGGTCTGCAAATAGGAGATTTCATTAAAGCTGGATGAGCTCTGAAATACCTGTGTGCTCACCCAACTTACAGAAATATCCTGAGTTTCTAAAGTTGATTTGAGCCCGATGTCTGTGGCTATTTTCCTGTTTATAAGACATCGTGGTGATTGTAGCATGACGGTACAACTCAGTAAGGACCGATGCATTTGGACTGTCTGCCTGCAGAATGGCTTCTCCAGCTATTAGCTTTGGTGGGATCTCTTCTGCTGTTCCTGCACACACTCCACTGCAGTTTCTTCCACAGCCCAACCCTGAGCCTTGGTAGCTCACTTCATATGATTCTAAACCCAAACCAAGGGTCTCAAGGCACATTTCACTGTTGCTGTTTGGGGCAAACCTGTTGATTCTGTTTGGTTAGTGCAGGGCCTTGCCTTTTAATGGTGTCTGTCCTGCTCCAGGTGACAAGGAGCATGCCATATACTATAGACGGAATGAATGTCCACACCAAAACTCATGTTAAAAAGTAATCCTTATGGTGAAGTATTGAAGGGGTGGCAATTTAATCCTGGGTATTTAGAGGTGGGACCTTTGGGAGGTAATTAAGGTTAAATGAGGCCATAAGGGTGGGGCCCTAATCCACTGAGACTGTGGCATTATGAGGAGAGTTGTGGCCTGAGTTAGGATTCTCAGCCTCACCATGCATTCTCCTCTCTGCCTTGAGATTCTATAGGGAGCACCCACCAACAAGAAGAGCTTCACCAGATGCTATTGTTTAATGTGGAATTTTCCAGCTTTCAGAATTGTGAACTGAATAAAACTTCATTCTTTATAAATTACTCAATCTATAGCATTCTATTACAGCAACAGAAAATAGACTAAGTACTGGTGTTTATGTAATCTAAGATGTGCATTGTCATTGGAATACTTTCAAGTTGTCTCTTAGATTTCCTTCAAGTGTAGAGGACAGCCATATAATCCTTACTCAGGTATGACTCTGAGAGCTTCAATAATGACTGGCCTGGCAAGATATGCCCACTGGTACAATAGTGGCACAAATGTGTTAGGAGTAACCACCCACTTTCAGATTAAATTTAAGGCCCATTTAGGAGATGGAGCCAATAGGTGGCACTGTAAGCAGGGCTAAGAACCTATGGCTAGATGAGGCCCAGGCCATAGGGGGGAACCTACTACAAATGGGCAGGGTATTAAACCGACTCCTAATGATTTATTGTTATACACATAGATTACTGCATCTCTCAACTATCACCAGAGAAGCTTCTTGCAGTAGATCATGATTATCATAAAGACCCACAGCTGGCCAGTCTGAAGAGAATAAGAGACATCAGAGTGCTTGTCCGTAAAAGGGAAACCTGTATCACACCCTCTTCTCCCAAGGCCCAGGGGTCATGGTGGAAGAGGGGGCAGAAAGATTCTAAGAGCCAGACATGGTGGATGACAAGGGACCATGTTGTCTAGATACAAGGCAGTTGCACATATGAACCCACAGTGATTGTGCCAATATGCACAAGACCTGTGTAAGACCAAGCCAGACAATACTCTCAACATGGACGGAGGTGGTAGGCACGAAGTCACAGCCCTAGTTGAAGGACTATTGGCAATGGATAGCTGCTGGGAAAGGGAGAGTTGATTTTCTTTAAGGATGTAACACCAGGTAGGTTAACTAGGCTCCAATCGATAGACCCACAACCAATAGTATTGGGGGAACAGAGATTAGACTGGAAAGGGGAGAAGAGCAGGATGAGAGCAAAGATGGGGGAGGGGTCTGAATATGATTGAAATACACTGTATGAAATTATCAAAGAATCAACAAAATATTTTAAAAGGAATATCAATTTATACAATAATTTCTAGGATAAAATGTAAGTAAATGACAGGATAAAGTTATTTAGAATTACATTTTGCTATTGAACACATCAAATTCCAGTGGATCTTACTCCAGAGATGGGGAAAATGTTCCCAGAGACTGTGCCTTATATAAGGATGTTTTCCTAACAGGACACACACGGGAACTAAATGCAACACAGAATGTCAATGCTGTTATCTCATAAATGATGGTTGTTATTACTACTGTTGTTTTCTCAAGTTGGAAGATACTGAGTAGGAAGATCAACCTTTTTTGGCCTTTTTTGAGACAAGGTCTCCCTTTAACTCCAGCTGGCCTGGAACTTTCTATGTAGACCAGGCTGGCCTCCATCTCAGAGGGATCTACGTGTCTCTGCCTCCTGAGTGCTGGTACCAAAGGTGTTCATCACCAGGCCTGGCTAAGATTAACGTTTTGTAGGGTGTGGATGCACAGTACTATAATCCCAGCACTCAAGAGGCTGAAGAAAAAAAAAAGATCCTATGTTCAAGGCTAGCCTGGTCTACAAGGTGAGACCCTGTCTCAAAACAAAAATTAAAATTCTTTGCTTTGATTCTATTGTATTCTTCCAAGTAAGCAATTTTAGTTTCATTAGACTGAAAAGCAATGTTAATAAAAGGTTTGTGGTGCCCTGTGAAAAACAATGTTAATAAAAGGTTTGTAGTGCCCTGTTATCTAGGCAAATGTTGGAACATTAGAACTAACATATATCTATGTTCATAAAATTAATCATTCTCATACAAATTGGTTTCTTCCTAATTAGTTTCCAGTCCAGAAGGATATAAGATATCCTTGAGACCCCTATCTTAGGAACTACTGACATTTGATGGCTTCTGGGGGAGTGTACTTGAAGGATAGAGCCCCAGTAGATCACTCACACCCAGGAGTATTTGGGCAACACAAATTAGACTTGGTGGGTTACAGAACAAGAACAGTAACAAGAAACAAAAGAACACAAACTTGGGAGGAATGGAAGATGGCGACAGATCTGGGAGGAGTCTGATGGAAGAAATGGGGTGAATATGATCAAAATACATTGTATGCATGTATGAAATTCTCAAGAATAAAAATATTCTATATATTTGTAGAGGACAGCTTATGAATAGCTCCTATCTTATTAGTGTGACTGAATTAAAGAACTTGATCTTCTTGCAAGAGAGATCCATGTAAGATCAACATTGCAGCATTAATCAAAATCAAATGCTTTGTAATTCACATTTTACCCCTTATTTTGAGTTGCAAAATGTTGAAGTTAGAAAATTCATTCTAATAAAAGAATGGGGGAGGAGACAATGGAGACTGAGGTCACAGCGTTTTGAATGGTTAGCGCCCCACTCTTTCTGATTGTGCTTTGTAAGCCCCTCCAAGGGAAAGATCTATAGATTCTGAAATTCCTGTCAGTGGAAGAAAGCAAAATCAGCAAAGGTGCAGTGTGGGAAAGGGGCCATGGGAACGGCGTGCAGAGCATCCAGACAGAAATCTGTAAGGCAGGCTATGCTGCTCTGTACTTTTGGGTTGGCGTTCCATATGGCTTTCATCTACTAGGAGGTCAAAACAAAACAAAAGAAATGAACAAAAGCCCCACAAAATGCCTTAGGACATACAGTAAGGAACTTCATCAATGTGTGCTCAAGCTGAGACCACCTATGGGTTAGAATACGGCAGGTTTGTTCCTAGGCTTACCCTGGAAGAATCATATCTTGTAGTTCTGGACAAATGTTTAAGGTAAAGCAACTTGAAACATACAAATCAGCTCTCCCCCTTTGGTAATGCTAGGTTGGATGTTGCTTTTCAGGCAATGCTCCAATATATATATATAATTTTTTAATTTTTTAAAAAAATTATTTCCGTATGTGTATGAATGTACTGTCTGCATGCAGGTTTATGTACCCATGTTGTGCAATGCCACAGAGATCAGAAGAGGGTGTCGGATTCCCCTGGAACTGGAGTTCTCCTGGAATTGGAGTTTCAGACAGTTCTCGGCTGCCATGTGGGTGCTGGGGATCAAACCCAGGTCCTCTGTAAGAGCAATTGGTGCTCTTAACCACTAGGCCATCTCTCCAGCCCACTCCATTATATATTTTTAAATACTTTTATTGATGACTTGTATATTTCATTGTCTTTCAGTCCAATTTAGACACATTCCCCTCTCCCTGCTCCCACCCCACCCCTGTTCATGCCTTCTACCATACATGTCTTGCATCTTTCTCTCAGTCTTTCCAAAGTTTTTCACTGCAGAGGCTTGTTGTTTGGGGAAGAATTTAACTGCATCATTCAGTTCTTTCACCCATATACAGTAATTACAGAGTCTGAAAATAAGTGCCCCTTCCCCAAGTCTGCACAGCTATTTTACAGCCCCACCCCAACCAGCAACTTACCACAGAGAGAAAAACAGCAACGTCTGTCAATGTTGGCACACCACTGCAGGTGGAGATTAAGACATCAGCATCTGGTGTGTACAGATGTATTTCCTGCATGTATGTAAGTGCAGCCATGTCCTGCAGTCCTTGCAGAAGTCAGTAGAGGGTGTTGGATGTTCTGGAACTGCAGTTATGGCTTGGTATTGAATCCAGGTCCTCTGCAAAAGCAGCCACTGCTTGCTAAACACTAAACCATCTCCGCTCCCTTGTTTTGTTTCTTAATTAAACCCAGAAGCAAAGACAACAAAACCAAAAACTAGCAAATGGGATTTCATCAAGATAAGATGCTTCTGCACAGCCAGGATGGCAACAAGTAGAATAAAGAGACAACCACAGAGTGGGCAAGGACACCTACCAACAGCTCATCTGCTTCAGGGCTAATACTGCAAATCCAGAAGGGACACAAATCTGTAAGGCAGCTACAGTCCAATTTCAAATCAGGCAACATAAGAATCAAATATTTTCAAAAGAAGACAAGAGGAAAATGAAAAAGTGCTCACAGTCATGAGTCATCAGAGAAATACAAGTAAAACCCACAATGATACACCACCTCACTAGTCTCGGAATGTGCTGTTGCAAAGGTAGCAGGTGATGCTCTGAAAGGGGTAGGCAAAGAGAACCTGTGTATATTGTTTGTGAAAATACAACTGAGTGCAACCATTTCTGAAAAGAACAGGAAGGGTCCTAAGAACAGAACCAGCTAATGGTCAAATGATCTCACTTCGGGGTACACGTCCAAGGGGAGTGGGAACAGTGGGGGGGATCTGCACTCCCAGACTCACCACAGCTTTCTTTACAACAGTAAATGCCTAACTCGGCCCAAGTGATCATCACAAGATGAATGGATACTCTATGTATACACAACAGCTGAATATTACTCAGCCTTTAAAAGAAGGAAATCCTGGGGCTGGAGAGATGGCCTAGCGGTTAAGAGTGCCAACCGCTCTTACAGAGGACCCAGGTTTGATTCCCAGCACCCACATGGCGGCCGAGAACCGTCTGAAACTCCAATTCCAGGAGAACTCCAGTTCCAGGGGAATCTGAAACCCTCTTCTGACCTCCGCAGCATTGCATGGCCCGGGTGCACAAACTTGCATGCAGACAGTACATTCATACACATACAGAAATAAATAAAATTTTTTAAAAATTAAAAAAAAATAAAAGAAGGAAATCCTACCATTTCTGGCAACATGGATGTGCCTGGAAGACTTCATGTTAAGGGAAATAAGCAAATATGTGATTATGCTTCTGTGAGGTCTGAAAGCACAGATGCAGAGAAAATGGTGGATGGAGACAGCTGGAGTGGGAATAGAATGAAGAAGATCCACTGGACAAAATGAATGGCATTTGTGGGACAGAAGGAGAAATTAGAGATCTCTTGGAACAGCCTGGTGACCACAGTTAATATATATGTATGTATGTATGTATGTATATATTATGTATATGTATATATGTATATACATATATACACATATATGTATGTATATACATATATATATACATATAAGTATATATTCATATATATGTATTGGTCTTTTTGACACAGGGTCTCCCTTTAGTCCCAGCTGGCCTGGAACTCGCTATGTAGACCAGGCTGGTCTTGAATTCACAGAGATCCACCTGCCTCTGCCTCCCGAGTGCTGGGATTAAAGGCATATGCCACCATGCCCAGCTAATATGTATTTTAAAAGAGCAGAGTTCGATATTTTTAACTGTAAAAATTAGGTGAGAGGAAGATTTGTCAACTCGTTTGATCTTAGTCTTTCTACAATGTATACATAGGTCAAAAGATTGTATTGTTATCTCACAAATGCAAACAATAAATTGTGATTGTCAATAAGAATTTTAAAGTTCAAATGAATGGACTAAGTGAGAAGGAGTGAGGCCTCTGAAGACAAGGTGTAGTCCAGGAGGTCCTCTGGACAATGGAGTCACAGCATCAAGGAACCACAATAATTAAAGGAAACAGTGAGGTCAACCTTATCAATGTGCTGTGCAGAAGTTAAATAACGTGAAAAGAGTCCCTTGGAGTTGGACATCTGGCAATGTCAAGGAAATGCTGACAGAGCCATCTCTGGACTTCTGAAGCCAGATAGAGATGGTGGTTGGCTGAGAACTTTTAGAGGATTCTACTTCTTGGATATGGTAGAGTCTACGGCGATATGATCAAGTGACGACATAGAAAAGGAATGACGGTGTAGTGACAGGGGCAGCTCAGTGGCAGAGCCCTGTGCAGCATGCATCCCTGGGTTCCATCCCCAGTACCAAAACCAAATAAGCAAACAAGACTGAAGAAGAAATAATCAGAGGGAATGGCCAATGTCATCATCTCCAGATTCAAGCAGAGAAAAATGGGATCAGGAGACAGAGAACTCAGCACCAGAGGACATTCTCAGAGACCAAGAGGCAGGTGGTCTGCGGGAACTGGCCACAGATAAGCCTGGGGCTGCGCACAGGAAACCGAGGTATTTTCTACCTATAACTTCATCTTCTTGAAAAGTGTTGAAGGAAAGCTCATAGGAGTAACATCTCTACTGAGTGCAGACAAAGCTCTACATTTGATAATTTAACAGAGGAGTACTTTTAAGATACAAGAGACCTAAGCCAGGCGTGGTGGCACATGCCTTTATTCCCAGCACTCCGGAGGAAGAGGCAGGTGGATCTTTGTGAGTTCAAGGCCAGCCTGGTCTACGGAGAGAGTTCCATGCCAGCTGGGGCTACAGGGAGACCCTGTCTCAAAAAGCCAACCCCCTCCAAAAGCAAAACACAAAACAACTTTTTTGTAATATAACTTGTCTAAGATCTTTAAAAACAGAACTTAAACGTTTCAGTAATTTTTCACAAAGTGCAATTTATTCAAACTCTGAAACTCAGAACTTCCTAAAAGGTTGTAATAACTAAATATAAATTTAGTCTTTTGCTAAAATTATAAAAACTTTTCTCAATTCCACCTACATAAAAAATAAGTTTCAGAGAAGAAATGGACTGGGATTTAGAATCGAACCGCCCCTTCCCGTTTCCTATGGTCACTCAGCCCCCACTTTGGGTTTTGCAAAGTAGCTCATCAGAATGGCAGTATGGGTCCTAAGCAAAATATCCACGTCAGTGATGAGAAAACGCCTTTGAACAGAAGGGCCTTTGTGTTCTGCTCAGCAGATCCCTACCTCCCTATGAACTTCGCGCAGCACAGGCTCGCCTGTATCAAATGCAGCACCTGAACAGAACAGCGCTGGGCACATGGAGCCCCGTTCTTTGTGCCCCCCCCCCCACTGCTGGAGCTGTCTTCAGCTAGGCATACCCCCCCCCCACCCCGGGGCTCATTCCCTGACCACAGACCAGCTCAATNCCCCCCCCCCACTGCTGGAGCTGTCTTCAGCCAGGCATACCCCCCCCCCACCCCGGGGCTCATTCCCTGACCACAGACCAGCTCAATCTACCCGTGCTCTTCCAACAAATATTCCTGCAGAGTTGTAAATTCAGGGGTGGCCGGCTCAGACAAATGCCTCAGCCAAGACGCCTAGGCCGCAGGGCCCCTGGATGCCTGTGCTGGTACTCCCTGCATGCAGTCCATCCTCCCTGGCCCATGGTGATCATGTCCTTACTTGGTACAGAACTCTACCCCCCACCCACAGCTCTGTTTGCAATGGTTCTGCCCAGCAAGGCCTCTGTGTTTCTGTGAACCCAGCCTGTGGGTCCAGGGTGGCCTTGTGCCTACCTTGCATGCCCTGTGCAGTCTGAGGGGCCAGGACCTCCCTGGGGCTCACCCATGGGGCACCTGCCTCTAGCTATCCTTAACTTCATCTTTACATCATGGGGGCTAGCACAGCCAACTCAGTAAACACCATTCTGTTTTTCGTTCCACGGCCGATTTCACTTCACCTCCAGCAAACAGTGAGGCTGAGACGATTTTAAGAGCACTTCTTCCACTCGAGGACAAAATCAGGTCTTGCTAGACCAGGCTTCCCTTTCTGAAGCATGAGCAGACTTTCGTCTATAGACTGGACACTGGCTGAAGTTCCATTAGTGGGTCTCCAAGACCTCCCTACACAGGAAGACCGGTGACTCACATTTGCAGGACATTTCAAGAGATGCTCCCATGCATAGTCCCCTGGGACTTAGTTGACCTCTGAGGGCAAGGAACAAAGTTATCCCTTAGGTTCCTTGGCCAAATTGGTATGGATGTTATGTATGGTCCTTAAGCACTCAGAAAGGCTAAGTTACACCAGCCTGATACATCGCACCTATACTAAAATTACATCTTCTGAAAACAAACTGTATGTTATTTCTATATCATATTTTTTGATTCATATTTTTCCATTTTAATTTTATATTACTCTAAAACATGCATATATAACCACCATCATATATCAAAAATCCAAAGTCTGAAAATAAATGGTAGGTTAATTCTAGAACCTGTGTAGGGATTCACAATATAAGAGCACAGTTGTTTTCAGATAACAAGGAATATAACATTAATGTTGCTCAGTTTGCCTTACAACTAAGTACTTGGTGCTAGCATCCACAGATGAGGGATACCATTTGTCTTTTGTTTTTCTGGGACTGTGTTACTTCACTTAACATAATATCTTCTAGTTCCATCCATTTACCTGAAAATTTCATGATATCAAACTGGTAAAGCCAAAAGGAGCCACCCCCCCCAAAAAAAAAATCCAGAGTGACCCCTGAGGACCAGATCCTCAACTGATCTTGAGAAAGCAAAAACCTTGGTTAATCTGGGCTGTGTGGCCTTAAACATCCAAAAAGAAAGTATAACCAGAAATAAATAATCAGTAAGGCCTGAGAAATACTTCAGGTATAAAACCTGAGATCTTAGTAGAAAGACAAAAAGAAAAAAAAGAGAGTGAGCACTATTTATTTTTTTTTTTTTTTGCCTGTCTTCAATTCTTACTGGCAAGTGCATGTACTCTGTGGCTGCAACTGCTTTTGCTATTCTTCAAAGACAGCTTTTCAACCTTCCAATATGGACTGAAGACTCATGTCTCTCCTAGAATCCTCCAAACCTTCAATGTCAGATGGGGACTGCTGAGATATCCAGCTTGTGGAATGAGTAGCTACTGGGATTTCAGTCTCTTCAGAGTATAGACTGCCATTATTGGACTACCCAGGCTGTATCATGGAGGCCAGTACAGGAAGATCAAGACAGAATGCAGTGCTTACTAGACCTCATTTGGGTGACCATGGGAAGGAAAGACCCCAGTGTGGAGCACAGGGCAGGATTGATGATGTTTGGGCTTGCCAAGGAGGAGCTTCAAACACTTCCTTAAGGAAAACATGACATCTTTTAGCAAAAAAAAAAAAAAAAGAGAAAGAAGAAAAAAGAAAGAAGAAAGAAAGAATCCTCCAATTCAAATTCAGGTTATATACACTTCATTAAGAAAAACATGACATCTTTTAAGCAAAAAAAAAGAAAAAAGAGAAGAAAAAAGAAAGAAAGAAAGAAAAGAAAGAAGAAAGAAAGAAAAAATCCTCCAATTCAAATTCAGGTTATATACACTTCCTTAAGAAAAACCGGACAATCTTAGCAAAAAAAAAAAAAAAAGAAAGACAAAGAAATAAAGAAAAGGAAAGGAAGAAAGAAAGTAAAAACGAAATACATACCTCTCTATCAACTCCTCCCATTCCAATTCTGGTTTCTATATATATATATATATAATACAAGTTGGAGAGAACAACAACAACAACAACAACAACAAAAGAACTGGAAAAAAAAGACTACAACAGTGAAGTTCTCCCCCAAACGATAGGCCTCTGCTTTGAAAAAGAAATCTCTGGAAAGACTCAGAAAAAGATGCAAGACATGTATGGAAGAATTCATGAACTCAGGTGGGGCAGGGAGTATGGAAAGGGGAATGACTCTAAATTGAATTGAAAAATGATGTATGATATATGGAAAAAGTTTAATAACAATAAAAATAAAAAAAAGAGCGTTCCTCGCACCTTTCTCTCAATGCAACTCCAATCAATCGTTCTTCAATATATGTGAACAATTTTTCTCTGGTACAAGGTAAAAACGTATGAGTCATCTTTTATCTGGGCACAGACTCCTGATCTCTCAGCTACTTGTAACAGAGGTGTGTGCTCTCTTTCAAAGATCTGTGAATGGCTCAGTGAGAATAATCTCAGCCCTTCAGGATGACAGGAAGTTCATTCATTACTCTCCTAGGTCTCACAGGCTCATCACATTCAGCCTCGGCTTCTTTCCTGGTGGTAGAATTGTGGCTCATAAAGGGATATACAGCCCACACCCTTCTTTTTATAAACAATTGTGGTGTATTTTCCTATTCACTTTCCCTCAGGTCTAGTGTTGATTTGATTTTTTTTGTTGTTGTTTACAAAACTCAAATGATTGTGCAGAATAATGAGTTCAGCTATGATATCTTCATACAGGTATACACAGCACTTTGAGCACATTCATCTATCACCCACTTTCACATTCCACCTCTTGGTCCCCTTCCTATTTCTTAGATTCCACATATGACAACATGTAATGTTTGTCTTTCTGAGTTGGGATGATTTCAACTTAATATAATGATTTCTAATTGCACCATTTTTTCCATCATGACATGACTTTTTCTTCTTAACGAGTAGATTTTCTTTATTTACATGCTCATGAGCAAGTAGGATGATTTAACATGGCTACTGCACAGGGCGTGACAATCAGCATGGGTTTGCAAGTGTCTCTGTGATATCCTGACTTTGATTCCTTTAGGTATATATCCAGGACTGGTATAGCTATACAATTCTTTTTAATGGGAAGTCTATGTAATGTCTTCGTGTGCTTATTTTGGGGCTGCAACAGCAAAGGAGATTATGGTCTGTTAGCATATTTCATGAATTACCAGAATGTGTGTGACAGCAACATTGCTTTTCCATGAAACCTTATTGCACTGGGCCAAAGGACTTAGTGATGTGTTTCAGCAGGGTCCATTTACAATGCAAACTATATTGTTACAACCCCATAGGAGGCTAATGTTCTCATACAAGCAAAACGCTTATTTCTGCATGCCAACTTACTCTGACATAAGCAGTGGCTAAAGAAACCATTCTAGAGATCTTTAAAGGAATAAGTAATAGAAATAATTTTACAAATCATTTCCCCAAGTCAAAGTATGTAGAAAGCAGGATGGTGTGGCTTTTCCGGCTTGGCAGGGGCATGTGGAATCTGTGAGGAATTTTTTTTTTTTACCTTAGCCCCAAAAATTGGCTTTCTCTCAGGCATGCCATACTTTCTGAAGTTTTTCATATACCACAAAATACATAAGGAAGGCAGTCCAATTTACTCAGAACCTCAGCTACATGACATATTTGGAGGTGACTCTGAGTCACATTCCTAAGCACAGAGCAATGAGTTCTAAATTTACAGTCTATGTTTGGGCTCCAGCTGCGATTGCCAAAGGCTCCTGACACTGTGGCCAGTTTGTGGTGTCCCAGAAATCAGCAGCAGTTTTACAACATCAGCACCTGGCCAGTGTCAACTGTCACAATGATTCCCCACATTTATCACATTATTTTCCAGAGGATAAACTGAGAGAAATTAAACTTCTCTAGAAGCACCTAAAATAGAGTTGAGAAGAAAGTACATCGTAGACTCAGCCTGCCCTCCTATTGTTGAAAAGTTTAAATAAACAGTTTAAAGTCTGTGACTTATGTGGCTGCCCAGAAGGGGAATTACTATAAATATCTACTTCTCCTCAGATACTTTTTATTTGGTCTTCACATTTTCACAAGATGCCATGTTACGTGGCAAGGACTAAAATAAGGAGAACATTTCAGTGCTTTAGTCAACAAACACCTGCTGTGTTCTGCTCAGAACTAGATCCCATGCGCCAGCCAGGGGTCAAATGGCATGCAGCCCTGTGTGACTCCCAATCATAGACATCCTTGAGAGTAGCTATTCCACCCTAGAGCATGTAGTAAGTGATGAGCAAGGCCCAGTCCATGTAGGCTAATTTGAATTGTGGGGGAAAACTATTAGTATTTTCAGATAAAGATCCAGAACATGGCAGGGTCGCATTCTGAAAGTCTACTTTCCTTCAGTCAGGTTGGCATGCTTAATCCAAATTCCTGACATCTAAAATGTTTGCCACTATGAACTTTTTGGTTGCTGACATGATGCTATAGGTGGGAAATTCCACACCTGGCCTCATGTAACAAGCCAAAAATGACAGATGCAATATAAAAATTAAAGAAAATTACCTTCAGGCTATGTGTATAAGGTATAAGGCAATATAAATGAATTTCATGTTTATACTTGTATCTTAACTCTAAGGTATCTCATTTGTATACAGCAATATTCTCAAATATTAAGAAATCCACTCCCCCCAATACCAGGCAACTCAGTTAAGGGACGCTCTGGCTGAATAAGGGGATTTAGAGCATCACTCTGCCATCCATCTTCAATGTGTTGGCCAACCTTGGCATCCAAAGCTGCTCCAGACTTTAGGAGTAGGTATGGCATCAACAAACACAGTTCACCCCATCCACAGGGCAAGAAACAAGCAGCACACACTGCTTCTGAGTTCCCATCCATGCGAACTCAGACATGAGGCCACATCAACTTTCAAGGGAGGCAGAGAAATGTATTCTGTGGCTGCCACATAAGATCATCAAAGAGTAGAGTAGAGGATGGATATGTGTGTGTCTCTCAGTCTGTGCCCCCAGGAAGATAGGCAGGAGGGGTAAGATGATGACAGAGGGGCAGGCAGGGGCCAGACATGGAAGGCTGTGTTCAGAGGAAAGGGAAAGGGCTGGGCTGCAGCTCAGTGTCAGATGCCTGGCATGAAGGCTCATGTCTGTATTCTTAGTAATCAGGAGGCTGAGGCAGGCAGATGAACACAGGTTTGAAGCTGGCTGGGTACATAGTTGGGTAGACACAGGCATGGTTTCCCAGTACTTATGCCCTTTAATTAGATTACAGTATGGATGTGAAATGCCCCCACAGGCTTAGATGTGGTGCTACTTTGGAAGGTTCTGGAAACTCTAGCAGGTGGGGCCTAGCTGAGGATAGGGAGAGTCCTCGGAGGCCCCCCCCCTTTTTTTTTTGTTTGTTTTGTTTTGTTTTGTTTTCGAGACAGGGTCTCCCTGTAGTCCCAGCTGTCCTAGAACTCACTCTGTAGACCAGGCTGGCCTTGAACTCACAAAGATCCGCCTGCCTCTGCCTCCCAAGTGCTAGGATTAAAGGCGTGCGCCACCACGGGTCCCTTTTTTATATCTTCCCTGGGCTTCCTGTCCTCTATGTTCTGTCTAGGGGGCCAACCACCAAGCACTGATCCCTCTGAAATCACGAGCTGGAGTTAATCCTCCTTTAAGTTATTCTCTCACGTATTTTGTGACAGCAATAAGAAAAGCCACCAATGGAATTATTGTGTGTTTTTATTTACTAACAACCCAAATTCTCCAGGAAGACATATGGTTTCCAAATAATGCAGTTTCTTTTTTTTTTTTTGGTCTTTTCGAGACAGGGTCTCCCTGTAGCCCCAGCTGTCCTGGAACTCACCTTGTAGACCAGGCTGGCCTTGAACTCACAAAGATCCGCCTGTCTCTGCCTCCCAAGTGCTAGGATTAAAGGCGTGCGCCACCACGCCCGGCTCAAATAATGCAGTTTCTAAAGAAATCACTTGAGAGCTCAGATTTTCACAGACAGGTTTTCCCCAGTTGTGGACATAAGTCTGAATTCTCCTGTTTACACAGCTCTGTACTGTCAGTAAACCCTGAGGCATGTTCTAAACATGTGCATGGTAATCCAGGTCCCCCAAACCATACCACTAACGATGTGGAGGGTGCTCACCAGACCACACGTTTAGAACCAGGATCATCAGCGAGGCTCTAGCATCTCGCCTGAGTGACAGAGGACAAAACCATTCTAAGGGGAGGCAGGGTCCTATAAGCAGGCTCTTGGAGGCTCATCAGATCCAGTTGTGGACACAGGGACCTTCCACATGGACTCTTGGGCTTTAAAGCCAGCACTCCAAATTCTTCCTATACATGAAACCACAAACTCAATACCTGCTGCCTTATTGCTCTTGAATCTAAGAAGGTGACATGTGAGAAAAGAACTAAAACAAACAAACAAAAAACAAAAACAGAACCCTAACTCATGTCCTTTGCCCTGACTTGACAAAAGTCTATTGTAAATACTAAGCAGTAGAGCCTAGTGTACCATTAAGACAGGCACGCTCTGTCCCCTTTAACTCACTGAGGACAAAACTATCCTGCTCATAAAACTGAAGAGGAAACAGAACCCAGGGAAGCTGGGTACCTTGGCAGCAGTACTTACAGTCTGGATTCAAACTCAAGTCTGTGTAATGTCAAACACACATTTACCTGCACCCTGCTGACTTTATTCATAGTGAGTTTCTACTTCACATTTATCAGTTTTCTGCAATTGAGGAATCAGAGTTTGGGGTCATCTGTATGATATATCGTACATATATGTAAACATATACTTATGCCAGCTAAAATGATATGCTTTCAAACCTTCCTACACCTGCATACAAGCCACTGCTATATCTTATAACAACAACAGAAAATTTCTGATGGTCCTAATTTCAAGAAATGATTTACAGAAGCATTGGTGCCCCAAATCTCTCCTTTCTGTCTTCAGTATTTTTGTTTTATGGTTCACTGCATAAGTCAGCTTCATGCTACTAAAATGAATCCCTTGAGATGATTGACTTACCAAGACAAAAGGGTTATTTTCGCTTACACTTTTTTTTTTTTTTTTTGGTCTTTTCGAGACAGGGTCTCCCTGTAGCCCCAGATGTCCTGGAACTCACTCTGTAGACCAGGCTGGCCTTGAACTTTTAAAGCTCTCAGTCCATGATGGCTCAGCCCTGAGGTAGCACATAGCAGCAGTGTGGTAGAATAAAACCCCTTGTCTCATGGCTGAGAAGTGGGAGGTAGGAAATGGGAGAGTCTGTGGTCTCCCTGCTTCCTTCAACGGCATCCCTGAGGACCTAAAGAATTCCTACTGGGCTCAACTTTCAAGTTCCTATCAGCTCCCAATAGCACTACACTGGGAAATAACCCCTTGATACATGGGACTGCATGGGGTGGCTAGCATTTAAGATCCAAACTATATAGTATGATAAAATCATTTTTCATGACAGCAGATGCATATTTAAAGATTTCAAGAAAATGTAAAAAGTCCAATAAGCCATATTAATGTTTTTATTCAGTTATTAAATATAATATCATTATCAACCATTAGTTGATAATTAGGAATTTGGTTGAATACCTATTAGAGTAAAAACTTGAAAAGGTACTGAAAAATGGAGACATAAGGAAGATGGTTGAGCCAGGCATGGTGGTCCCCACCTGAAATCCTAGCTCTTAGGAAGAAAGATGGGAGATCACAAGCCCCAGGCCAGCCCAGGCTACAAAAAAAGGTTGACTGCATCAGGCAAGTGGTGCCTCACGCTGGCTCAGTGTCAGACAGCTGGACTGATGTCACCTGTTATGCCTTGGATGTGATTTGTTCTCCAAGGATTCATGTTCTAGAAGCTTGATGTTGTTGAGAGGTGGTAAACCATTTAAGAGTCTGTTCCTGGTAGGAGGTCTTCAGCAGGCTAGGAGCTTTACACAGATCTTGTAGAACCCTTCTTCATTCTTGAAAGAGGATTATTATAAAGGTGTAAAACTGGGGCTGGGAGCTGGCTGAGTGGTTAAGAGCACAGCTGCACTTGCAGAGGACCCAGGTTCAATGCTCAGCACCTTCATAGCCAGCTAACAACCATCTGTAACTCCAGTTCTAGGATATCCAATGTCCTCTTCTGAGCTCTGTGGGCATTGTATGACATGGCTCCACTTATATATGGGCAGGCAATATACTCATACACATAAAGTAAAAATAATAAAATATTTTTTTAAATGCAAGACCTGCCTCTTCCCACAATGTAGCTCCTGTGTTATCAAGTGGTCTCCTACCTCTTGCATCTGCCAGGATGTCTTCTGCAGAAAACCAGCCAAGAGCATCCTCACCAGAGGCAGAAAAAAATGATTCCAAGACTGAGTTGAATAACCTTTCTTTCGTCATGAATGATTCAGCCTCGGGCATTTTGCTGTAGTAATCAAAGGTAGACTGGTGCATTGCTTAATTCAGGCTCTTGAACAGTGCTTGAGATCCCAGATTTCCCCGTGCAGCTTCTCTGGCATATTGTAGAAAGGAATATTCATGCCAAGGGATAACTTGTCCATACAACTTCACTGAAAAATAGCTGCATCTTTGCTGCTGGCACTACCAGGCAGCTGGCACGACCACCTCTGCTGCCCTCTGACCCCTCAGGTTCCTTGCCAGTACTCTCAGCGTACAACCTTGGGACCATCTCACCACATGCGTTGGACAAGTGCTCCTACCATTCTCTGGCTAAGATGAGAGTTCTCAAAGAGGTGTCCAGTCTTGCTTCTGTGTATGGAAAACGGAATGAGGAATACAGGCTCAGCATTCTGGCAAGGAGATTCCTTGGAAAATGACCATCTAAGGAAAAAAAACTCCTTAAAACTTTATTTTCACAGGAATTTGATCATATTTCGTACAATCAGAAAATTTTACTTAGGTATGAATACCACCACTTGAAATGGTTACTCCTTGTATTTTAGCATATGTCTTACAAATTAATAAACACAGACAGCCATCAAACGGAATGCTGCTTTTCATAATTGTAAAGAGAACATTAGGAGTCCTTTTCTCTTTTTCTCCCCAGGTATCTAAAAATTTTAAATCATTCTATAAGGAATGATTACATAAACTTTGGAAATATTTCAGTTGCTTTTATTCATAGGTAAACAAAACTGTAGAGCATACTGTTAACTCAGTGGAATAAAACATCCATCAGAATAAGCCTTTGATTCCATCATTATAAATATTTTAAAATTTTCATTCATTTGGTGTGTGTGTGTGTGTGTGTGTGTATCACAGTGTACTTGTGGAGGTCAGAGGACCATTCACAGGAGTCAGTTCTCTTCTTCTACTATGTGGGTCCTGAGGGTTGAACTCAGGCTTGGCAACATGTGCCTTACCAGTGGACCATTCTCCCCAGCCCATGTTCCATCACTCTTGAGCCTATGTCTTGAACACGACTTGTGTGTCACAGAGAGGCACACGGTCAGTCAGGTATCTTGCTTAGATGCACAGATTTTGTTCCCACATAAGAACTCACAGCAAACAATTCATAGCAGTAAATCTAACCACCTATCAATCTGTCTCTAAGTAATGCTGCCAATATTCAGAGGCAGGGTTCACTCACAGACGAGGAAGACTACAGAAGTAGCACTAAGAGGGTTGCAAGCCTGATCACCCAGGCCACAGCAGGCCACCACGTGACATCCACTGGTGGGAAGGACAGCGAGGGAGTGGCGCTGGCTCTGCAGATGCTCCCAGAGCCATGTTCCTGAGAGCAGGGGAGGCTGGTCAGGGCCTCAGTTGTTTTTAGCCAGGTCAACGGTCGTGCAGGACACTCAACCATCACCAAGGTCAGAGTCAGACCTGATGTGGGAGATCCTGGTGGGAGTCTCGCTCACTAGAAGGGTCCCTTGTTGCTTGTGTACATGGCTAGTGTGCGTTAAGGCTTGCTGGAGACCGTGTGTGCTGGGCAGCCTGGAGCCCATTTTGTTTCTTTCTTTTTCTTTCTTCTTTTCTTCTTCCTTTTTTCTTTCTTCTTTCTTTTTAAATTATTTTATGTGTAGGAGTGTACTGTCTGCATGTAGGCAGGTGCACCCATGTTGTACAATCCTGCAGAGGTCAAAAGAGGGTGTCGGATTTCCCTGGAACTGGAGCTAAAAATGGTCCTTAGCCTCCATGTGGGTGCTGGGAATCGAACCCGGGTCCTCTTCAAGAGCAGTCAGTGCTCTTAACTGCTGAGCCATCTCTCCAGCCCCTGTTTATTTGTTTTTACTTCAATATATCTTTATTGGCTTTGGTGCATTTTATTTAATATATCTTATCATATTTAGACCCCACTCTATCTACAACCCTATAGCCTCCCCACCAGATTTCATGCATTCTGTCATATATGTACATTAAGGCCTCTCGAGCCAAGTTTGAGAAGCCTGGGTTTTTATGGCCCTTCTGAAGCTTTTCTGGGGCCTATCTGGTCCTTGTAGAAGTTTTAGGCTCTGCTCCTCCTGATCCTGATTGGTGCCGGCCATCTGCTCCCAGGTTACACTCAGGTGCTGGCTTCTGCTGTAAACCCATTCTGTTATCAGGACAATAGACAGGAGTGCCTCCATCTTGTTTTCTTATTTTTTGTCCTAAGTGCTCACTATAGCCTGGAATATAGTTTTTTTTTCCATGTAAGTTTATGGAAGTTAGAATTAATTTGATTCTTCAAACATAACTTTTGTTTAGCACCCATAATTTTAAACTTAGGCCCAAAGACATTTCAAAGAGTCATATCATATACCACAGCAATGGGCTGAGAATATGGAGAACACAGATTCTAAGAGACCACTGACTTTTCTTCCCTTTCTTCTTTCTTTTTTTGTCTTTTCTTTTTCTTTCTTCTTTCCTTTCTTTCTTTCTTTCTTTTTCTTTCTTTCTTTGTTTCTTTCCTTCTTTCTTTCCTTTTCTTTCTTTCCCTTTCTTTTCTTTCTTTCTTTCTTCTTTCTTTTTGGTCTTTTTGGAGACAGGGTCTCCCTGTAGCCCCAGCTGTCCTGGAACTCTCTCTGTAGACCAGGCTGGCCTTGAACTCACAAAGATCCACCTGCTTCTGCCTCCAGAGTGGCTGGGATTAAAGGTGTGCACTACCACGCCCTGCTTCAGCTTATTTCTTTCTTAAATATGAAATTCTGACTGTTCATAAAAGTGGTGGAAAGGAAGAGTTTCAGATGGGACTGTTAATGCATGAATAGTTCTGGTCCGTTAAATATGCCAATGTGCTAATTCAAGCACTGTTTGTTTTTTGTAGTAACAGGATTGCTGTGTTCTAGGGAAATCAGAAGCTATTTCTGAGTTCTAAAAGCTACTTATTTCTGAAGGTTGGAATGCCAACATTATTGGGAGTGATCCTTTATTTAGTGAAGAGCTTCTTATATGAGAGAACTATCTTGGGTCAGGTAAAGGCCAGAATAATGAGTGGGCCTCCTGCCTTTGTGTGTCGACTTAGACAGCCGGCAGCTAGTAAAACAAATGGGTTTTCTTCCTGGAGGCCATTTCCTAAAATGAAATGAAATGGCTTTAGGGAAATGTCACAGATTTCTAATGGGGAGGATATATTCCTCACAAGTTCAGAGATGGGTAGCACTCTGTGCCAGATAGGCAAAACTGCCAGGTGCCAACAAAAGGGCATTCCTTCCCAACATTTCTAAAGATAGATAGATGGATTCAGAAACAAGATAGAGATGGTGCTCTTTGCCTCTGGAACCCTCGACTTTCTGGTATCTGAGTGGATGAGCAAACGCGGTCAGTAGCAGGGTCTGCACTACAGGAACACATGGGTTTTGTTCTACTCTCCTGCCTGGACTCTTGACCCTCCCAAATGGTCTCTCACTCTGCAGGATGTGATTACTCAGAGCTGGCTGCAATTTCATTTACTTAGAATTGATCATCTCTTATCTATAACAATAGCAACAGGTCTGCGGGGACCAACTTCTGCTGGACAGCACTGATGGACACAGAGCTCATCGGGACACTGTCTCCAACACCAAAAGACTCCCAGACACATGCCAGCATCGTCTTATGAGGGTTGCTTAATGTCTGGATACCAAAACCTGTTTAAACTGGAGGGATCCTGGACTGTAGCTGAGATGAGATCAGCTGCCCAGTGCCATCGTTTTCTTCCTCTTGTGATTAAAAGCTGCAACTCAACATTGCTAACTGTGGTAACATGATGAGACTAAAAAAAGACTAACTCCCCATCACAAAATCATATTTCCATGGAATCTGAGACTTCTCAGGCCTGAAGTTTTTCCTTCACTGGCAGTGATTCTAGAATAAACATATCATGTGTAGTCACAGTCTCTAATAAGAGCAGAGGTTGATGTATGGGCTCTGCTTTCATTCAACCGAGGAAAGAGAGTTGTACCTGAGAGAGAAGCTGATGGAACTCAAAGGGAGCATCTTGTTTGTTAACATTTTCTTCGGCTTGCTCTGAATTCATTAAAAAAAAAAAAAGATGAGAGGTGTGTATCTTTTATGATGGAGTTTTAAATGCAACCTGGTGGTCAGAATTCATATATTCCAGCAGTGCTAAGAATGGAACCCAGGGCCATGCTAGGCAAGTGCTCTACCACTGAGCTACAGCCCCAGTCTAAACCCTGATAGACTCTGTATCACATGGTGACTTGTACTTAACATTGTTAATGATTCTGTTTAGCACTTGGAATCACTGCTACTCAGTTTACAGCTATCTTAGCTCGGTTTGATTGTCAGATAAGCCTGTGGTTTCAGCTGAAAATTCGGAGCCCATGGTGTCAGACAGGAAAAGAACATCAGCAATCTGCTGAGTGTGAAATCCCAAATCCAACATGTCAATGCTTCATGGGTTTTATGTACAAAATGAAGACTACTTTGCATGTATTTAAAGCAGTGAAGGAATATTTTTTCTTAAAATTTAGGTTGACAGTATAATAACAAGCCTCATGTAACAGCAAAGGAAGAAGTGGAGGAGGAGAAAGAGAAAAAATGAGAAAGAAAAGGAAGAAGGAAAGAGGAGGAGGGAGGAGGAGATTGTTATTGTCAAAATCTAGGCCCAGAGTATCCTCAATCCAAATTATAAATAATTACCTTTCACATTTTATAATTTAGATCAAATTAACTTAGAAAGCTTGCCTTATAAAAGAGTTCTTTGATAAAACTAAAATAATAGTAATAAAACTAGCCAAAGCTGTCACCAAGAATTTGTCATCTTAACAAAAAGGGTAGAAGACTCTAGAAGTTAAATATCAGGTAAAATGCCTTCTGTGAATTTTCAAAAGCCTTGCAATAACTTTATGAAAACTCTTAAATGCTCTAAATAATAGGAGGATAAAAGATAGAGAATGTCAAGGAACTTAAGAATCTCTCCTGCCAAAAAAAAAAAAAAAAAAAAAGAATCTCTCTTGCCAGTTGGTCCAAGGATTCAGGTCTAGCTGGTCACACCCTGGCTTCTTGGCCAGCTCCTTCCTGGCTCTGGGGAACCTGCCTTGATGCTCTGTGCTTCATTCCCTGCATCAACTGTGAGAAGCCACTCTGTGAAGTATCATGCTTTCCTTGTCCAAAGTTGACTGGATACTTTACCTAACCTAAGCCAATCAGAGTCTCCTGAGAAATTTGAATTGTTAGTAGAAACAATACCTATCCACTTTGGATGACTGAATCCGTGACTTCAGCTACAGCCTCCCAGTCTTTGAAGTAAAACAGTATTTGTGTCTCCTGGTTAGGAGAGGCCAAGGACATAAGGAATGAAGTGCCCAGGCCAGTGGCAAACCTCAGCGACTGATTGCTATTCTTTAAAACAGATTATCTTGTGTATCCATGCTAGCATATAGATATTAGTCATTATATTATTTGGTAGTCAAAGTAAAGCCCCAAATTCCCTCATTATTAGGGAATTTTATTATTATATCCAACTCTTTATTTATTTATTTATTTATTTATTTTTTGGTCTTTTTGAGACAGGGTCTCAAAAAACTCTGGCTGTCCTGGAACTCACTATGTAGACCAGGTTGGTCTTGAACTCACAAAGATCCACCTGCCTCTGCCTCCCAAGTGCTAGGATTAAAGGTGTGCACCACCACACCTGACATGTTTCTTAATTACTCATTAAATGAGTGACTGCTCTTGTTTGATGAAATACAGGGGACTTGCTACCAACAGTTACCATTGAAGCCACATCCCCTTGTGCAGTGGAAAGTATGTTTAGGAAACTCCTATTACCACCACACACACCACTGAGAAAATCTTGTCTAAGACAAGGTAGTTTTATGAATGGAACCTCAAGGCTTCTGGATCCCATATTCTCTGTTGTTTCCTCAGAATTGAAACATTTCTCCTAGAGGGAAGTAGGGAGTCCCATAAGATGTGGAAGCTCAGGAAGCTTACGAGATGCAGATGGCTCAGAAGGCTACTAGATTCACAAACCCAGCCCCAAAGGGTATAAAAGCAGTAGCAGTTGCTGGAAGGGGTCAAACAGGGAGCTCCCAGGATGCAGTTTTGTGACTCATAACCCTTGCTAAGGTGGGCTTTCTGGTGATGAAAGTCACCCAAACTCCTGTAGGTGGCCCCAAGAAGCTCATCGCTTCACCATGTTAGACTTGGGAGAAGTCTTTTCTTTGGTCTCATTCACACACTATTGGTGAGTAGACGTTTGATCATGTTTTTCCTAGAAGTCATACACTGCTCTCTCAGGCCTGTTGTTCTCATATAAGGATGAGGTGGGTGGATCTGCTTCTCCTTTCTCTGACCCAGTCTCTAGACAGTTCCGGGAATGATTTTCTGAAAACACACAGAGACTGTGCCCCTGCTCCACTGAAGACATTTCAGTAGCTTCTCAGCACTCTCAAATATAATTGGAATTCCTTTCTGTAGCCTAGAAGTCCTCTATGTAATTGGCCCTCAATCCACTCTCTCATTCCCTCACTCAGCCTGAAATACTGATAGGGGTGTAATGACAGGTCACTGTCTATCCTGCAGTACAAAAGCACATTTGTACTTCATTCTATAGGAGTGATTCAGTACTCTTATCCTGCTATAAACACACACACACACACACACACACACACACGTGTGTGCAGAAAGAGAGAGAGGGGCAGAGAGAGACAGACAGGGACAGGCAGAGACACAGACACAGAGAGGCAGACTGAGAGACTGAGACAGGACTAAGAAAGAACGCAGGACTCAGTGACCTTGGTGTCTACAAACCCTCCCCTTCTACACACACAAGAGTGCCTAAAATAAGGAACGGGGAACCTTGGAGACAAGGCCCATCTGGCCAGAAGGATAAGACTGAACTTTGAATTAACCTTGGGTTGTTGCTGGAGCTCTCCATAAACATGCTAATTGAGAAGGCAGATTTTTGTCCCAGCTTGCTAGTTGCTGGCTCTCCGAATAAAGCACAGTTGAAAGATTCAGTTCTTGGTTTTTGTTCATGTGATGGGCAGAAGAGGCGTCTCGAAATTCATTATTCCACTTTCCCTCTGTTAGTCATTTCTTTTACAGAGTCTTGCTCTGTTTCTTGAGGTTGACCTCAAACTTGCAATTCTTCTGCCTTAGCTTCCAAGTTGACTAGCAATATAGAGACCTGCCAGTGTCCCTGGCTCTGAGATCATTCTTGTGGGTATGGATGTGTGTTTGTGTAGAAGGGGGTAGAGGTAGACTCGTGTATGGATGCAGGTTACGTGGCAACCAATAGTAACAATATGTAAGGGAAAATCAAGTTAGTTAATTAAATTTCTGAAAACAGTACTATTGATGTAAGCTCTAATTTGAGCTCTCATCTGGCATAATCAATAGGGTAAAAAAATAATAATTTAAAAACAATTCCTAAATCTCTATACACATTCTTTGACCACAGCTCTGCTTCTGGGTATATGCCCAACATTAGCCGGTCACCATATCCCCCAAAGGCCACACCAGGGTGACACTGACACTCACTCACTCCTGTTCTTGTAGTATGTAGACAAGCCCACAAAGATTCACTCACTCATAAGTTTCTCAGAATGCTGGAAACCTACTCTAATGATTTGTAAGAGTGTCTGTGGGTACACTCAAGTATTCTCTAGATTGAAGTAGAGGTTGGTATCTAAGACAAAGTAGACAAACATCTGGAAGTCTTGGACTAAATTTTAAATGGGCTGTCTACATAGAACTTTGTGTGTGAAAATTCCAAGAGTTAGAAAAAGAACTGAATCATCAATAACATATAAGCCATTCCAGTAATCTATAGAAATATATGGGCTGAGGGCTGGAGAGATGGCCTAGCAGTTAAGAGCACCAACCGCTCTTGCAGAGGATCCGGGTTTGATCCCCAGCACCCACATGGCAGCCGAGAACTGTCTGAAACTCCAATTCCAGGAGAACTCCAGCTCCAGGGGAATCTGACACCCTCTTCTGACTTCTGCGGCATTGCACGACACGGGTGCACAAACTTGCATGCAGACAGTACATTCATACACATACAAAAATAAATAAAATTAAAATTAAAAAAAGAAATATATGGGGTGAATAGAGTGGTAGTAGATATTTCCATGTGCTACCTCCAAAAATGGAATGGAAAAAAAAAGAGTGGGTCTGTATGTGTTCATTTGTCATTGAGACAGAGTCTCACTATGTAGTCCCAGTTGGTCTGGAACTTGCTGTGTAGACCATTTCAGGCTGGCCTGGATCTCACAGCTATCTACTTCCTTCTGGGTGGGATTAGATACATGCACCACCATGTACAGTATATACATTCTTACCTGAGAGGAAGTAATAGAACTTGACATTGAAAATTAATAAAATGTTTTAAAAGAATGTTAAATGATTTAAGATTTATAGACTAAATGGCTTGTCAAATTCTAACATGTTAGATTATAACAGTGTCCGTTGACACTGTTATATGAAGAAATGATGTCAGCAACATTGAGAAAATAAATTTGCTTTTATACTAAGTACAGAAGACTTCTGGATCTTGACTAAAAGGTGGTTTGGTTGATAATGTGAAATATTCAAGAAAAGCTTAGAAAAATTAGTGATCACATATTCTGATCTTAAATTAGTATTTTTTTAAATTTTATTTATTTCAGTATGTGTATGAATGTACTGTCTGCATGCAGGTGTGTGCACCCGTGTCGTGCAATGCCGCGGAGGTCAGAAGAGGGTGTCGGATTCCCCTGGAACTGGAGTTCTCCTGGAATTGGAGTTTCGGACGGTTCTCAGCCGCCATGTGGGTACTGGGGATCGAACCCGAGTCCTCTGTAAAAGCGGTCGGCGCTCTTAACCGCTAGGCCATCTCTCCAGCCCTTAAATTAGTATTTTTAAAAATCAACTTATATAATAAATCTGGTAAGAGTATAAAAATCAAATTATGGTCCACATATAAACCACTTTAATGTGTATCAAGTCAATTTTGGGAGAAAAATTAATAGAGGATAAATTTGGACATCTCAAAGGCGGCCATGGAAGGAGTGTGTCAGTGTAGACCTCTTCCTCCGTATGCACTGTGTCCACCTGTAGGTTCTCCTTGATCTGGTGCTCGGGCCTAGCGAGTGAGATGGGAGCAGGGCTGGGGTTTTGCACTTCGAAGCGGCACCTGATGAGCTTGCTCTTCTGTTTGGGACCCCGCCATTAAGGTCCCGAGCACTGTGAGTAGCCAGCCAGCAAAGCAAGCAGAACCCAGGCCAGCGGACACACCACCACGGTAGCCTTGCCCATTTCCCCAAACATTATGTTTCTTTGTTAACATGATACAGGAAAGGATGCTGTAGACCATCAAATACCACCACATAGGTCACCTTTAGATCCTTCCAAAAAGGAGTAATATGAATTGACCAGCAACTTGGCACTCTGTTTCAGACCTTATAGTCTTCTTTTAAAAGCTTGTAGCTTTGAAGATGACATTTCAAACTAAGTAACGTGCCCTTCCTTCCTTCCTTCCTTCCTTCCTTCAACTTCCTTCCTTCCTTCCTCCCTTGCTCCTTTCCCTCCCTTCCTTCCTTCTTGGATAAGGAACAAATAAGGCAGCCTAGAGGAGGAGACCAAAAACCCAAGTTCTCCAAATTGCTACCCAACTTGAGTCTGTATGGATCCTACTCAGAAAACACGGTTCTAGAAGCCACCATGTGCGAGTTGAGCTGGCACACTCAAATGTATGTGTGGATGTGGCATCTGTGTCTGAAGCTGTTTCTGAAGATGGGGAGCTCAGTTTCACCTAGGAACCGCTTTCAGATGAGGCAGAGCAGAAGGGGAAGGAACTTGACACTGGCTTGTCTTACAGCCTCCACACCCCCTCCTGGGAACCTAAGGACATTATTTCTCTCCTCAGGTTTAAAGATTTTTCTGGCCTCTTGAGGCCTGTGTATAACATTTGTACATTCTAAATTCCACATACGACACATAACATGTAATATCTGTCTTTCTGTATTTGGCTTATTTTACTTCGTGTGCTTATTTTCAACTTCATCCAGTTTCTCATAAATGACATAATTTCTTCTTTATGAATGAATATAACTCCATTGTGTATACATAGCACATTTCCTTTAATCACTCATCTGCTGATGGGCACTAGTCTGATGGCATATCTTAGTGCTTCTGTGAACACGGACTGCATTGTAGGCTGACTTAGATTCCTTTGGCAAATGCTAATTTTAAATAGAAAGATACGAACAGCTGAAAAATTGAAAAAGAAAAGCATGGAATATAGTACGCTAATACTGCCCTGAAGAGAATGTTAAGAGCCTGTACTATCAGCAGCAAAGATTTCAAAGCAAACAACATCATTAATGATGAAATGATCAGTTAATCACAATAAAGGAGTCCTCAAGAAAACACAATATTCCTAAATACCTATGCACCTAATAAGATAGCTGAGAAATACATAAAGCATTAAAATGATTCATGGGCCAAAGGAAAAAATCAAAAGTATCTTTTGTTTGTTTTTGTTTTGGGTTATTTTGAAACAGGGTTTCTATAGCCACAGCTGGACCAGAACTCACTGTGCAAACAGAGCTGGCCTGGATCTCACAGAGCTCCACCTGCCTCTGCCTCCCTGTGCTGGGATTAAAGGTGTGTGCCACCACAGCTGGCTTCAAAAGTATTTTTAAGAGAGAAAGTGTGTGGTGATTGAGGGGATACAGATCAAGCTGTTGTGTCTTCTTAGTTCCTCAGAATTGAAACATCCACTTCACTCTCCATGAAGGAGACTCATAAGGCTCAGAAGGCTCAGAAAGTTACAAGATTCTTAAGTCTCTTTTTCAAGGTTATAAAGGCAGTTGCTAGAGAGAGGAGACTCTCTAGTAAAGTTGCCTGCAAGTTGGACAGAGCTCTGAGAACTGGGTGGGGTAGGCTTCTCCACAATGCTATTGCTTCTGTGTCACCCAGGCTCCTGTAAGTAACCCTAATAAACTGAGGGGAGTCTCTTCTTTTGTATGCTGTTGGTATTCTCTCTGGGGTGCACAGATGCTCATTCACAAGTCTCTAGAAGAAGCCACACAACTTCAGTATTAGAGGAAAATTTTTGTTCTATCTACTTATGTTAGGAAGGAAAAAAACAGTGTCAATTATCTTAGTTTCCTCCCTTAAGAATCAAAGAAAGAGGAACAAATAAAACCCTAACTTAAGCAGATGAGAAGAACTAATAGAAGCCATATTGGAAAGCAAGTACAGAGTAAACAGAAAAACAAGCAGGCATGTCAGCCCATGGTCTGTTGTACTCCAGAAAGCCATAAATGCAACCCAATGCGAGGTTCTAAACTTACCTGGAACATTATGGGATCTTTTTTGAGGTGTGTGTGTGTGTGTGTGTGTGTGTGTGTGTGTGTGTGTCTGTGTGTCTGTGTGTCTGTGTGTGTGTCTGTGTGGTTCTCAAGCGTGACCTTCACAGCTGCCAATGTTGTACCACAATGTGATATCAAAAGGGCAGGCATGCCTGCCTATGGTAAACCCGGAGGTTTAGTTCTTCTAGAAAATCAACAAAATGGATAATATCCTAGATAGAAAGTTTTCCTTTTCTTGGATAAGGAATAAAATTTACTAATATCAGGAATAAAAGCCACATCATAACCATAGTTTCTACAAATAACCAAAGAATAATGGTATTATGGACAATTTTCTGTCAATACACCTGAAAATTTAGATAAAATGAGTCATTTCATTGAAACAATAAAAACTATGCTGAGTGTGGTGGCACATGCCTTTAATCCCAGCACTTGGGAGGCAGAGGCAGGCAGATCTCTGTGAGTTCGAGGCCAGCCTGGTCTACATAGTGAGCTCCAGGCCAGCTGGGACTAAAGGGAGACCCTGTATCAAAAAGACCAGGAAAAAAAAAGAAAGAAAGAAAGAAAGAAAGAAAGAAAGAAAGAAAGAAAGAAAGAAAGAAAGAAAGAAAGAAAGAGAAAAAAGAAAGAATAAAAACTACCAAATTCATTCAAGAAGAAATGTCGAATCAGCTCTGCATTCATTAAGGAGAATTGATTTGTAATTAAAAACCTTCCAAAAGGAAAGTTTCCTGTTCAGGTAGCTTTATTTGTGAATTAACCAACTCTATCAAGAAGAAATATGACCACTTACACTCTCCTTACAGAAACTGAAGTACAAAGAGTAATATCCAATTAATTGTTGAAAAAGGCTGGAGAGATGGCCTAGCAGTTAAGAGCGCCGACCGCTCTTACAGAGGACCCGGGTTCGATCCCCAGCACCCACATGGCGGCCGAGAACCGTCTGAAACTCCAATTCCAGGAGAACTCCAGTTCCAGGGGAATCCGAGACCGTCTTCTGACCTCCGCGGCAGGGCCGATTTCACTGGGGGGCCACAAAATACGGACATTGCAGACAGGAGCAGGCAGTACACATACAGAAAGAAATAGGTAAGAAAAAAAGGAAAATTAAAAAAAACGGCCAAAAGGCCGGACAAGAAAACCCTGCAGAGCCCCCACAGGAAACCCATAATGGAAAAAGGCGGAACAGGGCAGCATAGGAAATGGAACAAGGCCGACAAAAAGGAGAGGTCAGCATTAGCGAGGGCATCCCCCAAGAACGTTCTGATGGAGGGGAGTCCGGGGAAAACCAATCAATATATTTATGATAATGAAAAAACTAAAAGAAAACATTTAAAACTACATTTATAGATTAATTTTTGACAGATGAAAAGTATTTGACCAAAACTAACACCTATTCCTGTTAGATTCACCACAAAGTAGATGTATAATGAAGAGAATTTGCCAACCTGATAAAGGTCAACTATGACAACAGATGATCAAGCAGAAAGTAGAGAACTGAGTGCTTCCCCACCTGTAAGATGCACAGGTCCCAGGGGCGAACCCACTACTATGGTTTGCTAAGTGGACAGCGATTCAAATTGCCCTCTAAATTTGTACCTCTATGTACAGAGATTAGTATAAACCTCAGACCTCATCAGAGAAGGTTTTTTTTTTCATTAGATGGTGGTTCTTAATACAGAAACTTCCAACTGGTCAGAGGTGGTGCATGGCACTAATGTCTCCTGGATTGGGCTCAGCCACCAGATGAGACACCGATGAGGACATTTACACCCACCTCCGCCTGAAAATCCCAGCGCCTCGCATTAGAAGGAGAATACAGAAAAGGTTTAAGAGCAAGTCACGGAGGGGACAAGAATCAAAGGAAGTCATGAAACTGCGCAGCACAAGATCAAGCCACTCACTACTCTAGCATGGAGGCAGGGGTTGTGGGGGTTGCTCCGGGATCCTACATCCCTAGCTGAGAAGCTATGGACAGTTGATGAACAGCTATGGACAGGACTCTTCTGGAGAACAGAGATTCAGTTTTCTCTAAGAGTGTGGCAGGTGGTTGGTCAATCAAGGTCCAGTGGATGGACCCACACTCATGAGTACATGAGCAACACAACTTGGATCTGATGGGCGATTTAATAAAGAACAAAAGAGGACATAGAGTTGGGGAGGGGTGGAAAATGGGGGTTGGATCTGGGGGGAGTTAGGAGTGAATATGATAATACCTTGCAGATGGCGTCTGGTGGTGCATGCCCCTTTCTCCTAGCACTCGTGAGCTCAAGGCTAGCCTGGTCTACCAGAGTGAATTCCAGGTCCAGTCCAGCTGGGGCTATAGGGAGACCCCTGTCTCAAAAAAAAAAAAAAAAAACAAATACATTGCATTCATTTATGAAATTTGAACAAAAATGTATTTTTTTAAATAAAGAAGACTAGTGTGCTTGCTTTCCCCATTTTGTTTCAGAACTTCCCAGGCATCTCCAGTTAGGGCATTGAACAAGAAAAAGAACCACAAAGACATGGGCTGGAAATGCTCGCACATGGTTCATAGAATGATGAATGGTTTTACATTTTTATGTTGTAAGTAATAATAATAAGACAACAACTACAGTAACAGTGAAAGAACAATCTGTAACACAGATCCTGTGTGCCCCATAAATCTAAAGTGTTTACTCCCGGAACTTTTAGAGAAGAGTTTGTCAGCTCCAGTCTTTGTTGAAAATCTGAAGGAATCTTTAAAGACCTACTGAGAAAAATGAGTTTAACATAGCTGCAGGTTGGGAGATTAACACGTAAAGCAATTCTACTTCTATGAAACAGCAATAGCCAGAAATAAATATATATTTAATTTCCATTTCCAGTTCTATCAAAAATATTAAATATATATTTAAACTTGACAAAAACTTGATAGAACTGCATGATGAAGCTTATAATATACTGCTGAGAGACTTTAAAAGAACTCTTGAGTTAATCAAAAGTCCCTCATTTATGGGTCAAAGGATTCAATGTTGTTAAGATCATATTCAATGTCATCTGAATCCCAACCCCAGGAGGAATTTGCTATACAGACTGGCAAACTGATGTTAAACTCATACAGAAGCTGGGTGTGGTTGCACACATCTTTAATCCCAGCACTATAGAGGCAGAGGCAGGCAGATCTCCATGAGTTCTAGGCCAGCCTAGTCTACATAGTGAGTTCCAGGACATCTGGGTCTACTGGGAGACTCTGTCTCAGGAAAGGAAAGGAAAAGGAAAAGGAAAGGAAAGGGAAAAGGAAAGGAAAGGAAAGGGAAAAGGAAAAGGAAAGGAAAGGAAAAAGGAAAGGAAAGGAAAGGAAAGGAACGGAAAGGAAGGGGGAAAGGAAAGGAAAGGGGAAAGGAAAGGAAAAGGGAAAAAAGAAAAAGGAAAGAAAAGGAAAGGAAAAGGAAAGGAAAGGAAAGGGGAAGGGAAAGGAAAGAGGAAGGGAAAGGAAAGGAAAGAAAAGAAAAGAAAAAAGAAAAGCTCATACAGAAATGTAAAGAAACTAAAATTTTAGGCCAAAAAGATAAGATGACTTACACTACCCAACTTTAAAGCTTATAAATCTAGAAGAATTAAGATGTTGTGTTGAGCATAAAGAAATAGGTGTCAAGAAATGACATGAGTTTAAAGAAATATAACAAAGGAACAAAACAGATATATTCAGTTAACTTTTTAGTTACAAATGAAATACAGTAGCAAAAGAATTTCTAAGAAACATGAAAAATGGGGCTGAAGAGATGGCTCTGTGGTTAAGAGCTTTGTATGCTCTTGCAGAGGACCCAGGTTCAGTTACAGTACCAACGTGGCCCCTAGCAATCCTCCTTAACTCTAGTTCCAGGAGATCTGATGCCCTCTTCTGGCCTCTACAGGCATTGCATGCACAGGGTGCACTTAAGAACATGCAAGCAAAACATTCCTAAAAACAAAAATAAATGAATTGAAAGGAACTTTAAAAAATATCAAAATATATTCTTAAAATACAGGTGAATTTTAATTCGTACCATCATAAACAAAAGTGTGCTCAAGTGGATCATAGACCTTAATATAAAAACAACATAAAAAACTTCCAGAAGAAAATAAAAAATTCAAAGATGGCTATTTGTTGGGCAAACATTTCTTAGATATAACACCCAAAGCATTCATTTGCATGAACATAAAGAATGACTGAGTCTCGAAATGATGGTTAGGAAGAATGAAAACACTGTCTAGAGACTAAAAGAAAGAATTCCCAATCACACATCTGGTAAAGATTTTATAGACAGCATATGAAGAGACATCTCAAAACTCAGCAAGAAAATGAGTATCACAATTAAAATGGCCAAAGGCTGGTCACTTTGCTTGCCACCAAACCTGAGGACTTGGGTTTAATCCTGGGGATCCACGTGGAAGAGGAGAGCTACAAGCCCAGAAGGTTGCCCTAGGACCTTTACACAACTGCTCTGGCATGCATAAATGTGCGTGCGTGCACGCACACACACACACACAGACCATAAATAAGTAAATGTAAAAAAAATTGAACACCCTACCAATTAGTTCTATAGCTGGCAGAGCAACACATAGAAAGATTTTCTATGTCATTAGCCATTAGGAAACCTTAACTTTAGATAAGAAGCTGTTGTAGACTGTTTAGAATGTCTAAAATTAAAAGACTGACTGTAACACATATTGGCAACTTTCCTCTCACACATATTGCTGGAAGTGTAAAACAGTGCAGCCACTCTGGAAGGCTGTTCAGAAGTCTCTTAAAGCATTCAGCAGACAGCTAGCGTATGATCCTGTGTTTACTCTTAGATACTAAGAGGAGACATATGCCTGCACAGAGGTTCACACACAAATGAGAATCTTTATTTGGAAAAACCTCAGTGGGAAATGTCTAAGGCACCCCAAGTGGAAGGACAGGGACACAGCCACATGAAGGAATATTAACCAGAAACAAAAAGAAGTAGTAAGAGGGTAGACAGGTGGCTCAGTGGGTAGAGTGTTTGCTGTGCAAGCACAAAGACATGTTTGGATACCAGCACCCATGTAAAAAGCTCGGAAAGATGGAGAATATCTGTCAGCCCAGTTGCTGGGGTGCAGACACAAGAGGATCCCAAGAGCTCAACCAGCCCATCCAGCCAAAGGGAAAGTTCCAGTGAGCGACCCTGTCTCAAACAAATGAGGTAGAACATGATAGAGGAAGATGCCCAATGTTGACCTCTGACTTCCACAAGCACGTGACGGGGCAAGCATAACCCCACACATGTCCACACACACAACACAGTCATACACATGTGCACATACACATGTAGTGCACATACATCCAAAGTAACTGTTGATACTTGTAAGCATACAGATGAATGTGAAAATAATTAGGCTGAATGAAAGCCAAATAAACAATCACAATGAAAATGGAAGCCCAGCCAGGCATGGTGGCGCACGCCTTTAATCCCAGCACTTGGGAGGCAGAGGCAGGCAGATCTTTGTGAGTTCAAGGCCAGCCTGGTCTACAAAGCGAGTTCCAGGACAGCCGGAGCTACAGGGCGACCCTGTCTCAAAAAGAACAAACAAACAAACAAACAAACAAACAAAACAAAACAAAACAAAAAAACAGAAGGCCAAGCACGTGCTGTGTGGACCCATTTGTATGGAGGTCTAGAAACTGCAGACTAATCCGAATGAGTAGAAAGCAGATCAGTGGTTGTCCCAGGGACCACAGGAGGAGGAGAAGCATGAGATTATCAAGGGCTCCAAGAAACACTGGGGATGCCCTGGAATTGGTGGTCATTTTCTCCTCTCTCTCTCTCTCTCTCTCTCTCTCTCTCTCTCTCTCTCTGTGTGTGTGTGTGTATGTGTGTGTGTGTGTGTGTGTGAAAACTTATGCACACTTCAAACACAGGCATGTATATATCTATTATCCCTTAGCAAATCTATTAAGATCTCTTAAAATTAAAAAAGTAAACTAAGGAACATTTGCCTCACACATGATACTAACCGTGAGCTATAATAATCTTACTAAACACCCTCTTAAGGAATCAAATTTATTTCCTGTGTGCCTCTGTCTCTGTCTCTGGACCTGTAACTCCCACCTGAGCTCTGAGAAGAGCAGCCCCAGTAGGTCAGTCCTGGCACTTTGGGGAATATCTGAAAAATGGCGAAATTATTTACAACCACAAAGTCGCATTGAGATTTAATGGACAGAGCATATTTAGAGAAAGCATTAAGCATGGAGATATGGAATTCCTAGAGAAGCTCAGTCTCCAAAGTCCATTCACCTAGCATCATGGTTACTTTCCCTCCCCATGCTAGGCTTCAAAAACCATGGAGCAGATTCTGGATTCTTCTCCCCTGCTCAGGCAGGGAGGAGGAGGTAGCCAGAGCAGCCCTGTGGCACTGTCCCAGTTGAACAGCTCTCAGCTCCCTCAGCCAATGTGCGGCACAGTTCTGATGGTATTTTCTGTAATTTCTTCAATTTCCTGCCTTTCCAAAAGTTACAACCATCATGTGGCCTCTGCTTGTCTGGTATACACATTTTGGAAAAACAAACCGAAGTCACCATGGGGAAGACGCAGTCACTTCCATAGATGCATGAGCCTCTCTTGATCGATTTTTCTGCCTTAAGGAAAGGCTCCAGTTCCATATTTTTCACTTGCAATTTCTTCCCCTCCTCACATTACTCTCATGACTAGATTGCCCTAATTAACATGGAACTCTGATCTCTCTCAGCTTTCACATTTCAACCTAGTTTCCACCAAGCACTTCTGCATCCTCATCCAAGTGTGTGTAAAATCACAGAGGATCTGAGCATATTATTCGTACACCATTGTATTGTTCTTATGGGGGCCATCTCTGATATGGGGTTATTTTCAATGTAACTGAATTAGGAAGCCTTCGCTAGCTTCTTGGCTGTATTTAAACACAACACCACTGGAACCTCACTCCTTCCTTGGTTCTAGAACTCTTGGTTAACCTCTTCACCTCTCAGATTTGCTTTTACAATCCTCCTTCATAGTTCACGAGCTCCAAATGAAGAGGAAAACATCCCCAGGCTACTCTCTGCTGTGCAGCAGAAATGTTCAGGGTGACCTTGTTCATGTCTCTCCTAAGTGTCGCCCTCATAGTCTCTGGACTTAGACCATCCATAAAGATACCCCATTATTCACTGAGAACTTCCTATGTGGCCTGGCCACACTGTGGGGCACACACTATGTTCCAAAGATTTGGGAAAAAAAATTATCCAATATTTTAGCAATTGTGTATTGACTATACATTTAAAAATACTTTGAATAAAGCCGGGCGTGATGGCGCATGCCTTTAATCCTAGCACTTGGGAGGCAGAGGCAGGCGGATCTTTGTGAGTTCAAGGCCAGCCTGGTCTACAGAGTGAGTTCCAGGACAGCTGGGGCTACAGGGAGACCCTGTCTCGAAAAGACAAAAAAAAAATACTTTGAATAAATTAGGCTAAATATAATTGATTACTAAAACAAAATTCACATAACTTCTTTCATCTTTTCTTAAACTGTGACTCCTGGAAAACAAGTAATTTGGCTCACATGACATTTCTGGTTTTGTTTGGTTTTGAGATGGGGTTCTGTATTAGTCACTTTTCTGTTGCTGTGATAAAACCACCATGACCAAGGGAACTTATAAAAAGAAGAGTTTATTTGAGCTTACGATTGATGGTTCCAGGGAATTAGAGTCTATTGTGCTGGGAGGCATGGTGGTTGGAGCTAGAGCAGAAAGCCGGGCTGGAGCAGAAAGCCAAGGTTCACATCTCACAATAAGCACAGGAAGTCAAAAGAGAGACTGGAGACCACAAGGCTTGTTAAACTCACTAAGCCCGCCCCCAATGACGTACTTCCTCCAGCATGGCCACACCTTCTAAGACCTTCCAGAACAGTGCCACCAACTGGGGACAAATATATCTGAATACTTAAAGCCTATGGGGGACAACTGTCATTCAAACCACCACAGGGTCTCAAGGTTGTTTTTTTTTTTTTGGTCTTTTTGAGACGGGGTCTTCCTGTAGCCCCAGCTGTCCTGGAACTCACTATGTAGATCAGGCTGGCCTTGAACTCACAGAGATCCACCTGTTGCCTCCTGAGTGCTGGGATTAGGAGGTCTCATTTTGTAGCCCAGTCTGGTCTCACTCATTTTTCTGCCTCAGCCTCCCGAGGGCTGGGATTATAGATGTGTGTCGCCATGGCCTGGCAATGCATATCTACTAGACAACGACTTTTCACTCAACATTCAGACTGAACACATTAACAAGAGAATACTTTTTCTAGTATCTCAAGCCTGCTCCTCACTTAGTGTGAGGTTGATACACTGCACATCACCAGTCATCACAGCTCAGGAGACTACCGGACACAGGAAGTGACCCCGGACCAAGTAACTTCTGAATAGGATGACAGGATAACTTGGGTGGCTGTGACCGAGCTTATTAACATTGGCTCCCTGACAGGTGCTGCAGGAATGTTTGCCAGGCTAAGGAGTAACACTGTCAGCCTCTGCCTGGACCAGGGTAGCAACACAAGAACAAAAGCACCCAAGAAGGGCAGGAGGTAGGTAGGTTAGCACCCAGCATTTGCCTACCGTGATACTCTGCACTGCAAAGCCAAATCAAAGCAGAAAACTACCATAAACTTACCAGAATGAATGAAGCTCGTTTGCATTTAAAGTAAGAAGCATTAGCAGTCCTGTGTTTAATACAGTATACTCACTACAGGTAACAGAACCACCTGAACAGGCCAATTTCATGCATTATTTGTCTACTGAAATCGTCTTTATTAACATGAAACCTGGATTCATATATTTTTATTTTTAAATATTTTTGTTTTGTTGTATTATGCTCTTGTTTGGGGGGAGGTCTCATTATATATGATATATTTGTTCTTATTTATGTGTATGAGTGTTTTGCCTGTATGTACGTAAATGTACCCATGTGTGCAATGCCTGTGGAGCCCAGAAGAGGGCATGGGATTCCCCTGGAATTGGAGTTAAATATGGTTGTTAATCACCATGTGGATGCTGGGAACCTAACCTGGGTCCTCTGCAAGATAAACCAGTGCTCTTAACCACTGAGATGTCTTTCCAGGCCCTGGATTCATTTCTTCACAAGGCTTCCCTTTACTGCCCATGGCAAAGCAACTCCTAAATCCTGTTTATTCTACTAGCGTCCAGGGAACCACACCCACATTTCTTACCACCTTAAAGGCAAGCGGAGAAGGGAGAGCACCTCCTTCTCCCAGGGTCTCAGGATGTCTGGCTGTCTGTGTAGGGTGGGAAAGAACAGCCAACTCCCCTGCACACTCTTTTCTGCTATCCTCCATGCCAATGCCTGCCTTTCTACTGTTTTACTCATTTGTTTATTTGTTAGTGTATGTGGTATGTGTACATGTTCTTGTGGATGTGAGCACACGTACATGCAGGTTCGTGTGCATGTGTGTGCACACAGAGATTGCTCTCTGCCTTATTTTTTGAGACAGGGTCTTTCACTGAACCTAGAGCTTCTTGGGTTGGCTAGGCTTGCTGGCCAATGAGACCCAGGCATCCACCTGTCTCTGCCCCACACCCAGCTTTGGACTGGACAGTAGGGATCCACATTCAGTTCCCAGCCTTGTGTGGAAGCCACTTCGCCCACTGAGGCATCTCCCTGGCCCCTTTTATGCCATTTTGGATAAATTTATCTCCCCCAAATCCTGTTCTTTAGTTATCCTCTGGTAAAAAATGACAGGTAGTAGGAATGTAAATCCACAAGATTTCTAGAAATGTCCTTCTGAATCATGAATCATAGAGCTGAATCAGGGAAGGCTCCAGAGCCCAACAGGCTCACCACTGTCTGGGCCGTGTTTTTCCTACAACAGTTCTTAGTGTCTCTGTCTCTAACACATTTGAGGTATGTGGGGGGAATGAACACAGTTTCAACACTTGACACGTCAGGACACACTCTTAAATCATTTCGGAGTACCTGTTACCTTGCAGTGGAAGAAATCACTGAGCGTTGCTCCTGTGCCCCTCATTATGTCAACAGACCATCACACATAAAACAAATATGAAAACTTTTGAGTTACATGCCAGACATTTTGCCAGGCTACTTACTTTTTATAGTGTCAGTTTTTAAACCCTGGGGACTTACAGCACTGTAGGCTGTGCAAATTCTGTTTAATTAAAGAACACATAATTTTAAATTAGGCATCTCTTCTTTTTGAAGTGTTGAATGCAGGCATATAAGAGGGACAGCTTTTATGTTAACCTATAGCAATTTGAAGTTAACATGTTGACATAGTTTTCATAATTTACTTTAAAAAATTGTTACTTAGCTTAAAAGGTGCTTTTTATGCCAGATTTTTTTTTTTTGCTCGAAGAAGCACATACGTCTAACTATGTGCCATAAAAACATATTTATAATGGAAAGATTGGCACATTTAAATGTAAATTGGGTTTAATTTCAGAAACATTAACATCACATCTTTTAACTGCAGTAAGTTTGAAGACTAAATTAAAATAATTGACTAGAATTACCAATTGGCATTTTAAGAGCATTATTCTTCTTGAGATGTCTTATAATTGACATCTCTAGATTAGACTAAAGACAGTAGACTTCTAACTCTTGTCTAAAATATCTACTTTGGGCATACACTTCAAAATGTAAATGCATCTGGTTGCCAGTGGTTTCAAATTAATGTAACAAACAGTGAAGTTACATTGTACAAGGCAGCAAGCTATAGAAAATACTTTTTAACTAGTTTTTCCTGCTATAGGTAAGCTATAGACCCTGATAGACATTTTAATGTTTTGCTTTTTACTTTTTGGAGGTTTGGGGGGTATCTTTTGTGACAGGGTCTTCTCTCTTAGCCTAGGCTGGCCCCCAAATTACGATTCTCTTACTGTAGCCTCCTCAGTGCTGGGTTCAGACATGTGCCACCACACCCGGGACTCTAAGCACTTTCCTGGGTATTGCCCCAAAATGTCCTACATGGTTTCCAATACACAGGTACATCCAGGACAGTGTGCAAAGTCTTTGCTAAGCACATATTGGCTAAAGGCATATAAAATCCTGTGTAGAATCCAAACAAAGCACCCCTGGATGGACTAACCCTTTGTTATGATGGTCAAAGCTATCCTACCTTAGTCCAGAGCTGTTTCAGCCATTTCTTAGGTTGTTTTGTTGATGCCTATGGACACGACTGTGCTTTTATTATTTATGTGCCAGGCAAACACTGTATCACACAGAATTATGAATGTTAGTAAGTTCATAGGCTGTACGTTCTGTTTAATCTAATTCAAATTCTGGAAGGTTAATTATTTTACTTAGTAAAGAAAGGACAGGCTTAGATTTAGGAAATTTCATCTCCACACATTTTCACAATATAAACCATGGTAATCCTGTGCTCAACTGTAGCCGTGACCTGAAAAGTGGGCAGTTTTGTGTATCCAGCATCCCATTTAGTAAAATTAGGGGTGGGGTGGGTGGGCGTGTATACATGGGTGCACTCTCCTGTGTATGTGTGCACACACATGGGAGGTCAGAGCTCCACATTGTAGCTAAACTGCCTAGCCAGTGAGCCCCCCCTCCCCAGGATCCTCCTGTATCCACCCCACAGTACCACGGCTGGCATTCACATGTGTGCTGGATCTGAACTCAGGTCCTCATGCTTATGCAACTTGAGCAGCAAGCACTAACCCACTGAGCCATCTCTCCAGTTCCCCTTCTAGTAAAACTTTCAAACATTTACCAACTTGGACTAAACCATGTAAGTTGTTTAAGTAAGGTACCTTCACTGCACCATTCTCGTGCATGGTGATGCAGTTATCGGCGTCTTCTGAGAGCTGGTACAAGGCCTGAGCTGTTGCTCGATGCACGTTGGTGTCATTGGACTTCAGGTAATGCACCAACGGAGCCACTGCTTTGTGCTCACCAAAGGCCACTCTGTTTCTGCCCCACATACAGCAACGTGAAATAGCTTCTGCCAGGTGGCGCCTCAATTTATCATTATTCTGCACAAAGGGAAGACGTGAGTGTGCATCGTAATCACTCCGAGAGGCTAGGTTCATGCACTTCCTGCTTATTATGCTCTGAGACGCCAGTGAGTCCAGACATAAGACCTAGCTGGCTACTTGGATGGGCCCTGGAATGAGCTACAATTTTGGTGGGTTACCAGTTGGAAAATTCTGAGTTTTCTTACTTTTCTATTTTTTAAAAAAAATAAGCCAGGGTCTCACTGTACATCTATTGAACTAGCTATGTAGACCAGGCTGGCCTTGAACTCACAGAGGTCTGCTGGCCTCTGCCTTTCACAGTGCTGGGATTAAGGGTGTGTGCCACGATGCCCAGCCCTCCTGGGTTTTCTTTCTATAAGCTTAATAAACTCAGTGTTATCAAAGATGAGACAGATATCTGGCATTGGTCATTTGTTCCAGGAGGTTTGACAGCCTTTTAAAGATCTCTTCTCACACTAAGAACAACTCAGGGCCAGTAGGATAGCTCAGTGGGTGAAGGTACTTGTCACAGAGCCTGATGACTTGAGTTTGATGCCAGAACCCACTTAGTAAAAGGAGAAAACTGACTCCTGAAAGTTGCCGTTTGACCTCCATGCTCATACCATAGAACACACATACACACACACACACACACACACACACACACACACACACACACATTAAAAACCTTACAAATCAGCAAGTTGCTTAATAATAATAATGTTTACAGAACATTTGATAGTCTTCAAAGAATATTTCATTGAACTAAGGTTGAGTGTGTAAACTGCTTTTCTCCCCAGACGTCCTTCCTACCTTTATTTTTCTTGCATGTATATGTGTATAGTATGCGTGAGTGGTAGCATGTATGAGGTGCATGTGTTTGTGTGACTTTGGGTGTCTTCTTCGATCACTCTCACTTTCTCTACTGAGGCAGGGTCTTTCACCTGAACTCATTGCTTAGTGATTCTGCATTCTGGCTGGCCAGCTTGCTATAGGAATACCCTTGTCTCCACTTCCTATAAGCTGGGATTATAATCAGGTCACCATACCCACCTGGCACTCATGTGGGTGCTGGGCATCCAAACTCTGGTCCTTATACCTGAGTGGCAAGCACTTTAGCTGCTAAGCCCATAAACCCCACCTTCGCTTCCAGAGAAGCCAGGGCTGCACATCAGCCACACTCCCTGGGTCTTCTGTTTTTCTTTCTGGGATCTTACGCAAACTAAACCTCGATTTGTAAAGAAAATCACCTCCTGTAGGTCTAACATGGCCGAATGGGATGTGGTTTTCCATCGTCCTGTTCTCTTGACTCCGAGGTCTGCTGAGTCTAGCAGAAGCTCTTAGAAACTCAAGAGTCTTCTAGATCAAGTGTGCAACCAGAGTTTGAATTTCCACTGTCACTCTGCTGCCAAGTAGTGCTGCAAGCTCTGCTCAGATACCTCTGGGCATGGTGAAGTCATTGTTCTGGCTGGCAGTTTTAGATAAACAGTATCGTGCTGCCAAAGCCTTCTAGCTTGGAATGTCACAGTCCAACCTACTTAGCTGGGGGAGGAGCAATACAACTTCTAAGGTTGGAACGAACAACTATCTTAAGAGTAATGATGGTGGTGTGAAGATGACAGCTAACACTTACATAACAGCACTTACATTTGCCACAATTTTTCCTGCCAGCAACAAATAATAAAAAATGCAGCCTCTATTTAACAAGGATCTTGCATATTAACATTTTGCAGTGTAAAATATGCCTTTGCATCTATTAGGTACTGAGAAATTAAATGAGTTGAAAAAGCTCTGATACTTCATCAGCAACAGATGTTAAATTTGAGTTCAGATTTCTGCTCCTGACATTCCTTGAGTTTCTACTATCCCATGATCTGACAGCACAAATTTAAAATAACAAGATGCCACTTACCGTATTGGCTAGTTTGGACAGTAACGGGACAACTCCATGATCTGTAATGACAGCTAAGTTTTCTTGGTCTTTTGCTATATTGGTAATAGCAGCACACACACTTGTCAGGACTTCTTTGTTATCTGATTTCAATAAATTGACAACAAGCTCCAAGCCACCAACAAAGGAACGAACCATTTCTCCAGCATCCTATGTGCAAATAAAATAAACTATTTTAGGCTATTTTACAAAGGACAGAAATTTGTACTTAAACTGTTAGGTGTACTTTTAAGATAAAAGATAAGTGTAGCTTAATATTTTCTATGTTTAAATATTCTATGTATGTGTAATGTATGTGTTTACAAACATGAATATATACACAACATGTATACACAAAGTTGAGTTTGAATATTTATGGAGAGGTATACTTGCCACAGCACAAGAGTGGAGATCATAGGACAATTTGGGGGAGAGGAGTCTCTTCTACCACATGGGTCTTGGGGATCTAACTCAGACTTTAACATTATTTAACATTAGACTTAGAAGCAAGTACCTTTACCTGCTCGTGAAGTATCTCACCGGGCTATTCACACATATATATATATGTGTTGTGTGTGGTGTATGTGTGTGTGTGTGTGTGTGTCTTTTTGAGACAGGGTCTCCTTGTAGCTCCAGCTGTTCTGGAACTCACTGTGTAGACCAGGCTGGCCTTGAACTCACAGAGATCTGCCTGCTTCTGCCTCCCAAGTGCTGGGATTAAAGGTGTGGGCCACGAAGTCCAGCCATTAATGTATACTTAATTCATTAACATTGACCTCAAAAAAAAAAAAAACATTGACCTCATAGCAAACAGCACTGTAATTCATGTATAGAACTTGTCAAACACATATTTTCTCTGAAAATCATGTCAAAGCCTCCCCGTGCTTTAGAATCATAAGTTATACTTCATTAATATACGCAGGGGACATTTTAAGCCATGAAATAACCCGCAAAAAGCATGAAAACTATGATTCCACTTTGGTTCCAAATGGCCCCTTGTTTCCACCTTGAGCTAGAACAGTAATGCAGTGGTCCAGATCAACCTCAGTGGAGAACAGTGTCTGCCTGGGGCTTTGCACCTTTCTGTGTGTGTCCAAGAAAGAGCTTTGACTTGAGGGTTACATGTAGATGCTGCCAAGAATCCACAGAAGAGACAAGTCAACATGCAGACCACATGGCCATCATGTTAGGGAATCAGATGCTCAGTGAGGAATTACATGGTTGTCCATACCTGTAATCCCAGCACCCATGGCGCTGAGGCAGGAGGATTATGAGTCAGATGCAAGGATGGACTACTTACCAGACCCTGCCAGGAAAGGAAAGGAAAGGAAAGGAAAGGAAAGGAAAGGAAAGGAAAGAGGAAAGAGGAAAGAGGAAAGAGGAAAGGAAAGGAAAGGAAAGGGGAAAGGTAAAAGGAAAGGAAAGGAAAAAGGAAAGGAAGGGAAATGGAAATGAAGATGTGAAGGGAGACAGGGAAGTATATTGAGCAGCACTGGACAGAACAGGCAAAGATACGGTAGATAAACGCAAGGGAATCCAAGCTGTTATGGAGACTCAATTATTTTCCTGCAAGGTTGTTAGTCAATCAAAGGCTAAAGTTGAAGTGCTATCCAGTGAACAGGGTCCCAGGTGGATGAATCGCCATATAATGGACTCAGGAGTAAAAGAAAAGGTTTTGCTTAGAATTCAGAGAGAGGGCGATAGGGAGGTTGGGGATGTTTCAGCTGATTAGGAAGGATTCACCAAAGCAGGCAAGTCACTCAAAAGGAGATGCCATGTTTCTACCCATTATTTGGCTCCATGATTGTTTTTTGCTGTGTTTTGCTTTTTATATGACCTGGTCTTGCTGTGTAGCCTGGGCTGACCTCAAACTTGGACCAATTTTCCTGCCTCTGCCCCAAGTGGCATGTGTCACCACATCTATCTTACCTTTTATCTCTTCCTATGATGGAGACTGAACCTGGGTCCCTTTGCATGACAGGCATGTGCTCTACCACTGAGCTACGTACAGCCCCACCCCTTCAATGGCAGGCATTCTTAAATATTAGAAACTAACACCTTTTCCAGGCACTGTAGTATGAATTTCCAATCAATTAGCCCAGTTAAGCCTTATAACAATCATGCAGAGTATGTATGATTATTTCTATTTTAGATTTTTTTTGTCTCTTTAAGACAGGGTCTTCCTGTAGCCCCAGCTGTCCTGGTACTCACTATGTAGACCAGGCTGGCCTTGAACTCACAGAGATCTGCCTGCTTCTGCCTCCCAAGTGCTGGGATTACAGGCATGCACCACCACCCCTGGATCTATTTTAGATTATTAAAACTTAGGTTTGCAGATGTTCAACTATATGAACTAGATCGTAGTAGTCCTTGTAAAGAAAAAAAATCACTGATTTGAGTTTTGTGTATCTGTACTCCTAAATGATTCCATGATGGCCCTTGCCCCCAGAATATATAAGGTTCACTGTAGCCTTGGCCTCCCTCTTCAGCCTCAACATCTCAACCTTGATTTCTTTTCTAACATAAGCCCTAGCCTTCTGGTTCCCATTGTAAGCCACGGTTAAGCAACCCCTCCTTCAATACTTGGCTAGCACAGTTTATCGCTGTAGGTAATGAAAGGCTTATCTGTTTGCCTTTCACCTTGAATCATGAATTCTAAGTGCACTGAGATATCTTTGTCAGTCTCCATCTGCTCAGTGAACATACCAGTGTCTAGCAGTTAGCACGTGCCCAATTCATGGAGTTCCCCATTGCAAACCCACATGCATAACAAACCAGATGAATCTCCTGAGTGATCAAGTTAGAGTCTGAGCTAAGTATATCCAAGCACAAGGGCCAAGGAGACCTTCTAGACATGCCACCTCTGCTGATGGCTGTGGGAATGGACTGGGGGCCTAGAACTCAATGGCAAATTTAAATATGATTTCTGATAGCTGGGACATATTTCTAATATGTTCATATAATTATTTTTAAAAATAATTGTTATGTTTTCTTAAATTCTCCAATAAAGCCTTAAATGTAATACAAGATAAATGTTTTCAACTTTGCTCTATATTGTTACCTATTAAAATTTTGAGCATTACAGCATCTTCCTGTTTGGGGACTAGGCACGTTCATGCTGCCCTGGGATTCACTTCTATTCCGCCTAGCTAGTCAGAACTGTCCCATTGGCTACCATGGTACTGCTCAGGGACTAGGCCAGTTGCACTGCCAGAGAGCTCCCAACTAGCCTAGTAAGTTAGCACCTGCCCACTGCTCTAGAGCTCACATCTATCCTGCTTAGCTAGTTAGACACTGTCTACTCTATCTCATCTTCCTGCTTCAGGACTTGTTATGGGAGAGATCCATACCAGCCTTCGTGGAACCATACTGACCCTCCAACCAAAAAATAAAAAATTGAGAATCTAAAGCACAGACCAATTAACTATGCACAAGTTATATCAATATAAACAAAACCAAACTTCAACTTCAGACAGGCAGCAGACATAGGCAACAACTACAAAAAATAACTCCATATGCCCAGGTCACAATGCAAAAACATAAATAATATGGAAAACCAAGACAGTATGTTTCTACCAAATCCCGCCAGTTCCATAGACATTCTATGATGAGAACTACTTAGAAGAACTCTGGGACAGAATTTAAAAGAAAATCAAATATTTGATTGATCAAATAGTTCAAGGATTTTAAAGAACATACAAACAACTCAAAGAACTCAAAGAAGACAGGAATAAATGTCTGCGGTTCAAGAAAATCCTGATATATGGATGAATGAAGTGCAAAGATAATTTCAGGATTTGAAAAGTGAAACATGAAAGGGATAGAAACATTTAAGAAAGTTCAAGCATAAATGAAGATGGAATTGAAAAAGTAGATAAGCCAACTTGAAAAGAGAGGAGAAAGTCTCACCAGCAGAATGAATCACATGGAAAACAGAACATCAAGCTTGGAAGACAACATTGGACCAAAGAATCATTCTGGCAAAGAATATAAATTTTTTCAAGTACACGGGAATGGAATATGCAGAAAATATGAGACACCATGAAAACACTAAATCTATGCATCATAGCCATAAAAAACAGAGAAGATAAATGCCATCGAACATGTCTTCACCAGTATTGTAGAAGAAAACTTCCCTAAATTAAGGAAAGACATACCCATACACATATAAGACCAGAACGGAAACTCCCCATGGCATATGTGGTGGTTTGAATGAGACTGTCCCCCATAGGCTTCAAGTATGAGACATTTTGTCCCCAGTTGGTGTTGCTGTTTGGGGAGGTCTTAGAAGGTGTGGCCATGCTGGAGGAAGTACATCACTGCGGGAGGGCTTAGTGAGTTCAACAAGCCTTGCAGGCTCCAGTTGCTCTCTCTTGGCTTCCTGTGCTCATTGGAAGATGTGAACCCTGGCTTTCTGTTCCAGCTCCTGCCACCAAGCCTCCAGCCACAATAGACTCTAATCAATCATAAACTCAAACTCTTCCTTTTATAAGTTCCTTTGGTCATAGTGGTTTTATCACAGCAACAGAAAAGTGACTGATACAGCATATGATGGAAATAACCTAAATGTACAGAACAAAGAGAGGGTACTGAACGTTGCAAGAGAAAAAACAAAAAGCAACAGTTTACAAATAAAGGAAAACCCAGGTCTGGAGAGATGGCCTAGTGGTTAAGAGCGCCGACCGCTCTTGCAGAGGACCCGGGTTCGATCCCCAGCAACCACATGGCGGCCGAGAACTGTCTGAAATTCCAATTCTAGGAGAACTCCAGTTCTGGGGGAATCCGACACCCTCTTCTGACCTCCGTGGCATTGCATGACACGGGTGCACAGACTTGCATGCAGACAGTACATTCATACACATACAGAAATAAATAAAATTAAAAAAAAACAAATAAAGGAAAACCCATCAGAATTACAGCTGACTTTTCAACACAAAGTAGAAAAGCAAGAAGAGCCTGGAGCAAAGTATTCCAAGTTCTAAGTAATCACAGATGCCAACCCATAATTCTTTACGCAAGCAAAACTGTCTATTGAAGCAGAAAGAAAAATCTTCCATGATATAAGTATGCTAAAAGAATTCATGTCCACCAAACCATCCCTACAGAGAATACTCAAAGCAAAACCAACAACAGCAACCAAAAAAAAATTGAAGAAAGAAATGACCATACACAGGAGGCTACAGAAAGAAAAAATAATGCATAATCATGAAAACACAGAATACACTAAGAGCACATACAGAAAATGAAATGATAGTAACAAATAATTATTTTAAATATCAATGACCTCAATTCCCCAGTCAAAGGGCAGAGACTAATTGACTGGATTAAGAAAGAAAATCCTGCTTTTTGTTGTCTACAAGAAACTCATCTTAACTTTAAGGATAAGTATCAGCTGAGGGTGAAAGGAGGAAAAATTTATTCCAAGTAAATGGCACTAAGAAATAAGCAAGAGTTGCTATTCTAGTATCTGACAAAATAGACTTCAAATTAAAATCAACCAGATAAGATAGAGAAGGTCACTTAATTCTGATTGTGGGAACAATCAATGAAGAACACATTACAATCATGAACATATATCCACCAAACTCTTGTGTTCCTAATTTCATAAAAAGAGTACTATTGGACTTCAAGACACAGATTAACCTCAACTCAGTAATAGTAATTTCAATACCCCACTATCACCAATAGATAGGTCAACTGGACAAAATATAAACAAAGGGACATGTGAATTAAATAATATCATACATCAGATGAACCTAAGATATCTACAGAATATTTCACCTAAACAGCAAAGAATACACATTCTTTCTACATAGCAGGCCATGAAAATTTCTCTGAAATGGATGACACATTGGGGCAGAAAACAAACCTCAAGAAACAACAAAAAGAATAAATAATTCTATGTATTGTATCAGACCACAATGTAATCAAATTTAAAATCATTATCAACAACAACAACAACAAAACTCTAGTAAGTACATGAACTCATGGACATTAAACAGCTCAAGAACTTGGAAAAGTAAGAACAAACCAAACCCGAAATGAGGAGAGAAGAAATTATAAAAATCAGAGCAGAAATCAATAAAGTAGAAACAAAGAAAACAACACAAAGTATTGATGAAAATCAGAGCTGATTCTCTGAAAACATAAACAAGACAACCTGACCCTTATCCCAGCTAACCAAAAGGAAGAAAGAAAACAATAAAGAAGAAACAACATAGGAGACACCAAAGAGATCCAGAACATTCTAAGAGACTACTTTAAAATCTATACTCTATTAAATTAGAAAATCTAAAAGATTTCTAAATTCAATGGGGCCACCAAAGTTAAACCACAAAGAGATCAACAACTTAAATAGTCCTCTAAAAAATAAGGAAATAAACCGGGCGTGGTGGCACACACCTTTAATCCTAGCACTCCGAGGCAGAGACAGGTGGATCTTTGTGAGTTCAAGGCCAGCCTGGTCTACAGAGTGAGTTCCAGGCCAGCTGGGGCTACAGGGAGACCCTGTCTCGAAAAGACAAAAAAAAAAGGAAATAGAAACAGCAATACAAAGCCTCCCAACTGAAAAAAATGCACAGAACCAGACAGATTCAGAGCAGAATTTTAAGAATTTTATCAGACCTGTAAAGAAGATCTACATGATCTTCTTAAAGTTAGAAATAGAGAGGTGTGTGTTCAAATCCTTCTATGAAGCCAGTGTTACTATAATATCCAAACCAGGGAAAGATAGAATAACAAAAAAACTAGAGTTCCATATGCCCAATGAACGCAGATGCAAAATTCTCAAACAAGAATACTTACAAATTACATACAGACATCTATCAAAAAGATCATTCACCATGATAAAGTTGGCTTTCTTTCATAGATGCAGGGATGGTTCAATATATGTAGGTCAATGAATATAATAATTCATATAAGTAGACTTAAAGACAAAATTGCATACATGATTGTGCTGGATAGCTTTAGTGTCAACTTGACACACCTGGGTTGAGGGAGCCTCAATTGGGGAATTATCTCCATTGGAATGGCCTGTGGCCACATCTGTGGAATATTGTCTTGATGGTTGAGCAGTGTGGGAGGGCCCGGCCCACAATGAGTGGTGCCACCCTGGGCAGGTTGTTGTGTACTGTATAAGAAGGGAGGCTGGGCATGGGTCAGGGGAGCAAGCCAGTGAACAGCATTCCTCCATCGCCTGTGCTTCAGCTCCTGCCTCCAGGTTCCTGCCCTGAGTTCCTGCCTTGGGCTCCCTGAGTGATGTGAACTGCAACCCAGGAGATGTAAGCTAAATAAACCCTTTCCTCCCCAAGTTGGTGACGGTCAGAGTGTTTTGTCACAGTAATGGAAGACAAACTAGAACAATGATCATCTCAAAAGATGCATAAAAGACCTTTGACAAAATCCAACATGCATTTATGATGAAAGTTCTAAATGGAATTGGACTCATCATTATTAAGGATATGTAAAACAAACCCACAGCCAATATCACTTTAAATGGATAAAAACTCAAAGCATTCCCATTAAAATCAGGAACTAGACAAGGCTTTCCATTATCCCCACTCTTTTTCAATATAGTGCTTAAAACTATAGCTAGAGCAATAAGACAAGAGAAAGACATCAAAGGGGTACTAATTGGAAAAGAAAAATTATCCCTCTTTTCGGATGATATTATACATAAGATATCCCAAAAATTCCACCAGAAAACTTTTAGAATTGATCAACACATTCAGCAAAGTGGCAGGATACAAAATCAGTTTGCAAAAACCAGTAGTCTCTCTCTATAAAAATAACAAGCAATCTGAGAGTGAGTTCAGGGAAACACTCCTAATCAGAGCAGCCTCAAGAAATACCCAAGGATAAATCTAACCAAAGACATTAAGAACTCTTCAATGAAAAATGTAAATATTTAAAGAAAGAGACTGAGGAAGACACAGGAGATAGAAGACTTCCCATGCTCATGGATTGGAAGAATTAATATTGTGAAAATGACCATCCTACCAAAAGTAATTTATGGATTTAATGCAATCCCAATCAAAATCTCCATGATGGTCTTCATAGAAATAGAAAAATAATCCTAAAATTCACATGGAATCACAAAAGACCCACCCCCACCTCCAGATAGCAAAAATAACCTTGAGCACAAAGAGCAATGCTTGGGGGTGATTAACATACCAGATTTCAGACTGTATTATAGAGCTATATTAAGAAAAAATAGCATAGAATTAGCTCAAAAACAGACACATAGATGAATGTAATCAAACATAACATCTAAACATGAGTAAGTACAGTTTCAGCCACCTGATATCTGACAAATGTAACAAGAACACACAATGGAAGGACAGCATCTTCAACAAATGATGCCAAGAGAACTGGATCTGCATGTGTACGGTAATGAAATTCTACCCACACCTTTCACCTGTACAGAAGAAGTTAACTCCAAATGGATCAAAGGCCACAATTTGAATCCTAAAACACTGATACTGCTATTAGAAAATATAGGCAGTACCCTGTAAGATATAGGTGTAAGAAAGACCTCCCATGCTCATGGATTGGAAAAATTAATGTAGTAAAAATGTCCATTTTACCTAAATTGATATATAGATTCAACTCAATCCTAATCAAAATCCCCATGAGCTTCTTCACAGACTTAGAAAAACATCCTTAAGTTCATATGGAAAAACAAAAGACTCCAAATAGCTAAAGCAACCCTGAGTGAAAAGTGCAATACAGGGGGGATTGTTCTACCAGACTTCAAGCTTTATTATAGGGCTATAGTCATAAAGACAGACTGGTACTGGCACAAAAACAGACCCATTGGCCAATGGAACAAAATTGAAGATCCAAACTTGAGCTCATACAATTTCAGCCACCTCATATTTGACAAAGTGTCAAAAAAAGCTCAATGGAGAAAGGATAGCATCTTCAGCAAATGGTGCTGGCAAAACTGGATCACCCTTTGTAGAAGAACAAAATTAAACCCCTGCTGCTCACCCTGTACAAAAATCAACTCCAAGTGGATCAAAGATCTCAACATAAAACCCAAAACTCTGAAGGTGATAAAAGAAAAAGTTGGTAACAACCTACAAGATATAGGTATAGACAAAGACTATTAAAATCAGACAGCAGCTGCACAGGAAATAAGGACAACAGCTGACAAAGTGGGACCTCATCAAACTCAAAAGATTCTGTACAGCAAAAGAAACAATCAAGGAAGGGAAGAGAAAACCCACAGAGTGGGAAGAAATCTTCACCAGTGATTCATCTGACAGAGCACTAACATCAAGAATATATAGACTACTCAAAAGACAAAGAAGTAAGAAAACAAATGACCTACTCAAAAGATGGGAGTAAAGAGGTGAACAGAGACTTCACCAATGAGGAAGCAAAGATGGCTGAGAAACATTTTAAAAAGTGTTCATCATCATTAATAATTGAGGAAATGCAAATTAAAACCACTCTCAGATAGCATCTCACTCCCATATGACTGGCTAAGATCAAGAAAACAAAAGACACCAAATGCTGGAGAGGTTGTGGGGGGAAGGGGAACACTCATCCACTGCTGGTGGGAATGCAAACTTGTACAACCATTATGGAAAGCAGAGTGGAGAACCCTTAAAATATTCAAAACGAGCCTACCACCTGACTCAGCCATACCACTCCTGGGTGTATACCCATAAGACTCATCCTACCACAAAGATACATGCACGTCCATGTTTGCTGCAGCTCTCTTTACAATAGCGAAGAGCTGGAACCAATCCAAATGCCCCTCAACTGACAAAAATGTAGTACATCTACACAATGGAGTACTACTCAGTGGTAAAGAAAGATGGCATCATGAACTTTGCAGGTAAATGCATGGAATTCCGAAGCCATCATGCTAAGTGAAGTAACACAGTCTCAGAAAAACAAGGGTGAATGGTCTCCCTCATTTGTGGATGCTAACACCAAATCCCCAGATGAAAAGCAAGCTAAACAACATTATCGTTATATTTATGTTTATCTGAAAGCAACTGTGTTGTTATAATGTAAATCTCTTAGGCTCTAGAATCAATCCACCACTTATTTTCAGACTCTGTAATTACTGTATATGAGTGGAAAGTATGTATTCATGTTTTAGAGTAATATAAAATTAAAGGAGGAAAATATGAATTCCTAAACATAAAAAAAGACTAAGAGGGGCTGGAGAGATAACCTGGCGATTAAGAGCACCGACTGCTCTTGCAGAGGACCTGGGTTTGAGCCCCAGCACCCACATGGCGGCTGAGAACCATCTGTAACTCCAATTCCAGGAGAACTCCAGTTCCAGGGGAATCCGAGACCCTCTTCTGACCTCTGCAGCACTGCACAACACAGGTCACAAACTTACATGCAGACAGTACATTCATACACATACAAAAATAAATAAAAAATTTTAAAAAAAGACTGAGAGAAAGATGCAGGACAGTTATAGCAGAATGCATGATCGGGGTGGGGGAAGCAAAAGGGGAACATGTCTAAACTGAACTGAGAAATGATGTCTGAAATGCACAAAACATCAATCAAAGCATTATAAAAAATAAACCTACCACATTACCTGGTCATGACACTCTTTGGCATATACCCAAAGGATTCTTCCTACTACAGAGATCCTTGCACAGCCACATTTGCTGCTGCTCTTTTCACAATAATTAAGAAATGCAATCGACCTAAATGACCCTCAACTGATGAATGAATAATGAAAATGCAGTACATTTACACAGTGGAGTTCTACTCATAGGTAAAGAAAAATGAAATAAAATTTGCAGGTAAATGGATGAAACCAGAAACCGTTATACTAACACAGACTCAGAAAAATAAGTGATGTATTTTCTCTCTTTTGTGGATCTTAGCCCAAATCCTTAGATGTGAGTATATAACCTGATGTAACTGTAGGAGCCAGGAAAACAGAAAAGAGCCATGGGGAAGGGGAATAGGAGCTCAAGGGAGGGGCACAGAAGGAAGCTGGTATCATGGGGGACACGGAAAAATGGGAGCTATATTAACTGGGGAGGGAATAGGGAAAGTTATACAGGGAGAGAGAGAAGGGAAACAGTGATCCTTGGGTGGTAGGGAAAGCCAGAGGGTAATGTAGTAGTTAAAAAAATTACACACACACACACACACACACGCACGCACACACCACACACAGAGTACATGTGTTTAGTTGAAGTCTATAAAACAAACAAACAAAAAAACCCACCATGTGGCTGGCAAGGGCAACCTCCCTTCAAGAAATCAAGATAGAACTGGTCTGGAAGCTTCTTCCTTGAATACTCTCCCATAGTATCAAAAGATACTATGCAAACTGCCAATTGGGGGAAAACAAACAAACAAACAAAATGAATGATCCCTTCCCAGCCAGAAAGTCTACAAACCACAACAGTGACCAGCTCAGCAAATAATCTCTACTAGTGCAGTAGTGGAACTTTTAACATGAAAAGGGGATAATTTACAGTTGTCTAATTGGACTTAAGGCCCACTCAATGGGGGGAACCGGTGTGTAGTACTGTAAACATAACCCAAAATACATGGCTGGAGAGGTCATAGGTCCCAGAGAAAAGCATAAAACTTTGTCATAGCCTTAGACCAATATAATTTCTTACTGTATTTTACATATGCTCCTTATATTTGTAGACAGTTGTACCTATCAAAATTCATCAAGCAAGCTTCTTTTGTCACAGATGGAGACTACTAGAAAGTTTTAAGACTGCTTAAATGCAGAGAGTAAGTGTGAGGTGCTCAGCCCTAAGTGATACATCTACAATGCAACCCCAACATCTAAGGCTCAGAGAACATGAAGGAATAAGAAGCAGAGAGAATAGTAATGAGACTGCAGACTGCTTATCCCACATAGGGAAGTTATGTCAAACCTTTGCCACCCAAGACACAGGAACCATGGAGGAAAAAAGGTGGGAAGATTTGCAAGAACCAGAAGTGGACAATGACCATAAGAAACAGAGTTCTCCAGAGAACTGGGAAGTTACTCAGATGAACTCAGAGCAATGCTAACAGCCTTCACAAGACCCATGCAAGTTCAAGCTAGACAAAATCCCAGCACAGACGTGGGGAAGTGACTAAGAAGCCCCAACCTTAGCTGAGAAACTATTGGCAACCAATAACTACGGGGAGCAGGAGAGTCATTTTTCTTTAAGGATGTGTCCCTGGGTAGGTTAACCAGGCTCCAGTGGAAGAATGCACACTGAAGGACATCTTGACTCAAATACGTCTTAATATATATAACAGGGTGCATGAAATGCAGTGGAGTATCAGGGGTACAGATGGGGGGATTTAAAGATGATCAAAGTAAATTGTATGAAATTTACAAAAATAAAAATAAAAAAATAGCAGGAAAAAATAAATAAAAATTCTGAGCATTATGAGGCTATCAAATCCAAAGATATTAAAAATTTAGCCATCAAATATGCAACATAAATGCTCTCTGAGTTCATTAGCAGGGGCACATGTGCTAATGGGATTTTCACATTGTAGATGAGGAAAACCTCAGAGGAGTTAGTACAAAAAAGTAGTGACGAGTGTCAGACATGGGATTTGAGTTGTTCTGATCCCGAAGCCCTACTACCACACTCCCCCATGCCGACCCTCACTACATACTTGGTCTACAGGGCATACACATGAGTTCTTAAGCAAAGATCTACCTTTCTAGGTGATGTTTTACATCCCAGTTTATTATATTATCAATTAAAAAATCACATAATAAATTTTTTTTCATAAGAAAAACTGCAAAAATTCCTGAAGACTTAACACTTGCTTTGTAAGCTTGAGGATCCAGGTTCAAAACCCTGGCACCCATGTAAAAAGGCTGCATGCACTACACATGCAACCCCAGTATTTGGGCACTTCTGGCTGGTGGTTCAGCTCTAGGTTCAGGGAGACACACTGTCCCAAGGGAATAAGGTAGAAGGTGATAGAGCAGGATGCCTGATGGCCTCCTCTGGCCCCTACGCACACTCACCTGCATGTCATATCCCACACACATGACTCCCGTGCACACAGGTGAGAATACACAAACACGAATAAAACTGAGCAACTAGCGCTGCAGAGTAGAAACACAGACCAAAGTCAGCTGCATAGTGAAGGCAGGGCCTTTCCAAAGGCCCACAGCTTAGAGAACCTGAAATTGCCATTTTGGTTCTCACTACAAAATTATTTTTGAAATAGCAACAATAAACTGTTCTCCCTTTAAAAATAGCAGCAGCAGCAGCAGCAGCAACAACAACAAGAACAAAAACAAACAATATAAGGCTGGGGGGACAGCTCAATGGATATGGCAGGTGACGAGGGGTTCCCCAAGGCAAGCTGGCTAGTTAGAAAAGTGAACTAGTGAACACCAGGTTCAAAGACAGGCTCTGCCTCAATATGCAAACATAGAGCAATTGAGGAAGACATCTGACATCAACTTTGGGATTCCATATGCGTATGTACACCTACACACAAATGAAAAAATGATCAATATAAAAAAAACCTGCAATCGCTTTCACAGGACTTATAAGGAAGAACGTTAGAGAGAATCAGGAGAAAAAGTACGTCCTTACACACAGGGAAAGCACATCAGGAAGACAGAGCAAACGAACGATGTGCGAAGAAACACAAGATATTTTTATTATCATTAGTACTATCATTACTGGTTTTTGCAGCATTGGGGGCAGAACCCAAGACCTTGCACATGCTAGACAAGCAATCCACCCCTGAGCTACAACCCCAAACCCTAGTCACATGATGAAGTGAACTAAAAGAAGACAGCAAAGAAAACCCTTAGAATTACAACAGTTCATACATCTGGTGATTATTGAAGAAATCAAGTTTTAAAGATAAGTAAAAGATATCACCAAAGAATTAGGAAGAAAGATTCATTGTGTAAATGAAGGATATCCCAGACAGGATACAAAAATGAGCAAAGACCCACAGATAATCACTGGACCCAAACTAAAAACAAAAAATTCTTGGGTCAGTGGTAGAAGACTTGGCTGTGTGCAAGGCTCTGTGTTCAGTCTCCAGTGTGTGTGCACATGTGTGTCATAAACATGGGGGCTTTCCAGAAAAAATATGGACACGGGCCTTCTGAGGAGTCTACTGTGAGAACAAATGCCAAATTCCACAAAGACTAGGAAGACATTGGCAAATTGGACTGGGTTACTGTTATGTTGACTAGTCTTCTTGATTGTACACATCAATAGGTTAGGGAGGTGGAGGGGAACATCTGGAACAGATTCATCAAATCTAGCTGATCTTACACACACACACACACACACACACACACACACACACCTTCCAAATAGACCTGACTCACTTTGCTATATTCAGGTGGACACTTTCTAGTATCTGTATATAGAAAAACATACAGTCTTTGTTGTTCTGTGCATAGCTCATTTCCACTTGATAGAACGTCTTCCAGCTCCGCCCATTGTGCTGCAAATGATAAGACTTCATTCCTCATCCATTAGCCCCTCACATGGTGTCAGGAGAGCATGCCTCCATAAGCCAGGGGCGATCCTAGACTGTTCCACACCTGTCACGGGTGTCTCAGGCCACTTGCTCATTGTTTGTGTAAGGGTCCATATATCACCAAGATCTGAGATGATGCCTATATTGTGTCTTCAGGGAAGTTTTTCCTACTTCTAAATAGGTGTTATCATAGCTGACCACACTGAGAATGGCAGAACAGTAAAGGACTATTGCTGCTTCTTACCACACTGCTAAGTGTTGAATCACCTGACTCTAAAACAAATCCCATCCAAGATTCGGACATTTGCATTGGAAGCAGCAGTGATTTTCTGATGGCTTTCCCCACTATTTAATGAGTTCTTTAAGACTAAAGACTCCCAGGTGGATGGGACAGCACTTGGGAGGCAGGGACAGGAGTCTGAGTTTGAGACTGGGCTAGGTGATATAGTGAAGCCCTGTCTTGAAAACAATGAAATTCAAAGAAGACAAAACAAGAAAAAAAAATAAATAACAGTGGCCTCTTGTTGTTCAAGTCTCCCTTGGGAAACAAGATTATATCTGTTACTCAGTAAACATTCAATAAATGTTTGTGGAATTAACTTAAAAAAAAAAAAAAAGATCGAGAGATCTACAACTTTAAGATGTTCGGCCAAAAGGCTGGAGAAGTGACTCAGTGGTAGAACTATGTGCAAAGAGCAGAGACTGAGTCCCAGTAATGCCAAAAATAAATTAATAGATAGAGAGACAGGTAGGTACCTACTATACAAGTATATGATAGATACATACATAGATCCTCGCAGTCGCGAAAACCCAAAAGAAAAGAGTAGAGACCTCTATGATTAGTAAGTTCAGACCCACAAGCCAAATTCTAAGGCAGTCTCCCTCCTCTGAGGCCAGCCTCATGGACCAATTCCCGATATACTTATCATGAGAGACAGTAAGCTGGGGTGCCAGGGCTGAAATGGGCAAAGGACAGAAGTGATCACATTGGTCTCTCATCCAAGACTTCTTAAGGTATTAAGTGTGAGACACAGGAAGACAAGTCTCAGCTGAGACTCATACGGCACACCAAAACCTTGTGACGTTTGCAGTCGATGGGACAGTCAAGTGTCAACCTGGAGGGCCTTCGACTCCCCGAAAGTTTTGAAGGTGAGGCTTTTTCTTCTCTTTTTAGATTTAAAGATTTTAAACATATGACGTCTTGCCTCGCATAGTCTCTATAGAAAGAAGACTGTATATTTGAGGGTGGAAAAAGTGGTAACTTTGCCAAAAGTGTCTTGCCTTAATGCCCAGGGACCGGGCAAAGCCACCACTTTTTCCACCTTCTTGCATGTCTCAGAAACTGGTCTGTGCCAGTTTCATCACGGTCCAATCCTATTCTGCACAATGCAGATGCTCATCTCTAAGGAGGAAATGCTTACTAATAATAAGAATGGCTGTCAAATGGTTTTCAGATTAGACAGGATTTCCACTGATGTTGTCTTCATTTGATACTCACAAGAACAGCTTCAGATAGCCCATGGTCCTAACTGCATGAACAGAAGTCAGTGTCATGAATAGCTAACTTTGATCTAGTGTTTTAGTCTACCCTGTGAACATAGTCTTCTCCCAGAATTTATGTTTGTATTTATCACATTCACTCTAGCTTACAGACACACAGAAGAGCCTTCATAATTTAGGGGACTTGTCAGCAAAAGAACATGAGTTATGTGAGCAAAGGAAAACAGTCAGTGCAAGAATGCCATTAAAGGTGGGGCAGGAAAATGTGTCAGGTTCATTTTACACAAAACTAAGCCGAATCTATAAATAAGATGAAAAATATAAAGAGAGCAAAAGACTGACATTGGGTTAAAATTCAACCAATGGGAAAACACTGAGGCATTATTTACTGATTAATGAATAAAACAGACAGTTAGGTGCCTTACTATATAGAAATTAAGTTAATGGGTATGAGATTGTTTTTCTTGCCTCCAGCAAAAAAAAGACCTGGCCATTTTTTGGTGACATGAGACACATACTATGACATTAAAGCCAGGCTGGGAACATGACTTAAAACAAAAATTTTTAACTAGAAGAGCTATAAAAAGAGACAGCATGATGCATAGTACAGTGTTTGAAAATGATTTAAAAATAGCACATTGCATATAAAAATTTCAAAAATCCTATATTCACAGTCAAGTAGCATGTCACAGAAATCAAAACTGAACAGGCAGATCTCATCCTAAAAGTGTGTTCAGTGACTTAAACCCTTTTAAAATTCTCAGTGCAGCCTGTATGTACTTGAGAACAGAGTGGCTGTTTGTGTCCTTCTGTCACAATAAGATCCTTGTTCTATTCCCAGTAGTTCACGAGCCCCAGCACCTAAAAGAACTAGTTCCGAATTAGAATCACTTTACACTTTCAAATACAATTTTTCCAAAACTCAGATATCAACTATCATCCTTTTCCTTATGAACGGAAGGCCATGCAAATTAGATTCAGGGAAAGAAAGGAGGCCATCTTTATCATTCAGATTTAATTTAAAGGTATGCCAATCGACTCTCAAGAAAAAGAAAGAATATAAATTAATGATTCTGGTTTCTGTCTACCTCCTTAACCTACCTGAGGATAATTTGTTTAAATGTCACAGAAAGCAGTGATTTCTTCCATTCCACTTAACCATGTCCTGGGCTGATTCTATTTTAGATAAATACTCCATTAATGAGATTTAAACTGTGAGGGCCTGTTGTGTACTAGATGCTCACAGAGTTAATGACGTGACATTCCTAACCAGTGATGCATTTGAAAGGTGCTAAACAAACACAACCCTTAAAATAGGTATGATTGATAAACTACATGGACATATATTTGTATATACTTTATGTGAACACATATGTGTGCGTCTCAATGTTAACGCATAGATGTGTTTAATTTCTTTTTACTACTTGTGTTCTGTGACTCAAGGAAAGCACATTCCTGCCCAGGTTCAGATCCTTCTGAACTGCAAGTTGCACGGGTCAGGCTAGGAACACTTGAAATGGTAATTAGAACAGAAAAATCTACTTGGATGAAATGTTCACAAGTGGGAAGACTTCAACTTACAGAGAGATTGTTTTCCAAACTTTACTTCTTGTGTCACATTTTTCTATAAATGTATCTGGCATAAACGTTTGGCAGATAGGAGTCTATTAAATTCATGAGACGCACGAACCACTAATTACATCAATCCTTCATCTTTGCAATGCTTTCCCAGTAGCTGAAGCCAACTATCTTGTCTCCCTTGCAGTAGTGTTATCCTTAACCCATTTCCATATTAAACCATTTTCCTAGGATGCTGGATTCCTCTTCCATCATCTAACATAGAACCTCTGCTGAGGACCAAGTACACAATGGTGTCAGTATCAGATTATCTGTCAGGTTTCCTATGTTTTTGCTAAATTTTGAAACCAGCTGACATTCCTCCTTGCTTTTTACAAATTACCATATATTCCCGAGTCTTTATCTTGCACATTGGGGATTTCTAGCTACCCTTTATTGCATTAATTAAGTTGAATAGTTTCCATATAATAGATATAAGCTTTTAGATGTAAATTTCACCTTGTGGGATTTATTTTATGTGGTGCTTAGAAAAACTAAGTGAGGTGCCTGAATCTTTTCATGTAGGCAATTTATTCAGTGACAAGAATTTTAGCAAATTCCCTGAAGAGGTAGAAAATACAGGTTTTTCTTTTAAAATAATCATTCTCGGGGCTGGAGAGATGGCCTAGTGGTTAAGAGTGCCGACTGCTCTTGCAGAGAACCGAGGTTCAATCTCTAGCACCCACATGGCGGCTGAGAACCATCTTTAACTCCAGTTCCAGGGAATCCGACACCCTCTTTTGACCTCCACGGCATTGCACAACACGGGTGCACCTACCTACATGCAGATAGTACATTCATACACATAAAAATTAAATTGAATTAAAAATAGTCATTCTCAAACTTTAATCCTTATTAGTATTAGTCAGGGATTTCTTAAAATTTCTTCAGCCCAATATTATGATTTGGGTTCCAAAAATTCATAAGGTAGAGCCCAATTGCCAGCACCATAGAAGTGGTGTGGTTAAACTGAGAGGGTAGAGCTCCAATGGAATGCTTTTAGAAAGGCTTCCTGCAGGCCTTCCAGATCTTCTGCCCTCTGCCCTGGGGTCAGAGATCAGTTCTCACAGTGCCAGTGTCTCCATCTTGGACTGCCCAAAACCATAACAAACAAGTTTCTATTATTTTAAATTATTGCCTGTGAGATGTTGTCTGTGTGCATGCACAGGAGTGGACATTAGAAATTTAAGATTTATAGGTGATTTTGATGTTTGAGAACCACTGAGTTAAGAGTTTCAATTTCCCAGAATACCCAGGTGCATACTCTAGGTCCATCACTGTTAATGGTAAGGCTTTTAGAAGACTACATCTCTAAACTTCAATTTCTTCGTCTATGAAATTGAAGGCTGTTAAGTATATGTGTGATTCTGTGTGTATGTATATGTGCCTTTGTGTGCGTATAAGGAAAGAGAAGGAAGTAAATGGTAATAGTTATTTGGGAGTTATTTTGAGAATATATTTGTTATCAACAATTTTCATAACTAAAGTGGCAACCTAATGAATAACTCCTTGAAATTTATTTAATTGTAGACTTATCATTCACCCTTATAAATGGGTTCGAAACATATAACTTGCCGGGCCTGGTGGCACATACCTTTAGTCCCACCACTCAGAAGGCAGAGGCAGGAAGACCTCTGTGAGTTCATGGCCAGCTGGGACTACAGAGAGACCCTGTCTCTAAAAGATAAAAACAAAAACAAAACCTCACGTTATGACAATAAGTATTTATAGAATTATGTTTGGAAATCATTTAAAACCCAAGGAACAACTCACAAAAACCTACCTCTAATGGTTAATAGGTAGTAATTTATGTTTACTTATATAATTTAAACCATTTTCATTCATACAATTATTGGTAAGTTAGAAACTTCAGGACCATAATATACTGTGTTTTATGTTATGAGATTCAAAGCTAACTAGTTTTCAGCCTGGTTTAACATAAAATCAGCCAGAGTGGTTTAAAAATTCATGTGCCTAGATCTTAATTTCAATGATATAGGTTTGTTTGAACAGGTGTAAGAGAATATGTTTTTAAACCTGTGAAGATTATTTTAATGTGTAGTCAGGGTGAAGAACCACCTATCCGGATAATTACCAAAGTGTGTTATCATTACTCCCCAAATTCTACCATTGATGTCAAAATGATTAATTCAATTGCCTGTTTAATTTGAGAACAAATACATAAAAGCACATCTGGAGTGTTTCATAACATGAGTCCCATAACTAAAGCACTGGCAAAAAAAAAAAAAAAAAAAAAAAAAACAGGTAAAAGCTATGTGTATGAAAATATAGTGAAAACCCTCAGTTTCTATGATAACCTAAAAAGAATAGTAAAGAATTGGAAAAAAAAATTCTTTTCAAAAAGAACTCCATTTTATGGAAGGCTTTTAGCAGGGAATATTTACTCAGGAAATCTCAGCAAAAACAGAGGATTTGTGACATTTACATTTTTCCTGTTCTCAGCTCTCTCTCCACTTTTTCAAGTCACCTTCAAGCCCAGCATCCTTGCAAGCACACTGTCAAGGGAAATGTACATCCTGACAACCACAAGAGGGAGAACAGGTATGCCACTCCTTCACAACCTCCAGCCCAAGAGCCTGATGTTGTTTTGACATATTCCAGAGCAGCCTGAGGTGGTAAAATTCACTGAGTCAAATGAAAGTCTGGATGAAAAATTAGAAAAAATAATCCCAGAAATGATTCATCGATGGCCTTGCAAGATTCCAGACATTCCTGAAGATAAAAAGCACCAAATCCACATGAGTGTTCATCACTAGCTGACCTTGAGGCTCTGTGTAGGCAGAAATGAAATCAAAGACAAGAGTAAAACTACTGAAATGCTTGCCCAACCCCTTCCTGTCATAGCCCTAGACCATCAGGAGGCAGCAGCTCAACTGCTAAGGAGCTGAAGAGGGAAGCCTGGAGCTTTCTCTCCAAGCTCTGGCTACAGGCAGCCTGGGGATTGATTTCTATGGCACTTGATTCAGTTCAAACAGGGTACTGTAGCCAGGTCAGGATCTCAGATGGTTAAACCACAGAGGCAATGGTAGGTATATGAAAACTACAGAGAGACTGATGAGACATCTGAGGGTGAGACAGAGGAAAATGGGCACAACAAGCATGTCAAGAAGCAGCTGAGGTGAGACTCTTTCGGAAGTTTGGACACTTGAAACTAGCAATGAACATGGTTTTTCTTTTTAAAAGCAAATATATTGGCTGAGATTGGATATAAACCCATAAAAGACCTGAAAAGAACTCACAGCTTTTCTCTACCTAATCCCAAGTTTCCAAGAACTTGTAAAGTAGTAATCTTTCAAGTCATTCTACAAAAACTTGAAAACAGTGTTTACTTCAAATGTACAATTTCCAACATATGAAGACATACAAAGAAAAAGTCAGGAATCACCTAAGAAATGAAGTAAATCTCTAGAAATCAACTCTAGAGAAAGAAATGCACCAGACTTACCAGGCAAAGATAAACAACTTAAAATAACTGTCCTAAGTATACTCAAATAAAAAATAAAAATTAAAGGAAATCAGGAAAACTAAATATTAAAATAGGTCAATAAGGAAGTAGAAATTATCCATATGAAAGAACTAAGCAGGATTTCTAAACCTTATAAATATAACACTGAACTGGAAATTTTGCCAGAGGGGTGTAACAGCAGACTTAAATAGGCAGAATGACAGCATCAGTAAATGTCAAGCACTTGGGAGGAAGAGGCAGGTGGATCTCTGTGAGTTCAAGGCCAGCCTGGTGGTCTACAGAGCAAGCTCCAGGCCAGCTGGGACTAAAGGGAGACCCTGTGTCAAAAAAAAAGAAACATGTCAGATGAAATCTCCATATATGGCAAAATGGTCCCTAATATGGGAATACTTCAAAAACCTATACTCCACTAAATTTGAAAAAAATGGATGAATATTTGAAATCCTGGGAAGCAACAAAACTTAACCAAGAAGAGACTGACAAAAAAAAAGCCTTTGACAAGATCCAGCATCCCTTAATGTTTAAAGTCCTAGAGAGAATTGGACTGAAGGAAACATTCCTCAACATGATCAAAGCCATATATAGCAAACCCACTGCCAACATCATCCTAAATGGAGAAAAATTGGAAGCATTTCCCTTAGAGGTGGGAACCTGGCAAGGCTGCCCCTTATTGCTACTCCTGTTTAACATAGTGCTTGAAATGCTTGCTAGGGCAATAAGACAAGAGAAGGAAATTAAAGGAGTACTAATTGGGGGGGGGCTATCCCTTTTTGCAGATGATATGATAGTTTACCTAAGAGATGCAAAAAACTCCACCAGAAAACTTCTAGAAATGATTAAGAATTTCAGTAAAGTGGAGGGATACAAAATTAACCTGGAAAAATCAGTAGCCTTTCTTTACACCAACAATAAACAAGTCGAGAAGGAATATAAGAAGACCTTCCCACTCACGATAGCCTCAAAAACAATAAAATACCTGGGAACAAACCTAACCAAAGATACCAACAATCTCTACAAAAAAAGTTTTAAACCCCTGAAGAAGGAGATTGAAAATGACATCAAAAGATGGAAAGATCTCCCATGCTCATGGATTGGAAAAATTAATATACTAAAATGTCCATTTCACTCAAATTGATATACAGATTTAATGCAATCCCAGTCAAAATCCCCATGAGTTTTTTCACAGACTTAGAAAAAAAATCATTAAATTAATATGGAAAAACAAAAGACCCTGAATAGCTAAAGCAACCCTGAGTGGAAAATGCAGTACAGGGGGGATTGCTCTACCAGACTTCAAGCTATATTACAGGCCCAGAGTTGTAAAGACGGACTTGTATTGGCACAAACACAGACCCATTGACCAGTGGAACAAAATCGAAGATTCAAACTTGAGCTCATACAATTTCAGCCACCTCATAGTTGACAAAGGGGCAAAATATCTCAGTGGAGAAAGGATAGCATCTTCAGCAAATGGTGCTGACAAAACTGGATCACCATTTGTAGAAGAACAAAATTAAACCTCTAGCTCTCACCCTGTACAAAAATCAACTCCAAGTGGATCAAAGATCTCAACGTGAAACCTGAAACCCTGAAAGTGATAGAAGAAAAAGTTGTAACAACATACAAGACATAGGTGTAGGCAAAGACTTTCTAAATCAAAAAGCAGCTGCACAGGAAATAAGGTCAACAGTCGACAAATGGGACCTCATCAAACTCAAAAGCTTCTGTACAGCTAAA
>VZQC01010049.1:1190523-1261657 GCA_009823505.1 Rhizomys pruinosus | reverse complement strand
GACATGGGTGCACAAACCTACATGCAGACAGTACATTCATACACATACAAAAAAATAAATAAAAAATTAAAAAAAAAGAAAGTTCAATGGTAAAGGAAAGTAGGTGAAAAAATACAATGAATAGTATTTTAGCAAGTTTGTAACTCCACTTCCATTTTCTATAGGATTTAAAAAGACAAATGCGGGGCTGGAGAGATGGCCTAGCAGTTAAGAGCACCGACTGCTCTTGCAGAGACCCAGGTTTGATCCCCAGCATCCACATGCCGGCTGAGAACCATCTTTAATTCCAGTTCCAGAGGAATCCGACACCCTCTTCTGACCTCCGCGGCATTGCATGACACAGGGCGCACCAACCTACATGCAGACAGTACACTCATACACATACAAAAATAAATAAATAATTAAATAAATAATTAAAAAATAAAAAGACAAAGCAGGAAATATTGTCAATGTATACTATATATAAAAAGATAATTTGTGATATCAGGAACATAAAATTCCAATGCAGGTAAAGCCATTATTCTAAGTGAAGTAAGACTGTCCCCCCCAAAAAACAAGCAAACAAACAAACAAATGGGGAATGGTTTCCCTCATTTGTGGATGCTAGTACCAAATCCCCCAGTTGAAAGGCAAGCTGAGCATCATTATTGTTATATTTCTTTTTATCTGAAAGCAACGGTGCTGTTATAATGTGAATCTCTTAATGGGCCCTATAATTAACTTATCACTTATTTTCAGACATTGTAATTACTGTATACAGGTGGAAGGTATTTGTTCATGTCTTAGAGCGATATTAAATTAAAGTGAAAAAATGTGAATTCCTAAACATATTTTGGAATTAACATACAGTTTATTTCTGAAGGACATAATTTTGGTACATATGTGACCTTTATATAGGCATATTTCGGAACAATACAAATGGGAGGGAACAACAACAAAAGGACTGGGTCAACTGATTGATACAGTTAAATTCTGCCCCAAACAATAAACTCTTTTAAAAGACTGAGAGAAAGATGCAGGACATGTATGGCAGAATGCAAGAACTGGGGTGGGGGGGGTAGGGAAAAGGGAGTATGTCTAAATTGAACTGAAAAAAAATGATGCATGAAATACACAAAACATCATAAAAGTGTAAAAATCATAAAATTTGTAAGGAGAAGAAGAACTGGAGTTGTTTGTGACTGAAATTAAGATACTATCAATTTAACATAGATTACCATAGGTTTAAAACAGTATATGTAGTTCTTATGGTAACTAGATAAAATGTCTATAAAATGCACACAAAACAAATGAGAAATAATTAAAATTATAAATAGCTAAACACAACAGGGAGAAGTAACAAAGGAACTGAGGTTCAAGAAGCCACAGGACACACAGAAAACAACAGGATGCCAAAGTGTGTCCCCATCAGTGATGACTCTAAATGGAATAAACACCAGTTAATTGAGTGCCAAGATGGATGTCAAAAAAATCATGATCCAACACCGTGCTGAGATCTAAGAACATGTGCAAGTTGAAAAGGAAAGGCTGAAAAAATATTTCATGCAAACAGTAACCAAAAGGAAGAAGGGGTAGATTACTAACTTACAAAATAGGCTAAGTCAAAATTGTTATAAAAGACAGAAAGATAAATGGGTCAGTTCAGCAAAACGTAATAACCATATATTCAGAAAATATCAGAACTCTAAAAATATATGAAGCAAACACTCACAGAACTGAAGAAACAGCCATCTTCATATAACAACAACAGAAAATGTGAATATTTAATCATGGACAGAACAATGAATAAGGAAAAAGAAGACTTGAATTTGGATTAGCCATGCATCAAGCTAACTTTACACAACAGCAGAACATATGTGTTTCTCAAGTACACAGAGAATATGCTCTAGGACAGACCATGTGTTAGGTCACTAAGCAAGTCTTAAAAATGCCTAAAAGTTTAATTTATATAAAGTATTTTTTAAACACAGTGGAATGAAGTAGAAATCTACAGCAGAAGAAAACTGGAAAATGTACAATAATGTAGATATTAACAATACATTTATAAATAACCAATAATATCAGAGGAAAATACAAAAACAATATAAAATATCAACGAAGCCAAGAACTGGTTATTCAAATTATTTTTTGGCCTTTTGAGACAGGGTCTTCCTGTAGCCCAAGCTGGCGTGGAGCTTGCTCTAGAGACCAGGCTGGCCTTGAACTCACAGAGATCCACCTGCCTCTGCTTCCTGAGTGCTGGGATTACAGGTGTACACCACCATGTCCAGCTTCAAACTATTAATTGATTCAAAGACTGCTAGTTAAATTGACCAAGGGTAAAAAGATGTCTAAAATCTGTGATAAAAGGTCATGAGAAACAATTTTAAATAAGTAAAAAGGATTATAAGATGCCACTTTTCAGGTGAGGTGGGAGGCAGGGCCAGAAGAATCTGCAGAAGCCAGCAGGCCAGCTGACCTAACACAGAGCAGTAGATGAGGGTCACTGTCTCACACAAGGCAGGAAGCAGGGACCAACATCTCAGGTTGTCCTTTGAACACACATTTACACATATCATATACACATACATGCGATTTATTTTTATTTATTTTTGTAATTTTATACAATATAATTTAGACCCCCTCCCCTAACCACACCTTTATTCCCCCCACCCAATTAATATACTCTATTATATCTATATAATATATGTGTCCTATAGAGTCTATTTTGTGTCCACAAATGTCCTTCAGTATGGGTCCATCCACTGGAACCTGTTAACCTACAAAGAATTGCATCCCTGAAAGAGGCCGTCTCTGTCTGTCCCATTAGCCATTGGTTTGGAGACAAAGAAAAATCCGCCCTGTTATAATGTGAATCTCTTAATGAGCCCTAGAATTAACTTACCATTTACTTTCAGGTATGGTAATTAATGTATATGGGTGGAAGGTATATATTCATATTTTAGAGTAATATAAAATTAAAAGGAAAAAATGTGAACTTCTAAACATATATTGGAGTTAACATACAGTTTATTCCTAGAGGACATAATTCTGGTACGTATATGACGTCTATATAGGCATACTTTGGAGTAATACAATTGGGAGGGAACCACAACAACATAAGGACTGGGTCAAAGAACAGACTGATATAGTTAAATTCTGCCCCAAACAATAAATTTTGCAGAGAAAAACTTTTAAAAGACAGAGAGAAAGATGTAGGACATGTATGGCAGAATGCATGAGCTGGGGTGGGGTGGGGGGAAGGGGAAGGGAAATATGTCTAAATTGAACTGAAAAATTATGTGTGAAATACACGAAACATCATTAAAAGTAATATATATATACATATATATATATGAAAAATCCACCCTAAAATTTACATGAAACAAACCAAAAACAATTCTGAAAAAGGAAAAACTGGAGATTTCATATCTCTTTGTTTCAAAATTCAGTGTAAGTTTACAGGTTTGAAAGCACAAAGGCACACAGGATAGCCATACATTTAGACACCCAGAATATCACAGAGTCCCAGATCCAGACATGGTTTGAGGTAAAATGAATCTCAACAAGTATCAAGAGTGTCACGACTGCTCCACAGAGAAAGGGACAGTGTTTGCAAATAGTTCTGGGAAAACTGGATATCCACATGTGAAAGAAATGAAGTCAGACCCCACCTTCACCTATGTACAAAAACTAAAAATAGATTAAAGACACAAACACAGGACTTGAAAAAATTCCCAAATGCAAAAGTCAGAAGCACAACATAGCCCAAATCGCAAGCACACTGATCTAGGTCCTAAATTGGCCAGAGGGACCTTCCTTCACATTTAAAAATATTCCAAGCAAGAGATTCAAATCTTGTTCATTTCTTGAAAACAGATGCAGACAAGGATTTCCTCATTCATGAAAAGTTAGAAGAATGAATGGCTGGCCTGTGTTATTTCTTATACAAAGCTGTGTACTTAGAGAGACAGACATAAACAAAAATGTGTGAGCAGACCCTGGGAAAGGGACAGATTTTATACAAGCATATTTGCCAGAATAAGCCACCGCTAGGCAGAAAGACAAATATGCCAAAGGGCAGTCTTAGCCTTTTTATGAAGACTGCTTGCCAAATTTGAATTTGTATAATGCGCTCCCTCTCTCCGTGCATTAATAGGGATTGAACCTAGGGCCCCCCACATGCTAGGCAGAAACTCTACATTGGGCTCTATTTCCAGCCCAACAAATTTGAATTTAGATAATCCCAGGCACAAAGATAATCTCCATAAGTGATTCTCCTGCACGGGAATTTTGCCTAGAAGACTAGAGATTTGTCTGTAAACTGGAAGTGAATCACCCCAAGTTCCCTGTCTTAAGCCCATAATCCTTCATGCTTGCTGCTGGCACTGTTCAAGTTGTAAAAGTCTCATTGTGTCCTGGTCTTCCAGCCCACGTCCCACATTGTGGTATGCAGTCCCCCAGTCCCACTGTCCTACGTGCTAGCCTGCAGTCCTATTTATCCCATAGTCCGGTCTCAAGGATGGATCTGACCCTCTCTAAGCCTTCCAGTTCTGTGTGTTCAAACTCCCCTAGTGCCCCAACCTGAGTGACAATTTTCACTGTCATGATCCACCATTGCATAGTCTCTGAGTTGTAAAATCCTGTGGTTATGAGATCCTGAAAACTTTCTGTATTTGGTCCCAGGACCTGCTCTAGTGAAGATGTGACTTCAACTTTTACAAAGATTTGGAAAGGGAGATGAGCTGAAGTCTAACCAAACTGCAGGCAACTGCATCCTGTTCATCTTCTGTTCAGATGAAAAAATAATAATAAGCCTTAAAACCTCTCAAGTCATTGGAGGCAGAGCTGAGAAGGAAATGTGGACTTCTGGTCTGTGATCTCCTAGGTCTTGCTGTAACCTTGCTCGAAACAAATCTGACTTTTCCCTGTTTCATCAAACTGATTAACCTCTTCTTTACATTGCCTAAATACATACAATGGCCTCTACATATTTTTAAGCCACACAAGATGCATGAGGAAGTACATGTAACTGGACTCTAGGGGGGAGAAAAGAAGAAGAACATTTTAAAAAATCGTAAGAGGGAGACAGGAGATATGGCTCAATGGTTAAGAGTGCTCATTGTGCAAGTATAAGGACTTGAGTTTGAATCCCCAGCACCCACTTAAAGCTGGGCATGGCCACTCATGCTTGCAAGTCCAGTGTCACAGGCACACACCAGGATATCTGCGGCAGTGTGTCTCGACATTTTTAGTTTCTGATGGGGGCTGGTGGGGTTGCTCAATGGTTAAGAGCACTTACTGCTCTTCCAGAGGTTCTAAGTTTGTTTCCCAGCACCCACATGGCTAACACTAGTCTTGAACTCCACCTCCAGGGGATTGCTCTGGTCTCCATGCAGACCAGAAACACATGTGGTACACTTATATACATGCAGACAAGATACTCATACACATAAAATGAATAAATAAAAATTTTATATATAAAACTGTTGCCATGCAGTTTGTTGGTTTCATCTTTCAGAATTTTCAAAGCCAGGGAGAGAAGAAGACAGTGATTCCAAGTACTTGTTAACCTAAACTGATAGCAGACCCCAAACATGCCTGCAGAACAGACCCACAAACTCCGCTGTGGAGAGGTTTGGCTGGGGTTAATGAGGCTGATTCTTTGACACAGCATTACATTCTGTGGGCCAACCCTGGCCATATCGAAGTTCCTAGCTGTGTTTATGGAAAGTGGTGGGCACCATAGGAAACTAAAGCCTCCACAAGCTTTCTCCAGCTTCTCTCTGGCTCCCCCTGAGTAGCCATGGATCATTGGGCAGCTGAAGTTAACAAGAGTGATGTCACATTCCTGTACTGTTTGGTCAGCTGTGTTCTGTCACACCTGTGGTCAGGAACCTGGCTTTCTCTGCGTTCAGGGCTCAGCAATCCTGGCTAAAATTGCCCAAGCATGTATTCCAACCTCACAGAAATTAACTTCTCACTAAACCCCCTTTGATTGGCTTCTCAGATAGAACATATCCTATGTCACTGGTTTTGAAACAATTGGAGATTTTTTTCCCTCCAAGATCAAAAGTCAAAGCCAGAGAAGATTTCTTCAACAAATGGCAAAATTAAGTTTAAGACGAGTATGAGACCAAATTATCTCACAGACATTTGGAAGACAGACTGAGTTTTATTCCTAATTCTACAACTGACTTGCTATATGATTTATTCTCAAGCAAGCATATCTGTCTCTTTTCTAAGGCATAATGATTTGGCAATTATAAATTAATGTTATATAATTCATACTTATATGACTTTTAGCACTTCCTATGAAAAAGCAAATTTAACTCTCATTCTTTCTTTTTTTTTCATTCTTTCTTAATAAAAAATTTAAACCCACTAATGGGAAAAAACTGAATTAAGCATGTTGCCTTAAATACTATCTAGTGACATTCAAAAAATATTAAAAGGCAATAAAGTTTTGAAAGAAACATAATTCTTGTAACTATCACCCAAAGGCATGAAGGGGTTGTAAGTCACACACGATTCCACAGTCTTTAATGGACTCCTGTAACTTTTCAATATCTTATGGCACATGAAGCACCACCATGAGTTCTTTCAACTGCAGAGAATTTTGCTTCTTATGAAAAAAGAATTTAATGCATGTCAACTGCCATGCTCCATTGTTGCAATCTTTATATTACAGCTTCATAACTCTGAACACCTGTTCAGCCACGGGGTTCCTCCCAAAATGTGCTTGATCCTGAAACCTGAAAGCAACAGCTCTCTACTTCCATTTATAAATCTCGAATCTTCCACAGGTTTTTACAAAGAAGTTTTAAACTTGTTAGTCTGCAACCAAATTCTCAGCTCATGAATAAACTAACTAGCATTATTCATAGGTCAAATCTTAGGGTCTCTGGGTTTGGGATTTTTTTCTGATAATAATTTGAAAAAAAAATCCCAAATCCTAATATGGAAAACATTATAAATAATCACAAAACTACATGGGAAAATGTATGGGGAATGTTTTTGTACTGAGGTAACTTTTGTTTGTTTTTCAGCAATAGATGAGGAATGCTGAGCAGCTATTTCCAGTCTTAAATACCCTTCCCTGTTTTGACAGTAAGACAGACTGACATTCCACCCTCTGAACTTCCAATCACATAATCAATGGCTGGATAAACATTAATCTGGAGAAACATAGTCCTTTCACCTAGTGCATCACATCCTTAAATTACCAAAATCTATTATAGACTTACCTTTTCAAAATGAAGAAAAAGTTTAAAACTGTATTAACACAATGGTCTACTGCTGAAAAGGTCAATCGTTTTTACTATTACTATAAAAATCCAATACAACATTGTTTTATGTAACCAATTACAATACAAATGCAATACCAGCATGTACCATGAATCCTGGCCTCAGCTACTCAGCTTTATTACCAAAGCCTTTGATACTGGGGCCCTGTTATCTTGCTGTTTCATTCATCAGGAGCTGTAAGTTTTTTCCAGGAAGATATAAAACATTTACTAGACGTAATTTCCATATCTTGCTTTCTTAACCAAGAGATCTGAAAATGTGTTCTAACGAGTATGCTGTTAACATTATAGAAATAGTCAACATCTGCTTCCAACAGTTACATTTCACCATGTTCCCACTGCTTGGACACCCACACATAAGGCTCTTATGTTTCATGCCACTGAGCAACTTGGCCAGGTCCTGGTGAGCCAGGAGGCTGGAGGCATGGATGGCACTTTGTGCCCATTCACATCTTTCAGCTATGGCCGACAATGGGCAGTCTCTGTAGTCTTGCTGTCAGAAGTCACTACTTTCAAAACCATGCCAAATCCTGTGATTCATAGTTCATAATCTAAAATTGCTTGAAAGAGCATCATTTTGGGGGTTGTAGGAACTGAAAAAAGCTTCCCACCAAACAAATAAATGAGAAAAGTCTTCCCAGCTAGAATACTGAGCCATTTGCATACCCTGTGGAAGGGACAAACAGGGAGATGAAGCATCTGCCTGGATTTCTCCCAGTTTCACTGTTTTACAGCAAACTACATGCCCTGGTACTTTCAAGAAAGGTTCCTTGCCTCTTCCTCAGGATTCATGATCTCATCAGGAATCATCATCAATTCTCCTAACACCATGAAACACCATATGAAACTCTGGATAAAACTGGGTATAATCATGTAGAAGTCTGGGGTGGTGATATAATAGAAGACACTAAGAGATGTCCCAGTGCAAATAACTTCTGCATGTATTCATATTGGCGCAGCTATTCATCACATTACTTCAGGTAGCCCAAAGGTAGTTGATTCAAAATTGCACTGAATTATATTCAGTCAAGATACAAGACAGGACTATATAACACCTCCCTCAGGAGCTACATCAAATTCCTACTCATGATGCATAGTTTTACTTTTTTTTTTTTTTTGGTCTTTTTGAGACAAGGTCTCCCTGTAGCTCCAGCTGTCCTGGAATTCACTATTTAGACCAGGTTGGCCTTGAACGCATAGAGATCCCCCTGCCTCTGCCTCCCAAGTGCTAGGATTAAAGGCATGTGCCACCATGCCTGGCTACAGTTTTACTTTTTAATATGAAAGAACACTCTAGAAAGGCACCACTGAAATTTTGTTTTACTTAGCTTTATTCTGTTTTTAAACACTAGAAATGGAATTACGTAAGTAAATAATGACATTGCCACACGGCAAAACACTACACAGCCAAAGAAAATGAATGAATCGAAGCCAGTATATTTAGGTGAACATTTCAACAATTAAGACTTGGTTTCTTTTTTTTTTTTTTTTCTTTCTTTTTGGTCTTTTTTTGAGATATGGGTCTCCCGTAGCTCAGCTGTCCTGGAACTCACATGTAGAGCGCTGGCCTTTGAACTCACAGAGATCTGCCTGCCTCGCCTCCGAGTGCTGGATTATAGGTGCCCAAGCATATAGTTCCAAAGCAATACTACAGTTGTCCAGCTGGTCCAAAGTCCGTGCTCAGGAATATCCCTACCTCAACCTCATGCAGCCAGAACTACACATCGTCACTACCCTGGCTTCTTTTAATTAACATTAACATTTTAGTTTTGGGGTAGAGCTACCACGTACAGTTTTGTTGCCCAGATCTAAAAGAGGCAAGAAATGGATAACTGTTTTTGTATAGTAACTGCTAGAAAGACTTGTAGATTTAAATGCATTTGGTGTGTGATAGTATATTAGTATGAAATTTAGGGAATTAAAGCAAGCAAAATTTCAGTGGGAAAGCACGTTCCACCAGTCTCATAGCCTGAGATAGAAAACTAACTCCTACCGTGGTGCACTTCACACACGACTCTCAAAATAAATAAATAAGAAAATTTCATAAATTATAAAAGAGAAAAACAATGTGTGACTTCAGCTCTTTGAGATCATCAGTATTAAAAGCTAACAATGATTCCTTTGTACTGACTTTCTGATTTTTAATGTGTCTATTCGTGTGTGTATGCATTCCTGTATCTGCATGCGGAAGCCAGAGGTCAATGTCAGGTGTCTTAACTCAATTGAATCTGTTATTACTTTCCGTTCTCTATCCAAGGATTAAAGGCACAATGGTACCATGCCAGGCTGTCAAATGGCTCTTGATTATGTAGGATTTTTAGACAATCTCTCTTCCCTCCCCCAGTTTTTTTTTTTTTTTGGCCTTTTTGAGACAAGGTCTCCCTGTAGCCCAGCTGTCCCTGGAACTCATTCTGTAGACCAGGGTGGCCTTGCAACTAACAAAGATCCTGCTGCCCTGCCTCCCAAGGGCTAGATTAAAGGCGTTGCACCATCCCACACCCGGCAAAATCTCATTTTTTTGGTCTCAATCATTTTTTTTATTGATGCTTTGTGCATTTGCATGACAATCATTTTCCAATTGCAGTTCAGGCATATCTCCCTTCCAGCCTCCCCCACCTCTGCAGCGCCGTCCCGCTACTATGCTCCCCCACACCCAACCAGAGACCCGATGCTTCTGCCATGACTGTCCTGCATATCTCTCTCCCAGTTTTTTTTTCATTCCGATTTTTTAGCTATATAAGTGATAATCCATGCATAAGCAAATCCTTCAAGTAAAACCAATTTCAGGCTGTTGTGCCCAAAACACCACAGCCCCACCTCCAGCGGGAGGTGAGGGGTTGTATGTGTTTCAGACTCAGTGCTTAAATGGCAAAAAGCGTGTCCAGATACACTTGCGCTAGTAGTTTCACACTTCACCCAATCACAGCCCTTCATTCTACCACACGCACCCTCTCTCGCAATATTCCTGGGCTTAGAAAGGGGCACAAAGTGGGAGAGAAGCAGAACAGTCCACTCTCTCTGGAGCTGTTGTCTTTGATTCTGGTCAGAGTCTGGCTGTTTCCTTTCATGGGCTTTGCATGGTCTGCAGGAATACCTTTGAATCCTACTATGACTAAGCGAACGAAGCAACTTAGATATATTAAGTATTTAAGCAGTCATTAATAGTTGGTCAGGTTACTACTCCTTTGTTTAGAGCACAAGAATAGTTTCTATTAATGAAGACTGTTGACTCCAGGAACGACTTTTTTCTGTTAAATATTATGAGGGTCTTACTGTGGCTTATGAATCTCCTGACCTGTAGAGAATGTAGGCTTGTGGCATCAGCATGGGTCAATCCTCCAAGGAGAGAGCTAATAGCCAATTACGATTTGGGATGATACAGGCATACTGGCTGCCTCAGCTGCACATTACTATCTTCCAGCGCAGGTGAGGTGAGCTGAGTGCTGACGGTGGAGTCCTTGCTTAAGACTCAAGGAGAACCCGTATATTGCTTTTTTGTTTAGTGGCCCTTGGTAACAACTCTCCCTGGTATTCCAGGGGCCACTGTACACTTGCCATGTTGTGGTCTCAAATGCATCTTTTCCATTGTTAACGTAAGGTCTTCAGCAGCAGGGCCTTATCGCCTCTCTCTTGCAGATACGTAATTCGGTACCATGTCCTAGAGGCAAGGATCCTTTAATTACTTTTGTTGGGGGAACTAGATTCGCCCGGCTCAACATCTCCCTGGTGGAATAATCCATTACTGATGTCAAGAGCTGCCTGTATTGATATTTTTGCTTAAGCGCATAACGTCTTTAAGGACTAGTGTTATATTTGGTTCTGAAAGAGAATAATCCTTTTCACAGTTCTATGTCATTAGTGCCCAGGTTAAAGAAGTCACCCTTTCTTACCCAGTTCTGTTTTATAAGAGCATTCCCTTCTACTAGATAGTCCTTCTCTCAATTTACACGTTTGCAGAAGCAACCCCAATCGATCGTCATAATTCCTCCTTCCGTTCTGGGGGGAGGCAAGAAGAGCTCACCTCATTAATCAAAAACCTTTGTGTGGACTCTACGAAAAGTAAGTTTCATCAGGACCCACTAGAGAACAGTTGTTGCACACAAACACGTGAATTTATCATACTCCATTTCACAGCAGTAGTCTGTAACCAATGTTGTTTATATACACATATTTACTTTACTCAAGATCCTAAAAACGTCGGTTAGCCTTGTAGAGCAGTTGTCTAGGCCAAAACTGGGCACCTTTAGTGTGAACGCTATGTCAATTAAATATGCATTAATCCCGAATTAACACACAAGTGTTCCCCTCACACCACCCACCAGGCCACCTTCCCAATTCACAGCATTCGGCCTCCATTCTGTAACATCAAAAGAAACAATAAGGAAGTGAAGAGAAAACCAACAGGAGTGGGAGGGAAACCTTCACTGCATACACATCTGACAAAGCATTAATTCAGAGTATACAGACGCTACCAAAAAATCAAAGAAGAGTAAACAAATTGAATACCGTCAAAAGATGGAGCAAGATCTGAATAGAGCCTTCACTAGAGGAGAATAGAGATGCCGAGAAACAGCTTAAGAAGGTGTTCGCACCTTCTGCGACAATTAAGGAAATTCAAACTTAACGACCATTTGAGCATATCCACACCATCTACTGCGCACTAGAACACTGGGCTACGGATCAAGGAAAACAAAATGATAGCCAAGTGCGCGGAGAGGTTGTGGAGAAAAGGGGAACACTCATCCATTGCTGGTGGGAATGTAAACTTGTACAGCCATTGGAAACAGGATGGAGAACCATTAGAAGACCAAAAGGCCGGCACGCCTATCCATTTGACCCAGTCATCACCAACGCCTGGGTAATATAACCCACAGAACACATCTTACTGGACCAAGAAGACATGCACTAGCCATGTTGTACTGCAGCTCTGTTCACAATGCAAAAAGCTGGAAACAGCCGTGCCCCTCAACGTGACGAGTGGAATAGAGATAAAATGTGGTACAGTGTATACAACTGAAGTTCTATGCAGCGGTAAGAAGAGGTGAACACACATCAAATGAAACTTTTGCAGGTAATGGATCGGAGCTGAAAGACATATGTTAGTGAAGTAAACACAAGTCCCAGACAAAACAAATGACAAATGTGTGCCCACATATGTGGATTGCGGTAGATGACCGGAAGTAAACTCAGATATAAATTTTCTCCAATGGAGAAGGGATGATAGTCAATAGAAACAAACAGACAGCAAGACTGCATCACGAAAAATGTCCCATCCCCATTTTTTTTAAAGCATATCTCTCAACATGGCCTGGAGTCACTATGCAGCCCAAGCTGCGATTTGAGACTCCTGAATATTCTTCTTGTTTGGGCTCCTGGAGTTGCTGGGGATTACAGGTGTGATCCACANAAAAAAAATGGAGGGAGGGAAGAGAGATTGTATAAAAATCATACATAATCAAAGAGACATTTGAAGCCTGGCATGGTACCATTGTGCCTATAATCCTCTGGGAAATAGAGACAGGAAAGATAAGACAGATATCAATTGAGTAAGACACCTGACATTGACCTCTGGCTTCCGCATGCAGATACAGGAATGCATACACACACGAATAGACACATTAAAAATCAGAAAGTCAGTACAAAGGAATCATTGTTAGCTTTTAATACTGATGATCTCAAAGAGCTGAAGTCACACATTGTTTTTCTCTTTTAAATTTATGAAATTTTATTTATTTATTTATTTTGAGTACGTGTGTGAAAGTGCCACGGTAGGAGTTAGTTTTCTATCTCAGGCTATGAGACTTGGTGGCAAGTGCCTTTCCCCACTGAAATTTCTGCTTTGCTTTAATTCCTAAAATTTCTATACTAAATATACTATCACACACAAATGCATTTAAATCTACAAGTCTTTCTAGCAGTTACTATACAAAAACAGTTATCCATTTCTTGCCTCTTTAGATCTGGGCAACAAAACTGTACGTGGTAGCTCTACCCCAAAACTAAAATGTTAATGTTAATTAAAAGAAGCCATGGTAGTGCAGATGTGTAGTTCTGGCTGCATAGAGGTTGAGGTAGGGATATTCCTGAGCCCAGGACTTTGGAGCCAGCCTGGACAACTGAGTAAGATATTGACTTTGAAAAACTATATAGCTTTGGGCACCTATAATCCCAGCACTCGGGAGGCAGAGGCAGGCAGATCTCTGTGAGTTCAAGGCCAGCCTGATCTACATAGTGAGTTCCAGGACAGCTGGAGCTACAGGGAGACCCTATCTCAAAAAAGACCAAAAAAAGAAAGAAAGAAAAAAAAGAAAACCAAGTCCTTAATTGTTGAAATGTTCACCTAAATTAGGACAATCTAACTTCAAAATTTTATATTCACATAAAGGCATTAATTCAGATCCTGTCTGTAACTTTCTAACTTCTGAATTCCAAGCTGGATCTACAATCCGTAGACAGATAAGCAGACTGGCCCTGTGTACTGCCTGGATGAATAAGAATCTGGCTCTTCTTGGTAGCTCTTCCCAGAAGGTTCTTGGTTTTGATTTCACTGGACTCCCTGCCCCCAAGGAATTTCACATTCTAGAGCTTTTTGATTGGCATTCAATAAATTTTTATTCTGATTAGATAAATGTGCTTGTAACTAAGGTACAGTGATAATCCAGGGCTTGCTCTCTCCACCTCTGCACTTCTTCTGTATATCTATCTATATGCACATCTAGACAGAAAAGACAGATGACAGATGGACAGACAGGTAGTTAGTTGATAGCTCCACCGGTAGAAGATAGACAGCTCGATAGATAGATAACAGATATAGATAGGTAGATAACTTGAAAGCTTGATAGCTAGATGAGAGAAACATTCCCTTCCCATAATGAACAGTCCCCCGAAGTTGAATTATTTCACCTATTCTCATCTGGCTTAAACTTTCAATGGAAACAGCAACAGCTCTCATATTTAAGGTCTGTGGCTGGTTAGTTTTTTTTTCAACTTGACACAAACCAGAGTTACCTGTGAAGAGGGAAACTTGAGAAGAGTCCTGCTCTGATTGGCCTGTGCTCCTGTCTGTGAGGCATTTTCTTAGTTGCTATTTTACGTAGGAGTGTCTAGACCACTGTGGCTGGGGCCGTGCCTTCCCAGGCAGGCCTGGGCTATGGGAGAAAAGGAGGTGAGCAAGCCAAGGGGAGTGTTCTGGTTTCCTTTCAATTCCTGTGACAAAACACTCTGACCAAAACCAACTTGGGGAGGAAAGGGTTTATTTGGCTCAGGTCTCCCAGGTCAGAATTCATCACTGAGAGAGTCCAACATAGGAAGTCAGGTCGGGAACCTGAAGGCAGGAGCTGAAGCACAGGCCATGGAGAAATGCGCCCTACTGGCTTGCTTCCTGGCCCATGCTCAACCTGCTTTCTTATACAATACAGGACCACCTACCTAGGGGTGGCATCTCCCACAGTGGGCTGGGCCCTCCCACATCACTCAACAATCAAGAAAATACTCTACAGACATGGCCACAGGCCAGTCCAATGGAGCCAATTCCACAATTGAGGCTCCCTCAGCCCAGGTGTGTCAAGTTGACACTGAAGCTGCCCAGCACAGGGAGCAAGCCAGTAAGGTAGCATTCTTCCATGGTCCGTTCTTCAGTTCCTGCCTTGAATTCCTGCCCAGACTTCTCTCAGTGACTGTGACCTGGGACTTGTAAACTGAATATAAACCCATTTCCCCAAGTTTGTTTTGTCCAGTTCTTTATCACAGCAACAGAAAGCAAACTAGGACAATGTCCTCTTTTCTGTTTTCAAGAATATCAAATGATTGCTCTTTGGGGCCCATGACACTGTTGAAAACTAGTTTGCTTGGTCCTCCTCGGCTTTCTGGCAATCCTCTTTTCCTGGCTGCCACTGTTCCCTGGTCTTGCTCTCTGTCTTTGTGGCATATCTTGGTATCTCCTCTCATTGTACATCTCCCTTTCATCCACCCTTGAGACCTTGCCTCCCGACTCACATGCTGAATACACTAATACACAATCTCTAATCCAGAATTATCCAGATTCATTTGTTCAATGGCTGGACACTTCTACCTGATAAAAGCAACTCTACCATCTTTCCCCTAAACCGCGTTTCTTTCAGGTTTGGTATAAAGTTGATAGCATAATGCCACTTGTCAAAGCTAGGCAAAACCAAATTTAAATATCTTCATTGATCACCTTTTCACAGCCTCCTCTTCACACATCAAATTCTTTCTCATGTTTGCTCTTCTTTCCGATCACACTACTGCTGTACTGGGTTAAGTTCTAATTATTTTCATCTAGGCATCTGTGATAGTTTAATTAATCACCCACTCATACATTTCCCAATCATTCAGGCTTATTTAAAATTCTCCAAATGCTCACATTGGTGAGAGAAATGTCTGAGCAGAGATCTCTCTTTCATAAATCTGTTTTTCCTCAAAACTAATAAGAATAAATATGAGGTTGAAATTCAGATACTAAGTTGGTAGGGATGAGGACAGAGCAGAAAGCAGGTTACATCTGAGAAAAAAAATGAATGAGGGGCTGTGACCTCTAGGGGGCCTTAGGTCTAGCCTAGGATTGGGGTTCAAGGGAAGTGGATTGGGTCGTGTTTAAGATTTGACTGTAGTTTGCTCTAGTGCAAAGGAGACCAGCCAAATATTCAGGACAAAGCACTTATACAGAAATAGTGAACTTGAAAATGCTATCCCTTAATCCTTGGTAATAGCTATATAGGCAGATTTGGAAATGAAGTCCATAAGTAGAAATGAAGTCCATGAAGTAGAATGCAATTTAGATATAATGTATTAGTGGCACAAAGTGGAAATACTAGCTATACAAAATAGTGTCAAACCAATGTTACTATTAAACTCCACATCCGAGTTGATATCTTCAACAGTCATTAAGAATTAAGTGGTGCCGGGTATGGTGGTGCACACCTTTAATCCCAGTACTCGGGAGGCAGAGTCAGGTAGATCTCTGTGAGTTCAAGGCCAGCCTGGTCTACATAGTGAGCTCATGGCCAGCTGGGACTAAAGGGAGACCCTGTATCAAAAAGACCAAAAAATAAAATAAAATAAAGTAGTATCGAGTGTACACCCAGCATGTAGCCATGGGCAGATATAGACTGGTGGCCAGCACAACAGCAGCGTGGGCCCAGCTGGTGGAGCTGTGGTGTGGAGGATCTAGCAGGTGCAGTATTAGTGATTCTAGTCTGTGCAGCCAACATTGAGGCACCAGAATCCAAACAAAGAAACAAACAAATAAACCAAGCCACATGCCAAAGACACAAAGAAAAAAACAATATGGGAAAAGCTCATAATAAACTGGCACCAAACTCTAACAACTCTACAGAAGATTCCTACAATGACATCTCCCTGGAAGGAAACCAAGACATGGACCTTAGAAGAACAACTGTAGACATATTCAAAAAAATCAAAGAATATAAAGAACAAATCAGAGAACTATAGGGAGAAAAATGAAAAACTCAAGAAGGACCTAGAGGGAAACAAAGACAAAAATTAGAAAGAACTAGAGGGAGATAATGACAAATGTTGGAAAGGACTAAAGGGAGATAATGACAAACTCCAGAAGGAAGTGGAAACGCTGAAAAGACTCCAAGCCGAAATGAAAAAAGAAAATGACCAATGAACCAAGGAACTACAAGATGAGAATGACAGGCTCCAGAAGGAAGTGGAAATATTAAAGAAATCACGGGATGAAATAAAAAAGGAAATCGAATATTCATTCAATCAACAGGAAAGGATGGGAAAAAGCCTCAGAAGCAGAATGGAAGAAGCAGAAAAAAAAAAAATAGCAGACATGCAGGATAACACAGAGCAACTAGAATGCTCAAGTAAAGATTATGAAAAATTTAAAAAAAAGAGTGAAACAACCAGGAAATGTGGAATACGATGAAAAGACCAACCTCTGCATCATAGGGATAGAGGAAAGAGAACAATTCCAAGACAACACTCTTGACCAGATCTTCAACAGGATAATAGAAGAAAATTTCCCCAAATTGGAAAAAGACAAACCCATACAAGTACAAGAAGCACACAGAACACCAAACAGACAGGACCAGAAAAGAAATTCCCCACACCATATAATTGTTAAATGCTACATGCAGGGCTAGAGAGATGGCTCAGTGGTTAAGGGCACCAATGGTTCTAGCAGAGGACCCAGGTTCGATTCCCAGCACCTACCTGGCAGCTGAGAACTGTCTTTAAGTTGGGCATGGTGGCACATTCTTTTAATCCTAGCACTCAGGAGGCAGAGTTAGGTGGATCTCTGTGAGTTCAAGGCCAACATGGTCCACAGAGTAAGTTCCAGGCCAGCTGGGGCAATAGGGAGACTGTATCTCAAAAAAAAAAAAGAAAAGAAAAGAAAAAAAAAAGCTGGGCGTGGTGTTGCACATCTTTAACTCCAGCACTCAGGAGGCAGAGGCAGGTGGATCCCTCTGAATTCAAGGCCAGCCTGGTATACATAGTGAGCTCCAGGCCAGCTTGGACTAAAGGGAGACCCTGCCTCAAAAAGATTAAAAAACAAACAAACGAACAAACAAAAACCCCCAAAACACTAGATGGTCAAAACAAAGACAAAATACTGAAAGCCACAAGAGAAAAACAAGTTGCATATAAGGGGAAACCCATCAGAATCACAGCTGACTTCTCAGTGCAAACTATGAAAGCCAGAAGAGCATGGACCAAAGGATTCCCAGTGCTAAACGACTTTAGATGCCAACCCGGATTACTATAATCAGGAAACATGTTAATCATACTTGAAGGAGAAAGAAAAATCTTTCATGACATAAACAAGATGAAAGAATACATGTCTAAAAAAACCACTTCAGAAAATCCTCAAAGCAATCCAAAGAATAGAAGAAAGGAGCAACTATCCCTAAGCAATTAGTGAGAAGTCAACCAAAGCATAGCAGAGTAAATACAAACCTAGACCAAGAATGCAAACAAAAAATAAGTAGAAAAGAAGCAACACACATCTCTCAATAATAACCTTAAATATTAATGGTCTAAACTCCCCAATCAAAAGATATAGACTGGGAGAATAGATTAGGAAGCCAAATCCTTCTTTATGTTATTTACAAGAAGCCCATCTAACCCCCAAGGACAGACACCACCTTATAATGAAAGGATGGAAAAAATTACAGGCAAATTGTACCAAGAAACAAGTAGGAGTGGCTATTCTAATATCAGACAAAATAAACCTCAGAGTAAAATTAATCAGAAGAGACAAAGAGGGCCATTACATCCTTATCAAAGGAACAATTAACCATGAAGACTTCTTAATCCTAAATGTTTATCCCCCAAACTCTGTTGCAACTAACTTTATAAACTCTACTCTGCAGGATCTCAAGATGCAGATTAATCCCAGCACACTAATAGTGGGGAACTTCAATACCCCACTGAGACCCTTGGATAGATCAACAGGACAAAAAATAAACAGAGAGACATCAAAACTGAGCAATACAATACACCAAACGGACTTCACAGACATCTATTGAATATTCCACCCAAACTCCAGAGAATATACTTTCTACTCAGCACCTCATGAAACATTCTCCCAAATTGACCATATCCTGGGACACAAAAGAAATTTCAACAAATACAAAAGGATTGAAATTATTTCATGCATTCTATCAGACCACTGTGCAATAAAGCTCAATATGAACACCAGAATAAGCCCTACTAGCTACAAGAACACATAGAGACTAAACAACACAATCCTGAATAATGAAGAGGGAAATTTATAGCCCTAAGTGCCCACATCAAAAACAAACAAACAAACAAACAGAAAGGGAACAAATAAACGATCTAACACTGCAGCTAAAAACACTTGAGAGATAACAATAAATGAACCCTAAACCCAACAGACAGGAAGAAATAACCAAAATCAGAGCAGAAATGAATGAAATAGAAACAATCAAAGAATCAATGAATCCAAAAGCTGGTTCTTTGAAAAGATAAACAAAATAGACCTCTAGCCCAGTTAACCAAAAGAAAGAGTGAGCAACTCCAAATCAATAGTATTTGTGATGAAAGGGGAAACATCACAACAAAGAAAAGATCCAGACAATCATACAAGAATACTTCAAAAACCTATACTCTACTAAATTTGAAAACCTAAAAGAAATGGATGAATATCTGAAATCCTGGGAACCAACAAAGCTTAACCAAGAAGAGACTGACAGTTTAAACAGACCCATAATATTTGAGGAAATTAAAGATGTAATTTAAAAAATCCTCCCAACTAAAAAAAACCCAGGCCCAGATGGTTCCACATCAGAATTCTATAAAACATTTAAAGAGGTCTTACAACCATTACTACACAAACTGTTCAGAAGGATACAAATAGAGGGAATTCTCCCAAATTCCTTCTATGAAGTCAGTATCACCTTAATACTGAAACCAGGCAAAGATGCAACCAAAAAAGAGAACTATAGGCCCATCTCATTAATGAACATAGATGCAAAAATTCTCAACAAAATACTTGCAAATTGCATACAGACCCACATCAAAAAGATCAATCATCATGATCAAGTTGGATTCATACCAGAGATGCAGGAATGGTTCAACATACATAAATCAATAAATATCATAAAACACACAAATGGATTGAAAGACAAAAACCACATGATCATCTCAATTGATGCAAAAAAAAGCCTTTGACAAGATCCAGCATCCCTTCATGTTTAAAGTTCTAGAGGGAACTGGACTGAAGGGAACATTCCTCAACACGATCAAAGCCATATATAGCAAACCCACTGCCAACATCATCCTAAATTGAGAAAAACTGGAAGCATTCCCCTGAAAGGCAGGAACCTGGCAAGGCTGACCCTTATCACCACTCCTCTTCAACATAGCGCTTGACACGCTTGCTATGGCAATAAGACAAGAGAAGGAAATTAAAGGAGTACTAATCAGAAAAGAGGATGTTAAACTATCCCTTTTTGCACATGATATGGTAGTTTACATAAGGGATGGCAAAAACTCCACAAGAAAACTCCTAAAAACAATTAAGAATTTCAGTAAAGTGGTGGGATACAAAATTAACCTAGAAAAATCAGTAGCCTTTCTTTACACCAACAATAAACAAGTGGAGAAGGAATATAAGACGACCTTCCCACTCACAATAGCCTCAAAAAAATAAAGTACCTGGGAACAAACCTAACCAGAGATACCAAAGACCTCTACAACAAAATTTTTGAACCCCTGAAGAAGGAGATTGAAAATGACATCAAAAGATGGAAAGACCTCCCATGCTCATGGATTGGAAAAATTAATATAGTAAAAATGTCCATGCTGGGTGTGGTGGTGCACACCTTTAATCCTAGCACTCGGGAGGCAGAGGCAGGTGGATCTTTGTGAGTTCAAGGCCAGCCTGGTCTACAGAGTGAGTTTCAGTACAGCTGGGGCTACAGGGAAACCCTGTCTTGAAAAGACAAAAAAAATGTTTATTTTACCCAAATTGATATACAGATTCAATGCAATCCCAATCAAAATTCAAATGAGTTTCTTCACAGACTTGGAAAAAAATCCTTAAATTCATATGGAAAAACAAAAGACCTTGAATAGCTAAAGGAACCCTGAGTGAAAAGTGCAGTATTTCACTTTTCACTCAGGGGGGATTGCTTTACCAGACTTCAAGCTATATTACAGGCTTATAGTCATAAAGACAGCCTGGTACCAGCACAAACAGACCCATTGACCAGTGGAACAAAATTGAAGATCAAAATTTCAGCCACCTCATATTTGACAAAGGGTCAAAAAAAGCTAAATGGAGGAAGAATAGCATCTTCAGCAAATGGTGCTGGCAAAACCATTTATAGAACAAAATTAAACCCCTACCCCTTACCCTGTTGAAAAAATCAACTCCAAGTGGATCAAAGATCTCAACATAAAACCTGAAACCCTGAAGGTGATAGAAGAAAAAGAGGGCAACAACCAACAAGACATAGGCATAGGAAAAGACTTTCTAAATCAGACAGCAGCTGCACAGGAAGTAAGGTCAACAGTTGACAAATGGGACCTCATCAAACTCAAAAGCTTCTGTACAGCTAAAGAAACAATCAAGGAAGTGAAGGTAAAACCCACAGATTGGGAGGAAATCTTCACCAGTGATTCATCTGACAGAGCATTAACATCCAGAATATACAGACTACTCAAAAAACAAGTAAACAAGTAACCTACTCAAAAGATGGAGTAAAGATCTGAACAGAGACTTCACCAGTGAGGAAGTAAAGATGGCTGAGAAACGTCTTAAAAAGTGTTCAACATCATTAATAATTAAGGAAATACAAATTAAAACCACTCTCAGATATCATCTCACTTCCATACTACTAGCTAAGATCAAGAAAACAAAAGACACCAAATGCTGGAGAGGTTGAGGGGGAAAGGGGAACACTCATCCATTGCTGGTGGGAATGTAAACTTGTACAACCACTATGGAAAGCAGTGTGGAGAACTCTTAAAAGACTAAAAATGAGCCTACCACCTGATCCAGTCATACCACTCCTAGGTATATACCCACAAGACTCATCCTACCACAAAGATACATGCACAGCCATGTTTATTGCAGTTCTCTTCACAATAGCAAATAGCTGGAACCAACCCAAATGCCACTCAACAGATGAGTGGATGACAAAAATGTGGTACATGTACACAATGTAGTGCTATTCAGTGGTAAAGAAATATGACATCATGAACTTTGCTGGTAAATGGATGGAACTCGAATCCATTATGCTAAGTGAAGTAACACAGTCCCAGAAAAACAAATGGGAAATGGTTTCCCTCATTTGTGGATGCTAACACCAAATCCCCAGTTGAAAGGCAAGCTGATTAACATTATTGTTATATTTCTTTTCAACACAGTTGCTTTCAGATGAAAAAAAATATAATGTAATTATATTTTATAATGTAAATCTCTTAATGGGCTGTAGAACTGACCTACCACTTATTTTCGGACTCTGTAATTACTGTATATGGGTGAAAGGTATATATTCATATTTTAGAGTAATATAAAATTAAAGGAGAAAATGTGAATTCCTAAACATATTTTGGAATTAACATACAGTTTATTCCCAGAGGTCATAATTTTGATGCATATGTGAGGATTATATAGGCATATGTTGGAGCAATACAAAGGGGAAAGGAAAACAACAACATAAGGACTGGGTTAAAGAACTGAATGATACAGTTAAACTCTGCCCAAACAACAAGCCTCTGCAGGGGAAAACTTAGGAAAGACTGAGAGAAAGATGTGAGACATGTATGGCAGAAGGCATGGAGAGGGGTGGGATGAGGGCAAGGAGAGGGGAATGTGTCTAAATTGGACTGAAAGATAATGAATGAAATACACAATTCATCAATAAAAGTATTTTAAAAATTTAAAGGGAAAATGTGAATTCCCAAACAAACCAACAAACAAAAAGAATTAAGTAGAATCTATAGCATTCTTCCAGGAAAGGGGAAGACTTTCGGGATGCTTTTATCCAGGTTCCTCCCACTGCCTATGTTTTCAAGTCATCTGTCAGCTTGGTACAAGCTGGTCATCACAATAATACTGTTTTTTATTTTATTTTATGCTACTTCTTTGTGAGGGTTCTTAATCATTTAATCAAACTTGAAAGCCATATTATCAACAAAAATTAACTAGCACTTAACTAAAATTCTAATTATATCTTCACTCATTATTTCTTACAGCTCACATTCCTTTTCTTGGAATCTTTCATTTGGCTGGAAAAGTATTCTGAATTAAAATAAAGAAGAATCCAGTAAAAATTCCTGAGCCCTGGTATTGTTAAAAGAAAAATATCTCTCTTTCACCCCAGATCCATACTCACATTTGAATGCTAGTTTTGTAAGACATAGTATTCTAGAACAAAAACTTTGTTTCATTTACTTTTAACATTTATTTATTGTGAAGTCCAGTCTGGCAAAAAATGTCATAATTCTAATTAGTACTTGAGAGGTAGAGACAAGAGGATCAGAAGTTCAAGACCAACCTCAGCTGTGAGTGAGTTCTAGGTCAGACTGGACTACATAAAATTCTATCTCAAAGCTGGGCGTGGTGTTGCATGCCTTTAATCCTAGCACTTGGGAGGCAGAGGCAGGCGGATCTTTGTGAGTTCAAGGCCAGCCAGGTCTACAGAGTGAGTTCCAGGACAGCTGGGGCTACAGGGAGGCCCTGTCTCAAAAAGACCAAAAAAAAAATTCTATCACACAAAAAAAATAAAATACATTGTGCATGATGTTAAGTCTAATGTTATGATTCTTATTGTTTTATATTTTTCTTTAATTTCTGGAGACACCATGTTTAAAGTTGGCATCTATGTAGATGTTTGCCTGCTTGTTTTCCTGGTTGGCAGGTATGAATCTTTGCAGTCTAGGGAGTGTCTAATTTATGGAAACTTCTCAAAGAAAAAATATGACTAATTCTCTTCAATTGCCCTCTCCTTTATCTGTCTTCACACCCTACTTTCTTTCTAATTTCCCCTGATACTCTTGGCTATTCACTAGACTTATCTTCCAGATAATTTCTATCCATATCAACCTTAGTAGTAATTATCTCTTTTTTGAAACAAGTTCTCATCCTATAATCCAGTTTGACCCGAAACTGGCTATGTAGCCAAAGCTGGTGTCTAGACATTGTGGTCCTCCTGCCTCAGCCTCATTAAAAGCTGAAATTATAGGCATGAACTTCCACAGTATATTTTTTGTTTTGGAAAAAACTGTTAATTTTGCAAAACTTTCCTTATTTTGAATTTTTTATAACAGCCTATCTGGACACAGTATTTATTCTCCACTAGAACATCCTGAGGAGATTCAGATTTTGTATGTTTTTTCTATGTGTATGAATGTACTTTCTGCATGTAGGTTTGTGCACCTGTGTCGTGCAATGCTGTGGAAGTCAGAAGATGGTGTCAGATTCCCCTGCAGCTGGAGTTCTCCTGGAATTGGAGTTACAGACGATTCTCAGCTGCCATGTGGGTGCTGGGGATCAAACCCGGGTCCCCTGCAAGAGCAGTTGGCGCTCTTAACCGCTAGGCCATCTCTCCAGCCCAGATTTTGTATTTTAAAGGTATCCTCTTGTCCTTACAGTTTCTCTGTTCCCTCTGGATTAATTCTGTGTACCTTGGTTCTTCTCATTAATATTTCTTAAATATTCGATTATTGGTCTAATATTTGTGAATACTTATGATTAAAGGTCTGGAATAAGAGCTGAAGTAAATGATGAGAATTATCTTTCAAGCACATTTATTAATTTTTAACCAGTAAGATATATTTTGTTCCTAAACAGTATTTAAATTTCATATTAGATTTTTTTTTTGTTTGCTGCAGAGAATGACTTCGAGAGATGTCAGCCCTAAGTGATACATCTACAATGCAACCTCTACAGCTAAGACTCAGGGAAATTGCAGAAGAGAAGTCAAGAAGAATGTAAGTATCAGATGGACAAGGCACCTACTGCTATCCAGTGAATTCTAGATGTGATAAAGAAGCCCCATCAATGAAATCTCCATAGTATGGTAGTCTAACAAGATCTGCATAATGACAAAACTAGCAGACATGCCAATGTGGATGAAAGAAATTTCAGGGGATCCCACTTCTATCAGTGGATGCTGAGGAAGGAAGAATCAGTTTTCTCCAGGGATGAACTCCCTGATGGGTTATCCAATCCCAAGAAAGCAGCACAGGTACACAAGCACCACTAAACAGACTCGTATACATATAAATATATATGTATGTTTATAAATGTATGCATGTATATGTAACAATAATAAAGAAGAGGACAAGAAATTGGAAAATCAGTGGGCATGGGGAAGTTGGAGTGGGAAGGAGGCAAATAATTCAAATACAACACTCATGTATGAAATTCTCAAAAATAATAGTTTTAAAATATATAAGAGAAGTGGAAAAAATTTGTTTGCATTTTAATAGAAATCATATACCTACTGCAACTTGTTACTTTACTGGACACAGTTACTAAATATGTCAGTATTCATGAATGCATTGCTTAACTAAATTCACTTTGAATTGCTGTATTATATGATATGGTATGAATAGACTATTATCCTATTGTCCATTTGGGGTGGATATTTAAGATCTTTATACTTTATTCATTTTTTTGCTGTGATGAAAAGAATGGTTCAACTAATGGTTTTGTAACAGCAAACTAGCATTTGTCACAGCTCTCACACTTAGGATGACATTTAGGTCGTATTAAACTTATCATGGAAATTAAATCCTTTAGAAAATATTTCAACAGAAAGAAACCGATTCAGAAGCAAGAATCTCTAAACCATAGAAAATGTTAGATAAGACAGTCAGGTTCAGTGTGGTAGCACATGCCTACAATCCCAGCTATTCAGGAGGCTGAAGGGGGATCCCAAGTTCCAGACCTGCCTAACTTACAGAAAGCAAAGCTAAGGCCAGCCTGGGCAACTTAGTAAGACTCTGTCACAAAACGAAGTAGAGATAGCCTGTGGTTGCGCAGCACAGTGGAGCACTTCCTTAGCATGTGTGAGACCAGGATTTCATCCCCAGCCCCACAAGAAGGGAAAAAAATAAAAGAAGCAAATGGAAGGGAAATCTTTAAAGAGCATCATAAAATGTATAAATGAAGGCTAAAATAGATGTCAGAAATTTCTAACCTTGTCATTATGGACAAGGAGAAACTGCGGCCTGTTTGCGGTCACAGAGGCCTTGGTAGTCGGTCCTGTCCCCAAGTGCTTGCCCTCTCTGGAAGCAACAGGAGATGCAGCCAGTTTTGCTATCCCTCTTGAGCCAAGAACAAGCAGACCTCAGTGCTGTCACCTCAGTCTAGTTTCATTTGCACATTTCAAATGACCAACAAAAAGCATTGCTTGAAAATCTGACCACAAGCCAGTCCAAAGCAAGTAGTGGCCTGGGGTGACATTAGTCATGGTGTCTCGGAGGCTCTAGAGCAGACCAGCTCAGTCTTTCTACCTTTGCATTTTCGATGCATGGACAGAGTGCCCATGCTGCGCTGGCCTTCACATCAGGGTGCGGGTTTTTCAGCAGGGACCACAACAAACGAACTCCATCTAAGCTATCGATTATCCTGGAGAGAAACAACAAATAATGGTATGAACTGTAATTAGTAGGTAGACAGGAAAACAAATAGCCCATGTAGTCACACAATTCTACTTATATTTTTTCTTCCTTTGACATTTTCTTGGATCTTTCTTTTTTTTCTCAAAACTTTTAAACCAGCTGGATTATAGCACTCTCGAGAATAGTCCAGCCCTCTGATTTCAGTTTTAAATCATCGGGATTTAGAAAGCAAGCTCCATGATAATTCTGAGTCACATAAACTTAAAATCAAGCCACACAATTTCTTAATTAGTTGTACACAGTCTGTTGGTTAAATGTAGAAATACTGGTTTCTTTCACATAATAACATCTAAATATTTTCCAAAACAAATATTTATGCCTGAAAGTTGTACAGTTGCCTTTTTTATTTGGTCTGTGTTTAACTGACTTACTTTTCTGTGTGACATATTCTAAACTCCTTCAGACTGAATCTAGCATTAGGAATTAAAATCATTACACTACAGTGCATCCTTTGTTGGGCACGAATAACACATAACTTGTTTTCCATGTACTCCCTTCCCAGCAAGCCTAACATTTCAAACTGTGTTGTAATTGCTTCAACATACTGTAATCAAAATATCTTCATGACTAGCTGAAAAAATTAATTATCATCAGAACCATCTCTTTGCCATCTGTCTTCTGTTTACATGTCAATCAGTCCAGGGAGTATGACCTTGCAGTGAGGTCTATCAAGCACTTGAGGTGGAGGAGAAGGCCCAGCCAACCTTAATATCCTTTACAAATATTGCTCTGTTCACAAAGATGCATTAAACTCAAAGCAGATGAAGACAGATAAAGAACATCAAAATTCCTTTGACTTTTAATCTCTAGTTCAGTTGAACACATGTACTATTTAATGACAGAATAAATTCTACTAGCTTTTCAAAATCTTTCTTGAAAATTGACATTATAAAAATCTACATTTCTTGATTACTTGAGATGAGTTTGCCAGGAAAAAGATGTTTTATTTTGAGGATTCCAAGTAGGATATCAGTTTTGCATAACTCTGTCAAATGGGTGATGCACATATCCTATAGTAAGATATAATCTGACTCTTTACAAAATGACTTCTTGGGGCTGGAGAGATGGCTCAATGGTTAAGAACCCTTGCTGTTCTTGCGGAGGGCCAGAGTGCAGTTCTCAGCACCTACACTGTGTGGCTAACAACCGCCTATACGTAACTCCAGCCCCAGGGGATCCAATACCCTCTTCTGGCTCATATCCCTATTATGTATAATTAAATGTTTAATTAATATAAATAAATAGGGGCTGGCTCAGCAGTTAAGAGCACTGGCTGCTCTTTTAGAGAACCTGGATTCAGTTCCAAGTGCCCACATGCCAGCTAACAAATGTCCAGTTCCAGGGGATCCAGCACCAACATTGCATGGCATGGGTGCACTTACATTCAATGTAGGCAAAACACTCATACACATAAAATAAAAATAAATAGAATTTAAATAAATAAATAAAATAAGGTGGAAGCAATGGAGGAAGGTATTTAAATAAGATAAATAATAATGGAGAATGGGAGGGGTTCTGAGTAAGATCAAAACACTGTATGAGGGGCTGGAGAGATAGCCTAGCGGTTAAGAGCACCGACGCTCTTGCAGAGGACCCGGGTTTGATCCCCAGCACCCACATGGCGGCTAAGAACCATCTGTAACTCCAATTCCAGGAGAACTCCAGTTCCAGGGGAATCTGAGACCCTCTTCTGACCTCCGCGGCATTGCACGACACGGGTGCACAGACCTGCATGCAAACAATACATTCATACACATACAAAAATAAATAAAAATAAAAAATAAAAAAAAAACACTGTATGAAAGTCTCACAAAATCAGTAAGATTTTTTTTTAATTTGGAATTCAGTAATCTTTTTCAGGAGACTGATTTATTCCAATTCTCTGTATCCAAACAATTGCTCATAAAACTCTATGACTGTTCCCCTGTTCTGACCTCAGCAGGCCTTGCATAACACGGGTGCACTTACACACATTCAGGCAATACACTCATACACATAAAATAGAACTAATAATTAAAACAAAAAACCTCTATGACTGTTACTAAACACCAAGGATTAGGCATTCAGAAATAAATATGCTCAGTTCTTATTATCAGGGTTTGTGGTGTTTTCTTAAGTCACTACAAACACTAAATGAACAAGTATTGAACCGCTGTCCTGAGAGAAATAGAAAGTCTTCTTCCTATAAACTTCTGGCCTGAATACATTCATTAGTTGATCAATATACACCTTGTTTTATGTATATTTTAAAATATTTTACTTAATAAACATTGAACTTGTGACTAACAGCACTATAGCTCAAACACCACTCATCTAACACATATTTTTAAGGCACATTTAGAGACATTGGATAACACTTCAGGACCTAGGGGCATTTGGTAACAGCAACACTTCCAGGACAAAGGGGGAAATGCAAAAGCATGGTACTAAGTAGATTAGCCCAACCAAATCTGTTTATGGAATAACAGCTGCTGCAACGAGAGGACAGGCAGACCTAAGCAAGGTAAGGCACCCTTGGGATTGCCTGCAGGAGGGTCATTTATTAATTTTAAAAGGAGAGGGCAGAAGGTCAAATTTACTGACTGAAGCTAGAAACACTGTGTCTCAGGCAGCTCACAAATGCTCAGTATTCCCCCATGTCCAAAACTCAAAAGTAAAAAAAAAAAAAGAAAGGATATTCAAAATCCTTAACAAATCTGATTTTTATTTGGGGGTATTGTATTACATTAATTGTACTTACTATCTTCTTATTTTACACATAGTCTTTGTTTTTAAATGTGTATATGTGTTGTGTCTGTGTGAGAGTATTTACACGTGAATGCTGATGCCTGGAAAGTCATAGGCACTGGATCCCACAGGAGTTTGTGAGCCGCCCAGCGTGGGTGCTGGGAACCAAACCCAGGTCTTGTGCAGATCTGTACTCTTAACCACTTGGCCATCTCTCCAGGACACATAATCTGTATTTACAAATAAAGTGAAATCAGGAATTCATCAACACAGAATCTGCAGATAATGAGGATTGACCTTAAATGTCCTTTAGGAAAGTACAGTGTGAATGGAAGACACAGAGGCCATCACTACAGCAAACGTGTACAAAGTACCAGGTGAACGAAGAGAAGAAGCTATTTTACAAATACAGGAAAGCTTCTCTGGTTAAATGGAGCTGAAACAAGACAGTTGCTTACTTCTTTTTTTTCCAATGAATCAGAAAAATCTTTGCCAGCACAAGTGCATTCTTCCTTAAACCTCATAATTGTAAAGCACATGCTTGAATTCTAACTCTAACCAGTAATATTTTTATTTAAAGTTGTCTCTAAATTGAGCACATATTTACACAGAATTTATTTACAACTTTATTGCTTTTGCCAACAGAGTGATGGCCCCACAGGTGATATTATTTAAATCACTGCCCATTTTCTGTGCCTCTAATCCCCTCTAGCACCTCTTGAATTTAATTGCCATCTCACATTGAACTCACTTCTAGCAGAGTTAGCTCTTCTTATATCAAGAGAGTTTTACCTTCATTGCTTGACATTATAAAGACAAAACTGAATTATATGTTTCCAGTCTTCAACTGCATCACAGAAATCAAACTCTTGGCAGAATAACAGCTCTAAGAAGACTACCAGATGTCCATATTCTGGCTATTTAATAATAATAAAAAAAAGAAAATCAAAGAGAAAACTGGATTCCATTGCCTGTGATTTCAGTGCTTGGGAGGTGAAGTACTCAGAAGCTCAAGGTGATCCTGGCTACAGAGAGAGTTAGAGGCCAGACTCAGTTACATGAGACCTTGCCTCAAAAAACTACCCCCAAAGAAACAAATCACCAAAATTTGAAAGGATCGAGCTGCTGGTTGTGTTTCCTGCTCTCTTGTGTTGTATTAACATTTGTTGAGGCCTTTAATCCTAGCACTTGGGAGGCAGAGGCAGGCAGATCTTTGAGAGTTCAAGGCCAGCCTGGTCTGCAGAGTGAATTCCAGGACAGCTGGGGCTACAGGGAGACCCTGTCTCAAAAAGACCAAAAAAAAAAAAAAAAAGTCTGGCCAGCTCCTTGCCCACTGTGGCCACAGTGTGAGCCATCTGTTTTCATATTGTGGTCAGGCTTGGGTAAGGCTACTGCCTTACTTTCTGGCAAAACCAATGTATCTATTTTGAAATCACTATTTTTCATGTTTTGTAAAAATTTCATGGTACTTGCTGAAAATGACATTGATAAATACTATTGTTTGACCATAGTATAGGTCAGGCAAAGTGTGGCTGGTACACTGACATCATGTGGCCCAACACCACAAGATATTCTTAAACCACAGCATTATGAGATGCAACTGAAATCTGTGCATTTTGAAACCAGTCTGGCATTGGGTATAAAGAGGAACACAAATGTCAGAGTTGAAATGCTCATCCCCCAGGAAGGCTGATTGAAAAAAGAACTCTGCTCTAAAAAAATCCTGAAAGCATTTATGTTTTTTATCTCTACACATTAATTTAAAGAGGACAGAGCAACCAAAACTAAAGCCATGCATGGGAGAACCACTGGAGGGAAGCCAGGATTCCCCTGGCCTGTCTCTTTACAGTTGGTGTAACCAAGACGGTCAGACTAGAAAGTTCTAGCCAGGAAAACAATTCATTCATTTATCCAGTCACCAGGAAATAGCAACTAATGACATGGCAGGCCCTATAGACTCCACACAGCAAGAGATGATCCGTTGCCCACCTCGGCAAAGCTAAGCTTGCCATTTAACGATGCTGGTGACCGTCAGCTCTCTCCACTGTAAAGATGTGGCTTTCCCTTTTCACTGAGTAAGTCATGTGCTGTGCCAGTAACCTTTCTGTATTTTGTAGTATCAGCACCCTTTAATTATTCCCATCTAAAAGTATTACTTGACTGGAAATTGTGAAAGATACTCTCTTCCAGTTTTTCTCTCCTCTTGGTTTTACTGGCTGACATTCTATAAAGAGTTTTTCCTCTTCAACTGAAGTTCACTTAAAGTCCTCCAAAAATGCAATAACAGTGATTGAAAATCAAAGAGGGATTTAAAAAAAACCCAAAAAGGGGGTGGGGGTGAAGGGTAACAGCAGAGTCCAATGCCTGTGAGATAGTATTAAATGCAACAATATATCTCATTGGAGTACAAGGAAGAGAAGAGAAGAATAAAAGGCTATTTATGAAGGTGACAGCTACGATTATTCCCAAATTGATGGAGGACATTAATCCACAGGTTCAGGAAGGAGCTCAGTGAACACAGTATTTTTTAAAACAATGAAAAATTTATACAAGCAAAAATATTTGGGTAGGTGTCCGCATCTTGTCCTTCGGCTGTCCTCCATGGGATGACATGTGAGATGGGCCTTACTAGCTACCTATGCTATGTTCGTGAGCCTCCCGGAAGCTTCTAAAACTGTAAGCCAAATAAACAGGCTGGGAACATAGCTTAGCCATAGAGCAACATAAAAAACAAAACTAAAAATGAAAACATTTTAATCATTTAAAAAATGGCAAAAGAAAAAGATATGTAGTATGCCTGAGACCATTCAGGCGTGGTGACAGAATGTCCACAGATCCCAGTGATACAAACAGCAGTTATTTCTCATGATTCTGAAGGCTGAGAAGGTTGAGCCTAAAGGCTCTGGCAGCTGTGGTCTTTGGTGAGAGCCTGCTTCATGCCTCGTAGAAGCTGTCCTCTTACTGCACATGAGGCAAAGGAGCCTCACAGGGTCCCTTAAACGGGCCCTGATTTCGTTCATGAAGACTCTAATCTCATGACATAAGCACCTCCCAAGGTTCCAAGTGCCCTCACGTTGGGAATAGGATTCCATTATTTGAATTCTGTAGGGACACAAACAGGAAGCCTGAGCACCTTCAAGTGAGCGAATTATGACACACATGAAAGCTGACTTCTCGAAAGATGAACAAGGAGACATTGGGATGGCGTTTATAAAGTATAGGGAGGAAAATAACCTAGCTAGACTTCTATATCTAGTGAAAATAGCCTAAGAAAATTATAGCAAAGACCCCTTTCCCTTATTCCAGCCCTTATAGCCACTGCGAGGCAGAGCAGCCATCCACAGTAGAAAACATACAGCCTTAGCCTAGCATGGGGTTAGAACCTAAGGAAGCACTATGGGAATCATTCAAGTCTATGAGACAGTCTCAGATCCTAAATGAAGGACATTACTGAGCATCAGTCCAACACGGTGAGGAGAGTCACCGTAGTGAATCAGCCTGGCATGGGACATCAGAGGCCATTATGCAGGACAAGGGACACAGAAGCATAAGGGCTGTCTGCAGTATGAGAAGTTGAAGAGGAGGCTAGAGAGAACATCCGGTATCTGGACAACCCAGCAAGCTGGTCACAGGTTGAATGTGAAATGTCCTCCAAAGACAAGGTCTAATGAATGGTCACAGGGAGAGCATTGGGAAGGTGACCAAATCATGAGGGCAATAGTGTGACAGCATTATTGGGAGTGGTAGAGACAAGGAAGATTAGAAACTGGGTGATGAAGAGTGCAGCCCTTGAAGAGTACGGCTTGTCCACAGGTTCCCCATCCCCTTCCTCTCTCCTTCCAGCCACCATGAAGCACGCAGCTCCACTGTGCATTCCCTGCCTTGCTGCCTTACTTCATCACAGCTTAAAAGCAATAGACACAGCTGGGCGTGGTCTCATGACTTTAATCCCAGCATTTGGGAAGCAGAGGCAGGTGGATCTCTGAGTCCAAGGCCAGAATGGTCTAAATAGTGAGTTCCAGGCCAGCTGGGACTACAGGGAGACCCAAGACAAAATAATAATAAAAAAGCAAATGAGACAGCAATGGAAACCCCGAGCCAAAATAAATCTCTCCACCCTTAAGTAATTTTTCTCAGGAATTTTTCACTACAAGAAACCGGACCAAGTTGACAGTGAGTCAGAGTGTCAGCAGGGTAAGTAGAACATGCTCAAAGGAAGGAGGTAAGATAGAAGATTGGCAATTATTGGGAGACAGCAGATGAGGAGAAACAGATGTCAGCTTCCTACTGCCAATGAAAAGCATTGGTAACAGAGAGAAAACTAGAAATAAATCCACGACAGTGATGAAAATGTTTATATATGCTGTCACAGGAGTTCACAAGATAAAAAGGTTAAAAACAAAATACAGACATAACTGAACGACAAAACTAGCTAACCTGACTTAGCTTTTGGGGGGTTTTTTGTTGTTGTTTTTTGTTGTTCTTGTTGTTGTTGGGACTGAACCTCCTAGGGCCTTGCACATTAGACAAGTGCTCTGCCACTAAGCTGCATGCCCAGCCCTAAAAAATGTTTTGTAAATGCTACACAAAAATTACATCAGAATATAAATATGTATATAATCCACAATATAAATGTATTATTTACAAACAAGACCATTTATAGCTGAACGATAAGGTTAAAAAAATGAAAGAACTGAAATCACAGAAGATATCTTCTCTGACCTTAAGGTTTTAAACTAGAAACTAATAACAATATGGCATCTGGAAAATACTCAAAGTTTTGGAAATCAAGCAACTGTTGAAAATAACCTGTATGGGCTGGAGAGATGGCCTAGCCATTAAGAGCACTGACTGCTCTTGTAGAGGACCCAGATTCGATTCCCAGCACCCACATGGTGGCTAAGAACCATCTTTAACTCCAGTTCTAGGGAAATCCGATGCCCTCTTCTGACCTCCGCGGCTTTGCACGACATGGTGCACAAACCTACATGCATCCAGTACATTCATACACATAAAAAATAAATAAAATCTAAAAGAAAAATTCAAAAACGAAAATAACCTGTGTGTAAAACAACAGCAAATGCAGTTATCAAAGACATCAAAGAGAAGTGTGCATGGATATGTTTATTACAGTGCTATGTAGTTAAGACAGGAACTCACTGTTGAACATCCATCACCTGGGGAGAGGCTAAAGAAAATGAGTAGAGAGACACAATAGAATACTATTCAGCTAGAAAAAAAATAAAATCCTGCTAATTTCAGCAACATAGATGGCAGTACAGGGTATTATATTAAGTTAACTAAGTCAGACAAGACAGACAACACTACCTTTCCTTACCCATCTGTAGAAAACAACTGAACATGTTCTCTTCATACAAGTGGAGAATGGAAGTGTGATAGACAGAGCCTAGGAAGGGAATGGGGTGTAGAGGCAGACAATACAACACACAGTTGGGCAAGTCCAGGGTTTAGTGGGGTGAATAACAGCTAAAGTAGACAGTTATTTGGTCATAGCACTGAGAGGTGCTCAGGCCTAAATGTATAACACACACACACACACACACACACACACACACACACACACGCGCGCGCGCGCACAGGAACATACAAACACACACATACAAAAACACAGAAACACACAGACACATACATGTACACATACACACACCCATATGTGCGCACACACACACACTAACCCCAGGGAACATCATAGAAGAGGACACAGGAAGAATTTAAAAGGCAGAGGTGGGGAAGAAAGCATGAAACATGAAAATTTCAATTAAAAAAAAAACAGCTCAATGTTTCAACTTTGTAAGACTCACTCACATTTTCCAGGATTCAATGGGTAATTAAAATAACTGAAAAATTTCAAATCGGTCCTGTATTTAAAACACCCTGCTGGAGCAACAGCATTAAATGTTTGGCATAGCCATTTTCTTTTAAAAACATTTTTATTGATTCTTTAAGAATGTCAGACAGTGCATTTTGATCATATTTAGAGCCCCTGTTTCCATCTCCAACTTGCTACCCCTGACTTCACATCCTCTAATAGTTCTTCAGGTCTATCAGGTCTACTTTGTGTCCCCAAATGCTCTTGGATTAGGCTCCACTCCTGGAGCTTGGTCTACCTACTGAGCATCTATCTAGATCCTTGATAAAAGCTATTAAAATTGCAAATTTAAAAATTTAGACCAAATGATTAAAAAACTAATATAGAGCAAGGTATGGTGGTGCAGGCCTTTAATCCCTGTTCTAAGGAGGCAGAGGTAGGCAGATTTCTATGGGATCAAGGCCAGCCTGGTCTACATAGAGCATTCAAGGCTATCTGGGGCTACAGAGAGAACCTCTCTCAATTCATCCCCTGGTAATATAGAAATTCAGGGGGAAAAAAGAAACTGAATCTGTTAATAAAAATATATATTGAAAAAAGTTATAAAAATCCTTTTGAGTGCCTGTGATATGCAAAGCATTCTCATGTCACTAGGAAACATACCGTAAATTGCCAATTGTATTCAATGCATTTCGATAAATTATTTCTACACTCATTCACTCAGCAAAAAAAAAAAAGAAATTTAAACCATAAGCATAACTGAAAGCATCTCTAAAAGTTAGAAGGTTCATATGACCTTCTACAAAGCTATAGTAATTCTAATCAGACAATGTTTCACTGACCCAAGAAAGGAAAAATATCAGTGGGAAAAAGTAAATGTAGTTTCTCAAATTGGTTTATGAAACCTACATAACACAGATACTAAAACTTGACAAAATATTACAAGAAAATAATATTATAAATGAGTATACCTAACTGATATAAGCACAAAATATGAAATACCAGCAATTTGAATGCTAGAACACAAGGGTACTACAGTGCAAGGCCTTATTTTCCAACCAATTACATCTCAACCAAGGTATTGAGTCAATGAAATGTGAAATCACATTTTCAGTAAATGATACTGGGACAATTAAATCTTGTATTAAAATTAACTTTAATATTTTGCATTTCATATTTTTAAAGCTCAATTCTAAATGACAAAACCTATTGATCATAAAATTAAAAGTGATAAATAGATCTTCATCAAATGTCAAATTTCTGTTCAAAAGACAGCTTTAGTGCTTAATGGAACATGTATGTAGTAATACATTTATATTCTGAATGTTAAAGACCTGTTCAGATTAAAAGTGAATTCAATTATAACTGGAGATAAGAAAAAACACAAAAGATAAATATATGTAAGAGAGTTAGTTACTCAATATCATTACCAGAAAATAAAATAATGCCTATAATGGTATATCATTTCATCTTGTTAGATTGACTGATTTAAAGAAAACTGATGATACTAAGTGCTGACACTTGGTGGAGTGTAAAGTTCTATAATTATTTGGAACTTCCTTTTAAAAATATTTATCTTTATGTGTATATGCTTATCTATATGTGCTCCATGTGTCATGCAATACCCCAAAATGCCAAAAGAGGGCATCAGATCCTCTGAAACAGGAGTTACAATGGTTATTAGCCACCATGTGGAGATTGGGAACTGAACCCAGATCCTCTGCAAGAACAGCCTGTGTGCTTAACCCCTGAGCCATCTCTCCAGCCCCTATTTGGAATTTTCTAATACTAAAATACATATTCTATAAGAGAATCACTCACCAAATACAAAAGGAATAAAAAAAAATCAAGAGGTGCTTCTTAGGGTAGACATGATGACTCACTAAATATCACAGATGATCATTTCAGGGTGGAGGAGACCTTCTCAATTTACTTTTGGCCAGGGCCTCTATGAATATTCTCAGCTATTATCGTACATCAAGCCGAATTGTCAAGCATGAAAACAACCCACTGATTTTGAACAAGAAAAATCAGATGAAAATAATATATTGATATTCTATAATATTATATATGTTATGTAACACATATATTATAGAATATAGAATATATTTTGTATATTATATTATATAACACATATAATTACATATGTATTATATGTATGTATAATATAATACATATATAATTATACATATAATTATACATATAATTATATATGTATTATATTATATAACACATATAATTAATATGTATTATATTATATAACACATATAATTAATATGTGTTATATATTATATAACACATATAATATAATATGTATTATATTATATAACACATATAATTAATATGTGTTATATATTATATAACACATATAATATAATATGTATTATATTATATAACACATATTATATTATATGTGTTATATAATATAACATATTATATGTGTCATATAATATTATATATATAACACATATATGTTCCCTCTCACCTATGATCCAATAGAAACAAAGCGAGTTTCTAGAGTTGCTTTGTTAGTTACAGCAAGATTCAAATAATATAAAGACCAAGAAAGGAGAAAAGTGCAGATTCAAGGTCTAGCTTGTCCCTTGGGTCGGCTGTGATAAAGTGAAGTATCCGAGGAGAGTTAAAATGTTCTGTTTCTTTGCTTCCCTTCCCTTCCCAATAATTGACTATCATGTTCATTTTCATGATGCACCTTCCTTTATACAAACTATATATTCATGTATTTTATTTATTTGTGTTTTATGTATATGAAATTTTTTGCCTGTGTGTATGTAAGTGTATCCACATTGTGCAATGTATGCAGAAGCCAGAAGAGGGCATCAGATCCTCTGGAGCAGGAGTTACTGACAGTTGTTAGCCACCATGTGTGTGATGGAAACTGAACCCAGGTCCTGTGCAAGAGTAGCCAGTGCTCTTAACTGTGGAGCCATCCCTCCAGCCACCATTTCATTGTTTTTTTTTAATGCTTTTGTTTCACTGTACACACATGCATATTCTCTCACACAGAGAACAGTACTGAGTAGCCCATTTATTCAGCTACTGACCTAAACACATATCACAACTGATTACACAAGACATTTAACATGGAGAAATAAAATCTACCCAGTCCTTAAGTCACAAATGCCTAATACTTGTTTTAAAGACATATTTGGGGGGGGGAGGGGAGGGCCTAGATAAATGGCCCAGCAGATAATACTGTTTATTGGTCTTCTAGAGGACCTGAGTTTGATTCCCAGCACCCACACTGGGCATCTCATAACCACCTCTAACTCTAGCTCCAGGGGGACCCAATGCCCCTTTATGGCTTCTGTGGGTACCTTCATTCACATGCATAAACCCACAACACAGACACATACACATATGAATAAAATTATAAAATATTCTAAAAAATGAAATTTGGAAGAGTCAGTGATTCACGTAAATACTTTTCTTAAATTTACTTAAATTTACTTAAATTTCTTAAATTTACTTAAATACTTTTGCATTTTCTTATCTCAGTTAAATCTATATGCTTTTTAAAGCATGCAGATGAAAAACAAAGAAAGTGTGACCAAAAGAAAAATACTGGTAATGATACAAAAAAGCAAGTCATATATTCCATGTCTCATGTCAATCCTAAATGGTCACAATATTGGTTTTACCAAAACAGGGATATCTGGGAAGCCACAAAGAGATTAAATTTTTCTGTATACAAACAAGCATAACTTGACTTTTTTATTTTTAAAAAAGAACAAATAATTTTAATGAAAAAAAATCATTTAAAGCTATATAAATACAGCATAATAATATTTAAATCACAGAAGACAAGAAATTTAGAGTTCCAGATCTCCTGGTAAGTTTAATTCTATCCTTGTGTGTGCCTTATAAAGAGGCTCTCACAACCCAATCACATGACAATGGGGCCTAGGACGAGCAGCTCAGCAAGTGTTCATTTTACAATGTGTGGGAAGAAAGTATTTTACAGGATAAATTGTGGGAAATTAGTGCACCATTTAAGTAAATGTTGAGCAAAATTTCCTAGAATCCTGGGTTTGACAGACTTTGCCCTAATTATCTTCAAAAAAACATGAAATTTAGCTCTTTTATAGCAAATACATTTGAGAGCTAACCTTTAAATGTTGAGGTTATTTTGATCTAATAGAAACCTCAGAACAACAGGATTTCAGCACACTGAGGGTCATGTACCCCACACACTCTGTGTAAAAGAACACTGGAGACTAAAACACTTATGAAGATATGTGAGTTCATAAACTTTTTCTGGAAAAAAAAAGAAAAGTAAAAAAAAAGCTCTTTCTTTTGCTGTTGGAGTTTCTTGGGGGCAGTCTCTGACAATTTATGCATTTGAAAGTTGATTCTGTTTAATAAGGAAAAATAAAGCCTCCCTCCTGTCCTTTCTATATAAGCTATACTGTAGGCTAACCAACATTTATGTACCAGAGCTATCAAGTCCAAAACTTACACTGTAAACATACAATGATGCTCACAAAACAGCACCTATATGCTGAGTGCAAGGAGGGTATTATTATCCATTTAATTCTTTTAAAGTCCCTCAGGGCTGGATGGCTTAGGGGTTAGGAGCACTGGTTGCTCTTGTAGAGGACTTAGATTCGATGCCCAGCAACTCCAGTTCCAAAAGATCCAACATACTCTTCTGTCCTCTATGGACATAGAACACATGGGCACACTTTCATACATGCAGGTAAAGCACTAGTATGCATAAAATAAAAATAAGTAAATAAATTTAAAACCCTCAATTATGAGGACATGGGTAGGGTTGGAGGGGGACTGGGAATGATGGCAATAGTGCACATACAAATTCATGTATGAAATTCCCAAGAAAACACTCAAAATCCTCAAATAACTTACAAAGAAAAAGATAAATTAAAATTAGAATAATGTTTTAAAGATATAAACCAAGACAACAATCGGGCCATTATTTAACTCAGTGAAAGAAAGTGGAAGGCAAACATTACAGCCAGCGAGGCCACTCTCCAAGCATTTATATAAAAGCAGTTCCGGGGCTGGAGAGATGGCCTAGCGGTTAAGAGCGCTGACCGCTCTTACAGAGGACCCGGGTTCGATCCCCAGCACCCACAAGGCGGCCGAGAACCATCTGAAACTCCAATTCCAGGAGAATTCCAGTTCCAGGGGAATCCGACATCCTCTTCCGACCTCCGCGGCATTGCACAACACGGGCACAAACCTACATGCAGACAGTACATTCACACACGTACAAAAATAAATAAAATTAAAAAAAAAATTTAAAAAAGAAGTTCCAATCTATGATAACTTCTGTACCATGAGTGAGCCAGGAGCCATCTCTGAAGGGTCTATTGGAAAATAATCCTAAATAATAAAAAGATGACTGTAAAACTTCAGCAAGAACCTAATGACCAGCACTACTGTATGCCTAATGTGTGTCCCTGCACACACATAGCTAATCATTGATCTAAGATTAAAACGTAGGTTGGAGCAATACTATCTGAATATTAAACATTAAATACCATGTGATTCAAAGCACAGGAGAGAAAGGAAAAAAAGAGAGCAAACCCACTAATCACTGTAGCGTGAAAGCTGTGAATGAAGTGATGTCAACGGGGGCTGGGGAGGTAGCTTTGTGGGCAAGGTGGTTTCTACACCAAAGTTCAGATCCTCAGAACCTATGTAAAAGCCAGACACAGCGGTACATCTGTAGCCTCTGAGTTGGGGGTGGAAAGGTAGTTTCTGTGGACTTGCTGTCCAGCTGGTCTATGTAAGATGGTGGGTTCTGGGTTTAGTGAGAGACTTTGTCTCAAAAAATTAGATGGAGAATGAGAGAAGACAACACTCAGAGTCAACCTCTAGCCTCCCCATGCATATCTATGGGTAAGCACAGTTGCACACACAGGCATGGACTACACATATACCCAAAAAAGTTATGGAAAAGTGGTGAATAACTTAACAAAACAGAATAAAGGCATTAGAAAAATGTAGCTACAAAATCAATATAATGAAAATGTTAATCTTCCTAGATTAACAACAAAGCCAAAAGAAGACCATAAACCTGTAAAGAACCATAGAAAATTCAACAAAATGCAAACCAGTAAGAAATATGATATTATTGAGACCAAACATTTGTGAGTGGCTTAACTCATTGAAATAAAAGTTTCATTCAGATTACCAAACAAGACTCCTCTATATACTATATACAAGGAAACAAAGGAATTAAGGAAAACTAAGAATAAGGGTATCTAAGATGTAACAGGCAAGTATAAGCAATAGAAAACAGGGGTAACATCCTAATACCACACAAAGCAGAAAGCACTTAGACTGACCATGACAAAGAATGGCATTTAAAATATTAAAAGTACAACCCACAACAATTAGAAGCCTTTATGCACCAAATAACATAGCTCCTACTTTTAAGAAGCAAAAACTGAGCTGGAGAGATGGCTCAGTAGTTAAGAGCACTGGCTGCTCTTGCAGAGGAACCAGGTTTGGTTCCCAACACCCACATGGTAGCTAACAACCAGTTCCAGGGAATCCAATGCCCTCCTCTGCCCTCCATAGGAATTGTGTGACATGGGTGCACTTACATACAGGCAACACACTCATACACATTAAAATACTTTTTAAAAAGAAGTAAAAACTAGAAATTGTGTAAGAAAATAAACAGGCATACAGCTCAAGAACTTGTTACACCATTTTCAGTATAAAAGATCAAATGCACAAAAAATAAGCCAAGGATAAAGACTTAATCTACAGGAGCTCTTAGGAAGATACTCCAAACTCTATAATCTGTTGACAGTTGCATCTTTATTACAATGACTTATATTCATAAATTTCATCTTGTCATTAAGAAAATATCAAGGTCTGGAGAGATGGCTCACTTTTTGTCTTGCAAGCATTAGGACCTGAGTCCAATTACCAGAAGCCATGAAAAATAAAGCCTGGTATAGTGGTCTGTGCTTGCAATACCAGTGTCAAGTTCCAGGCCAATGAAAGACCCTGCTGAAAACAAAATCACTCCTGAAGACCAACACCTGAAGTTGACCTCTGGCCTCCACATGCATGCTATAGTATGTTGGCACCATCCTTGTACACATGAACATGCACACCCATCATATATATACACATATACATCATGTGTGCATACATCATATTCACACATCATATGGACAAAAAGATTAAATAAATGAGAATTCAACACAAACAAATCTATCTATTCACATTGTCGTGTTTTATATCACAGTCTCCTAATCAATATGAAACAACTTAATTATGATCACAACAGTATTCTGTATAGTAAAAAATCAAAAGCCAATGGAGGGGTTTTTTTTGAAAAATATGTGATTCAGTAATCCAACTGTCACTGTTAAGATGACATTTCTTTTTTATTATTTTATTTATTTATTCTTATGTGTATGAGTGTACTCTCTGCATGTAGGTTTGTGCACCCGTGTTGTGCAATGCCAATGTCTCAGAGGTCAGAAGAGGGCATCGGATTCCCCTGGAACTGGAGTTAAAGATAGTTCTCAGCCTCTATGTGGGTGCTGCGGATCGAACCCGGGTCCTCTGCAAGAGCAGTCGGCGCTCTTCACCACTAGGCCATCTCTCCAGCCCCAAGATGCCATTTCTTATTGTTACTTAGAAATCTATTAGGGATGAAGGTTGCTCATGCACACTTACACGGTTAGCAAAACTCACATAGTGAGGGTGTGTATGTCTAGACTGATATATGACCCAAATTTACGCCACAGCCACAAATCTCAAACACATAAAGCTCCTAATCATCAAAATGAGTTCCATAACCCATGAATTACATCTGAGTCACCCAGAAAAGACATATTTACCATTTCCTCACATTCAACTTACTGCTCAAAGAAGCAATAAATCCTAGAGTTCTAGAAATAATAGCCGTGTCTGAAATATGATGCCAAGTGTAAGACTGTTTGGATTTCAACCAAACTCAAAATACTGTTTTCTGAAATTGCCTTAGTGTGTTTATAAAAACACTTGTGGGAAAACCAGATTACATATGCACAAAACGTTCCATAAGAAAGGGTAGTTTAGACACATTTGGTCAATTTCTCTTCTTTAAACACTTTTTTTTTAATAGTTCTAGTTTTCCTGACAAGTCTTGGCTGATTCTTTCTACTTTATTCTCTATTCATTTTCCTTAGAACCTGGGCCCATTAGGTTGCTGTATGTAGTTTACTTTTCACTCTGTATATTTCTTGCATTCTCTGGCATATTCCATGATTTTGTTGCCAAACAGTGGATATCCTATATGCCAACCCACATCGTCATCATGCTTTAGATATAAATAAATACCAGGTTGACCAGATGGCCCTGCCACTTGGATCTGTAAGAACCCCAGCATCTATATATCATGACTGAATTCACCATTATTCATTCCACAGTAAGTGCTTATTGGGTACCCTAAGCCTGGGTGCAGGTTAAGTATCGGATGTATGATTAACAGACTAACTTTGTCTTTCTTACCACTTGGTAAGTTCAGGTTCCTCACTGTTCACCCACATGTATTTCCTGTATCAGTATGTCAGTGAGTGGAAGCCCCTTAGTGCTATCCCAGACTCCTCACTCTTCCTTTACAACTTAGGTTCAGTCTCATCTCTTGTCTTTCTTAGCTTTTTTTTTTTTTTTTTTTTTTTTTTTGGTCTTTTGAGACAGGGTCTCCATGCAGCCCCAACTAACCTGGAACTCACTATGTAGACAAGGCTGGCCTTGAACTCACAAAGATCCACCTGCCTCTGTCTCCTGAGTACTGGGACTAAAGGCCTGCACCACCATACCCAGAGTGTTTCCCAGCTCTTTAACCTGCCCATTTCTCTGTTACTCATTACAGTATGTGCTGTAGGTGTAATAAATAAGCTGCTTTTATTTCTGACTTGCAATAATCCTCTAAGAGATTTTTGTCTCTATTCATGTTTAAAATCTTCAAGGGCTCTTGACTGACCTTAACGCAAAGTCCTAACAATGTGACACATAAAAAGCCTGAAGTATAATTGCTTATTTACACATTATGCTGGTTCATTTTCTCAGTCTTGTTTTAATATTATTTGGTAATGTCGTTCTTTTTCTTCATAATGTTTATTGATAGATATAAGTACATAAAATCAGGGCATGAACATGATTTGATAGATTAAGTAGACTTACTTTAAATACTATAATAAGGGAACAATTCAAATTCTCACCATTTGTTTCACACCCACAAAAACTACTTCAAGGGCATTAACAATCTCTCAAATCTGATCAGTTTTGTGCAAGTAAACCATGTTTCTTTTTAAAAAGACTTGTGCACTTGCCCAGGCTCAAGGATATTGAAATATAGCATATAAAGCCCATTACTAGAGGTAGAAATACAGGCAATGTACTATTAAGGGAACAACCATCAATTACAGTTAAGGATTTTCTGTAACAACCAAATGGATAGTCTAATATTGCAACAACTCAAGTATTACTGAGCAAAGTGCATTTCTACAATGTTCAGTGTTTCTATTCAGTTTTCTAACTTTAAAGGTTCATTTTTTTTCCAATCTGACACAAACTAGAGTCACCTGAGAAGAATCCCTCAGCTGAGGAATTTCCTTCATCAGATTGGCATGGGACCTTAGTTATTCACTGATGTAGGAGAGACCAACCCACCTCCTTGGGCAGTTGAGTCTGGGCTGTATAAGAAAAGTAGCTGTGTAAGCTGGGGCGAGCAAGCCAGTAACCAGTATTCCTCCAGGGTCTTTGCTTCATTTTCTCTTGGGAGTTCCTGCTCTGACTTCCCTCAGTAACAGATTGCAACCTGGGAGTTATAAGATGAACTAAAGCCTTTCTTCCCTAAGTTGCTTTTGGCACCAAAAGCAAACTAGAACCCACATCGGTGCTGTTAAATATGGCAGCAGCAGCGGGCCCAGAAAGGAGCTGACACATAATTCTCTTCAGAGGAAGCAACTCTGGGCTGGAGAGATGGCTCAGCGGCTAAGAGCACTGGCTGCTCTTGCAGAGGACCCAGGTTCAATTCCTAGCACTTACATGGTGGCTAACAATCATCTTTAACTTTATTCCAGGGGATCCAACACCACCTTCTGACCTCTGTGGACATTGCATGACAATAGTACACCTGCCATGCAGGCAATACACTCATACAGATAAAAAAATAATAAATAAGTAAAATTTTTAAAAAGATAATACAGTTGGGCATGGTGGCACACACCTGTAATCCCAGCACTTGGGAGGCAGAAGCAGGCTGATATCTCTGAGTTCAAGGCCAGCCTAGTCTACATAGTGAGTTCCAGGCCAGCTGGGGCTACAGGGAGTCCATGTCTCAAAAAAAGAAAAAGAAGATGCAATTTATTGGGAGAAATCATCTCAAGGTGGGAAGAACAGAAACAATAAAATATAGACAGATCTAAACATGATGGAGACTTAAAGGAAAGAAGAGGCATCCCCTGAAATCCTCCAGAGGAGCTTCATTAAGAGTGAGAATAAGAGAGAATGGGAGAGAAGGGGAAGGCTGTCATGAGAGGAATGGCAGGTGGAAGGGAGTGGGCACAAGGGAGACTCGCCAGAGAGCAGCCTTCAGCTCACTTCCCCAGATGAATCCCCAGAACAGAACGAAGAAAACATCAAACTATAAGTTTGGGGGGCTGGTAGGTAGTTTCACATCATGTGATTTAGCTCAACAGAGCATACATGAAAGAGCATGAAGGAGTCAGTTACAGTCTGTCACTGTACAGACTGTTAATTCACTGCATGGACTGTCCCAGAGAGAGCTGCAGGCTGTGCTTGGTCTCTTTAGGGTTTGGGATCAGGCCTGAGGGTGCAAGCCCTGTTCTAACATGTCACACCCTCAAAGCTCCTTCACAGCCAGGCTGAATTTAAAGTGGATTCTTCTCCATTTACAACTTCCTTATTTCAATTTTTTTTGACAAATTCAGTAATCTGATTAACTGAATGTAAGGAATCATGAAATTAAGGGACAAAGCCTTCATCTACATATGAATATCAATAATCTATAATCACTTCTCATTTTGTTCTATTTATTTATTAATTGTTATTAATCAAAGTACTGCTAAATCAACAATACTAGACAGTATGTACCTAAAAGTTACTGTCAAGCACTAGATGAGAGATGACAGATAATTCACTTAATTTTTATAATAACCCAATGATATAGGTACCAGTACAACCACTATTTTATTATAGAGGGTGACCAAGGCATTATGTGATTTAGCAACTTGCTGAGGGGAAAATAATATAGTTCCAAAATCTTTATGTTTAACCACCATACACCCCAAAGAACAAAATGGGTTTCCCTGAAGCATTGAACAGGAACGTCCATATCAAAGATGATTCGTGTTCATCATGGAGACTGTACAGAAAGAATGAAGAAATAAAAACCCAAAGCCTGGGCTAGAGAGATGCCTCAGTGGTTAAGAGCACTGGCTGCTCTTGCAGAGGACCCAAGCTGGATTTCCAGCACCCACATGGCAGCTAACAACCATCTTTAACTCCAGTTCCAGGGGACCTTATCCGTTCTTCTGACCTCTGTGGGCACTGTGCGACATGGGTGCACTTACACACATGCAGGCAATACACTTATTATATACATAAAATGAAAAATAATAAATAAAATGTTTTAAAAAAACTCTACTGTAGAGGAATAACCACCCTCAAGAGCTAATGTAAATTATTCAGGATTTGTCATCATGCCTGTGAACAGGATGTACAGGTAAGAAGGCTAAACAATGGTTAGATGACAGGTAAATGAATGTAACGTTTAGTACAATGTCTGCTGAGTTTTCTATGTGAGAGATGGTCACCTCTGCATATTCACATGTGCACCAAAGTCATCTATATTTGTCAGCTGTGTTACTGCACTATCATTTATCAATATATGTAAAATTCAGGAAATTCCTCTAGTGATAATCCTTTACTGTTTATCTTAGTTTCACATTTAGATAAAATTTCTGGTGTCCATTGGTAATTTTTACTCACTGTTTTACTCTTATTAAATACTTGCTTGAAAAGTTGGATGATTGACAAGGTTTCTGCCATGAAGCAGAAGGAGAACTTGTGAATACTTTTTAACTACTCCTATTGAATCAGACTTGAAATTTTTCTGCTTCTTTCTTTTGGAAAACTTGTGATTGCTTGTATATCTATGTAAAGTACAACTTGGGCAATATTTCTCCTACTCCGAGAGCTTAGGTTATTATATTTTGACATTAGAAGAAGTGTCTTGTCCTTCCTTCAGCCTCTGTGCACCTTGTTCTTGCCTTTAATCTTGAAATATAAGGAAGCAGAATATCTTGCTGTTGTCTGTCATCTCACTACTAACCAGGGTATTCCTGACATATGCATTCAACAGAAGGATTTCTTCAGTTACATGTTTAAGAGCATGGTCTATGTTTTGTATGTGTATGTATGGTGCATGCACATGTATGTGTGGGTGTGTTCACCTATGTCTGGTGTCTTCCTTTTTCTCTCCACCCTATTTTTGGGAACAAGGTCTCTCACCAAACCTGGAGCTCACCATTTTGGCTAGACTGGCTGGCCAGTGTGTTCATGGTGGAGCTCATCGTTATGGCTAGACTGGCTGGCCAGCGAGTTCCCGGCATCCTCTGGTCTCTGGACTACCAGTGCTGGGGGTAGATACATGAGCCACACCTGGCTTTTCCATGGGTTTCAGAGATCAGAATACAGGTCTTCATGGTGGCACAGAAGGGACTTTACCCACTGAGCTATCTCCCCAGCTCCTTGCCTTTGTCTTCTTTTTATACTCTAACCACTTGATTTTTTTTAATTGTATAGATTTTTAAAATATTTTATAAAACTTCAGTACCCTGTGACTGAAGAAAAATTATGTCAATTTATCTACTTGTTCTTTGAAATAAAGTTTCTTCAGCATAATCCCACAAAAAAATCTTCCTTCCTGTTTGTCATTGAAATGCATCTCTATCCAGTTCTAAGTATTCCAACAGTTTATCTGATCTACTTCAAATCTCTACAAGTCCAGTTTCACTCTGCTACAATCTAGCAATCACTGTCCTTCCTACCCTTTTCCTACCGTCCCTACAGTGTCCTTGGGCTAAACATTGCTGAGGATAAAATATGTACACATTCCTTTCCCATCCCCACCTCTCTTGGTATTTTATATCTGACAGGAAATTCTACACTTCTTCCAAGTCCATTCAATTCCTCAGTCTTCTCTCTATAAAAGCAAATGTCGACTATACATTGGACAACCACAGAGCTTACTTGGAGTGAAACTGAAAGTCTAAGTTAGCAAGTGACTTGTAGATCAATAATTCATAGCATATTGCAGTTTTTTACACCTACCATAAATCAAACCTCTCATAAAGATCCACAGATAATTTTGTAGATTGACTAATAGGTATGTATTTACTAACATTTCAGCATCTCCTACCATTTTAAGTACGTCACTTTTCTTGTCTCTAGAACTCAGTTGAAAGTGTTCTTTCTGGGACTGCATCAAAGAACTGACTGAAAGTGAACTTCTGCTCAAAACAGTCAACTTCCACATGGAGAATATTGAGAAAGACTGAGAAAGATATGAAAAGCATGTCTGGCAGAATGCATGAGCTCTGGTGGGGTGGGGGGATGGGGGGACACAGGTCTAGATTTGATAAAATATATATATATATAAATAAATTTAAAATTTTTTTAAATGATGAAAATGAATATTTAATCTTTAGTAATTTAGAACCATGTTTTCTTTTGTAAGACTGTCCTTGATATAGTTATTAAATGATTAGATCTGTGGACTTGGAAAAAAAAGTGTTCTTAAAATTTTTATTTATTTTAATTTTATGTGTATGAGTTTTGCTTGTGTGTGTGTGTAAGTGTGCCTGTGTCGTGCAATGGCCACAGAGGCTGGAACTGGAGTTACAGTCAGTTGTGAGCCACGTGGGTGATAGGAATCAAACCTAGGTCCTCTATAAGAGCAGCCAGTTGTCTTAACCACTGAGCCATTGCTCCAGCCTTCAAAGGGATTGTGGAACACTGTTTGGTTATTAGCAACTTTTTAAATTTCCATTTTGGAAGCTTCCAAAACCAGAAAATCAGATTAAGAAGAGTATATCATTTTTTTCTGATTCTTTCTTGATTTAACTAAAAACTGAATTTACTTAAAATATTAAGAAAAATCTGAAGTCTCACTGTAGAAAAAAAAATAGTGTTAGTGTTTAGAAGAAAATTTTAGGTGCTAACTAGACAAACTGGTAATGGCTTGTGTGGACATCAGAGTGGAAGGAGGGACCCTAGAAGAACAATTCCTAATCTGTACAATGAAATTCAGTACATTCACTGAGAAATAATAATCACCAAGGGATCAAAAAGAAGACCTGTGAAACATTCTATCAATAATGTAGAAAAGGAGGAAGTGACTGAGCTATGATTTATACTGACTCCCAAGGGGTTGTTAGAATACCACCACAGAAGAAGGAAGACAGTCTAAAACCCAGGAGATACCCTGAATTGGAGTTGTATTACCAGTCTATTGTTAAAATCAATAGAGAACTACAGAAATCCAAACTAGGCAAAACTGCTCATGCCCCAGTCCCTTCAGGGTGAAGATTCAAGTCACCCACCCTGAAACACAGTCAGACAATGTGCTTGTCAAGGGTCAGCAAAATATGGGAAGGGTAGCAGAGAAGGCTTAGGAATCAGGTTATGATCATGTGACCACGGCCCGCAGCCAGGACTGCAGCTATCATGAAGACTTCTACCTCGTTTTATCGTATTTTATGAGTGTTTCTAGGCCACTTTTGTTAACTCCCCTCATCTTATAACATGAGATTTGTTAATTTTGTATCCTTTGATCTAAGTATTGTTCCCTTTATGTAACAGTGCTTAAATTTGGGGTATCGAAGAAAAGATCAAACAAACTACACAAAGAATTTGGCCCAAATAGTGAGTCTACTTTCAGTTGCGAACAGGACAACCTTCTTATTGTCTTTATCTACAGCTTAAATATGGTTTACAGAAATGCACATGGGTGCCAAATTGATAAGGAATGGGTTTGAGATGGTTTAATTTATGTGTCAAGTTGGTTGGGCTCTGGTGTCCATATATGTGGTAAGCATTACCCCTAATACAGATGGGCATCCTTTGACCTTTCCCGGCAAGCAGAATTCTGCCTAGCCTGAGTCTCCAGTCTGCCAGCCACCCTGTATCAGATTTAGAATTCATCAAAATCTCCACAAGTGCATGAACCAATCCCTTAAAGTAAACCTTTCTCTCATAGGTAATACATACATACATACATACATACATACATACATACATACATACATGGATATAGGTAATCAAGTGGACAGAGACAGACACATATGAAGAAAGATACACTGCTGTCTTCTGGTATCCATGGGGCTTGGTTCCAGGACCTCCCACGAACTCCCACATACACAGATGCGCAAGTCCCTTTTATACAGTGATGAAGTCTCTTCACGTAGTCCTCACACATCTTCCTGTAAACCTTATCTCAGCTCTCAAATTCTTATGGTATTGAATAAAAATGAATACCATTAAATAGTTATTACACTATATGCCAATGACAAGAGGAAAAATTCCATTATCTATTTAGTACAGATGCATTTTTTCCAAATAGTTTTCAATCCACATATAAGTCTTATCTTCCTAAATAGACAATTATTTATACAAGGATTAAGGTCCCAGCTTAATATTCTTGGTCTTTGCCTCATCAGTTCACAGGTGATCCAAATTGGCAAGAAATAAGAATTATGATGCAATGATGCTGCTCCCTAGACTATTAGATGGAAAGATAATTTTCTCTAAGGCAGAGACAAATTTTGCTGATTGCATTATGGTTTCCACATGGGAAACTGATTACTGGTGACTGTACATTTTCCCCAGTGTCCTGTCCACTCCACATCTCTTTCAAGGTAACATTCTGGGTTGAATAAGTCATGAATATTCATGTGGTAACATACCGATCATTTGCGCCCATCAGTCTAAGTGATCAGATCATTCCATGGCCACCCACATGTTTCCCATAATCCTCTCAAGTAAAATCTCCCGTCCCCGGAGCCACTTACATCATACTTTCCGGTTCTACTGCACATGCACCAACTGCCTTTGTGACATTCACAAGAAGAGCTTGGTTTATTCCAACCAGGAGGTTCACAAGTGGTTGAATGCCACCACAGCTCCGAACAATGACCCGGTTTTCATACTCTTGACAGCATTCTCCTAAAGCCCCAACCACATTCACAAGAACTTCTTCCGGCTGATCAGTTAAGAGCCCCACCAAAGTTTCGATGGCTTTATACTCCCGAAACCTAAATTCAGAGAGAGAAAAGGGAAGACTATGTATGTCTAAAGTGTGAGGAAAATACAGTGATAAAAATAACATTCATTGAACCCATGCAATAAAGATGCTACCGTATAGACAATCAGGCCACCCCAATTCTCCAATGCTGCTCTGAAGCCTGGTAAGGAGAAAGACTGATGCTCACACCTATGCCTGCTCCAAACCTGTGTTCTGGGTGGACACACTACATGGCATAGCCTGACACAACTATGGTTTCACCCCAACCTTAGCATGTGTGAGTCCACTCTGCTAAGGGGCTTTTCCTGTCTTAGAGAGATGAATTTACATGAAGAAAGCATATTAAATGTATATTGGAGATGATTATAGGTTATATATTTTCATTTCAATTAAAAATTTTATATTCATTCATGCATATAACATGTTTGGATCTAACCAACCCCCCCATTCCCTTCTTTAAAATCCCTTCCTATAACCTTACTTTTCTCTCCCAACTTTAGGTACTCTTTCTTTTTTTAATACCCACTGAGTCCCTGTAGTGTTGCCTGTATGGGCCTGAGTTTAGGATCTTCTACTGGAGTATGGTTCTCTCAGGGCCCACATCCTTGAAGAAAAATGGCTCTCCCTTCACCCAAGCAGCCATCCATTGCCAACAGCTGCTGAGCTAGGTATGGGACTTCATGAATCCTTCTCCACCTCCCCAATGCTGGGATTTTGGCTGCCTTGATCCTGTGTACACCTTATGCACGCAGTCCCAGCTGCTCTGAGTTCATGTGTGTAACATGTCATGTCCAGCAAGCACTGTTTCACTACAGACATCCATTCACTCTGGCTCTTACAATCTTTCTGCTTTCTTCTCCCACGTTGATGCCTGAGCCTTGGGAGTAGGGGTGTGATATAGATGTCTCATTTGGAGCCAAACACTCTACAGTCTCTTATTCTCTGCACAATGAGTAGTGGTTGGCTTCTGTATTAAGTGCCATTTGGTGCAAAAAGAAACTTCTCTGATGAGGACTAAGAGCTATATTAATCTATGGGCATAAATATAATAATTTCAGGAATTTATTACTACATCCATATAGCAGAATAATTGTGTTCAGTTCTCCCTTCAAGCCTGTGACCTAGCCAGCCATGGGTTTGGGGACCAGGTAACAGTACCAGGTATAGGGTCCATCTTATGGAACAGGCTTTAAATCCAATCAGAAAGTGTTTACTCTTTAAATTTAATTTGGATTTAAATGTTATGGTTACTCCCATAACATTCATGCCACTATTGCTGCGTGCTCATTATTGTGTCTCACAGAGTTCACAGCTGGGTAAGACTAATGAGGACTTTTCTCCATTGACAGTATGTGTAGACACTTCCAGCACTATGAAAACTAGCCAGTGAGAATGAAGCTTCCAGCTTAGTACGGGGCTGATTTCTCCACAGTTCTATGATTCAGATATGTGATGTCTTCAGAATTAGGGTTTTACCATCAGGTTCTAGAAGGTAACTAAGAACAATGGCAATAACTTGTCATGTTTTGGGGGAATCTATGAGAACACATTGACCAACAACTTGAAAAGAGGTAACACACACCTGGCACTGGGCTTTTTAACCTGACAGCCAGTAGTGTTGGGGGAGGCACTGTCCCCATTATAGGGTGCCCTGCCCTCCCATTCCTCACCCTATTTAACCTTCACCATTCCACAATTCTGTTCCCTTTCTTATCACGCATGTTCTATCCTTTCTTTGAAATCTCCTATATTTTCACTTTAACACATTGAACATGACTTTATTGAACTTCATTTGGTTTTAGAAATATCTCAAATGAGCAATAAATCTAGTGCTATTCTAACAAAAGTAGTATCCTCAGACCTCTTCAGTACCAAGTACTGGTGACGTTTAGCATCTCTCTTCATGCAATATTGTTTTGATTTTTTTCAGTATGTATTTAAGCCAAAAAAAAAAAAAAACATGTATAAAAGCACATAGTTGAGAATTTCTGATTTCTATATAGAACATTCTTTTCTCCTAGTAAATTTCATCAGCGTTTTTGTATCATTATGTGGATGAATTATTATTACTGTAATTTCGTGTTTAAAATTGCACTAATTAAGGTAGTTTTTAGTCTCTAATTAAGGTAGTTTTACACTAATTAAGGTAGTTTTTAATTAAGTAGACTAAGTAGACTAAGGACATACTCTTAAGCAAGCTTATTTTCTGTTAGGATATAAGAATTTCTTCTTAAAGGAAATATGGAGACAAAAGAGTTTAGGATAGTGTGTACTCTAAATGTAGATAGAGGTAAGTTTAAGGATTAGATTAAATTAAATTAAAATTTATAAGAACTATGTGATATATAGATGATATATAGATGATACATAGATATATAGATATATAGAAATATAGATATATAGAGATATAAAGATATAGAGAGATATATAGATATAGATATATAAATACAAGGGGATGTAGCTCCATGATAGACTACTTCTTTAACATGTACAAGGCCTTGGGTTTGATCCCCAACAACCACAAAATTACAAGTACATTAAAATGAAATTTAATGAAATCATACTTGAAAATAACTACTCTTTGTGGTTGATTGGCATTCAGGTGATTCATCTCTAAAAAGAGGAAATAGGGCTGGAGTTTAAAATGCTTGCTGAGTGATCCTGGGGACCAACGTTTGGGTCCTAGCACCTATTTCATAAGTTAGGCACATGGTAACTGCCTGTAGCCCCCAGCTCCAAATAGGGTGGAGACAGGAGGATCCCTGGAGCTTGGCAGCTTCCAGCCAGGCAGAGAAAATGCAAGCCCCAGGCTCAAGGAGAGGCCCAGCCTCAAAGGAATAGGCTAGAGTGATAGACAAGGGCACCTGACTCCCTCTTCTGGTCTTAGGCAAGTATACCTATACACATATGTGTACATACAGTCACACAGAGGTACATTAATAAGTAAAATTTCAAAGATAAAAGCAGGCAAAATAAGCCACTTTAATCTGTAACAATTCAGTAGTAAATGCATTCTCTTGCTTTTAGAGGGAATACCAGAGATATTTTTAATGTAAATGCCTGTTCATATGCAAAGAAGCCTATTCACACTGAGAGATCTGTTATGCACCTAAAACAATTGTTTGTTGGCTTCTAGAGGGAGCTTTTGTTTCTAACAAACTTTTTTTTCTTTTCTTTTTTTTTTTCTTTTTTTTTTTTTTTTGGTGTTTTTGAGACAGGGTCTCCTTGTAGCCCCACCTGGCCTGGAACTCCCTCTATAGACCAGGCGGGCCTTAACGCACAGAGATCTGCCTGCCTTTGGCTCCTGAGTGCTGGGATTAAAGGCATTTTGCCAACTTTACCTAGAATGCAGTCTTGAGTGCCATCAGAGTTGGACCTTCATAAAACCACCACTGAATTACATTTTCTATTAGAATATTGAGTGCTTTTGCTTACTTGATCACATTCTCTTTGCTGATGGAACATTTCCATATTGCCCCCGTGACAGCCGCTAAGCGTTCTTTATTGTCGGTGTTATTCAGCAGACTGGCCAGGGGTTTAAGTCCTCCATGCAGCCTAACCAGATCTCGGGTTTCTTCATCTTCAGCACACTGAGGAAAAAGTCAAATCAGAGGCTGCCAGGAATGACAGCATCTCAAGCATTCAGTCACCACTCCAGAGGCTCCCATTCTACAGGAGCTCCCACCTTGAATTGGTGCTGTTACAGAACAGTGTGCATCCCAGCCCAGACCGCACACACTGGGATTCCCAGGTTCTTGTGTTCTGGAATAAAGAATTGCACCTGGGACACAGGGATAGTGGTAGAGTGAAGAGAGTTCAACAAGAGAGTCCTTCTGAAAGTGGAAATGGGCCAGAGAGCTGGGAAAGGTTAGGACCTCAAATGGCACTGGCCCTGCGACTCCTGAGCCTTTACAGGTCATTTCTATACTGTGACCCTTCTCAAGCATACGGTCCCTCCCTCTTCACATGCTCTGTCTCTTACATACAGCCCTGACAGGGAGGGGTTTCCCATGTTCTGGCTTCTATCATGTGTTAATATGGATGTCTCTCCACCCTCTTCTCCTGCCAGAGTGCCACTTAAGATCCTTCCACTTTAGAATGACACAAAAGCAATAAGCAAGTTTTGAATTTTGATATTTTCTTGGCAGTAGCAGCAGCCAGCCATGTGACTGCAGTGGTAAATAGCCCATGCTCTAAAGTGTGCTGTGCTGCTCTGCTGTGGAATCAGCTAGGCTAGGTCATTTAAGACATTTTTTACTGTATATTTTAACCATACCATAGGATTATCAAGATAGACCCTCATCACAAATGAGGAGGATTTGCAATGCCTAATAAACTTCTCCTCAGAGGGTATGTTTTCTTTTTTTCTTTAAATTTATATTTTTTATTGAATTTTTGCAATTTTCATAAAATATAGTAAGATGGTATTTAGATCCCCTCCGCTATTTGTACCTCTCTCCAGGGGGTCTCCCCAGACTGACAGCTATCTAAGCACATCTCTCCCCCTGCATGGATTCAATCATGCATTTAGGCTTCTATATACTTGGCAACTATGGTTGTTTGAATGAGAAATGTCCCTCATATGCCCATGTATTTAATCACAGTCCTTAGTTGGAGCTCTTCAGAGAGGTTTTGGAGCCTCTAGGGGGCACAGGCTTGGTGGAGGAAGTGTATCACTGGGGCAGACATTTTGAGGATTTAGAACCTCATCCAACTTCCTATTCTCTCTCTCTCTGCTTCCTGTGTGGATGAAATGGGGCCTGACAGCTTCCTTCTTCTGCCTCCATGCCAGGCATTCTCTGCCATGACAGACTCTGGAATCAGGAGCTAAAATAGGCCCTTTTCCCTTAAGCTGAGTTTTGTCATGGTACCATGCAACTGAAAAGCAAATAATGTAGCAACTCTCCCAAGCTATTCTGGGGCTCACCTAGGCTTCACAGAGACATAAGAGAGATTAGGAAAGAATCTGAAATGTCCTGTGTTCAGATGGAACATGTCTGCAGTGACACATCCCAGAGTTCTAGAAGATAAAGGAGTGACAGGGATTGCCAATATCTTTAACAACACTTAAATCAGGAGATGAGGAATTTCTTCAAGAGAGTCTCTTGCACTGAATAGTGGGTTAGATTAACAGTGTCCAGAATTTCACTCAGATGTGCTTGTCTGTGTCTGTATTACCCTTTGACACATGCACACACATATAAATATATATATATATATATATTTATTATGTAGATTTCCCCAACTGATTGTTCTCAGATTATGACACCAACAAAGGATGAATTCAGCATTGATTCTGCTATTATCCTAAGCACATAGCTATATTGTGGTAGCAGGTGGTTCAGAAGGCTAATAGAAAATAAAATTCTCATAGTAATGCACCTCAGAGACAAACTGTGAAGTCTATCTCTGAATAGTATTTCAATTGTGGTTTAGTAGTGAGTAACCATTTTATTTACACACACACACACACATATATATATGTATATATATGTATACATATATATGTATATATATGTATACATATACATTTATATATATACATATACATATAAATCAAAGTTAGTATTAGTATGGGCTTAATTATGCTCTCTCAAAATCCATAAGCTGACAATCTAACTCCCAGTACCTGTGTAGATGACTACATTTAAAGAGGAAGTTAAGGTTAGGTGAAATTGTTAGTGAAACTAACCCAATATAACTGTTCTTCAAGAAGAGATTAGGGCACAGACATAACAAGAAACTGTGACATGAAGACATGGGAAGAAGACAGTCATCCACGAGCCAAGAACAGAGGCTTCAGGAGAAACCTGAAGACAGCGTCACACAGATTCCAGCCCCCAGGAGACGAATTCTGTCATTTGAGCCACTCAATCCGTGGTTGGCTATAGCAGGCCCAACAAACCAGTATAATCCCCAGCAGAAATGAATCTCCTCTCTGACTCAGTTTTCAGGATATCCTCACTGTGTGCACCATCAGAACTGTCCTCTAGGATGTCTGCTCTGAAGGAAGAAGCTGGTGTGGTGACTAACTAGCCAGACACTCGCTTGCCAAGGCCACCTTCCTCTCTTGACTATTCTAACATGGTAACAATCCACACAAAGTTAGTGGAGATAAAAATAAGTAAACTCCTAAAAAGATAAAGTAGAAATTCACGAGCATGCGCTCATTCATTCATCTGGTCTTGGTAGGAGAAAAAGTTTTATAAGATCACTGTCCTTGGATAAAATATGCATACAGCAATATAGGGCGATCACATACTAATGGATCATGTTATCCTAAGTAAATCACTTTAAGAGACAGTGAGAAATACACAGTGACACATGTTTCTCTCTGACAAACAGGTGAGAACATTTGTCATTACCTCCGTACAGGGGTTTTCAGACTATACTCATGAAAATCCAAGGATACTTACTAAAAATGCAGATCCTCCTCCCATTAAGGTTTGAATCTGAAATCTATCCTGTGCCTCTGTTACATGATTTAATGTCTACGGCACAATGTTGAGAGGAGGCTGGGAACCCTGAGGAAGTAAGGCAAGCTGCAGTAGGTCATTGAGAGAGACTCCTGGAGCACATTAACCCTGCCCACTTCCCGTTTCTCTCTGCTTCCCGTGGATCATCCCTGCACACTTCTTTTCCTCTCCTCTCTCCTCCCCCCCCTTCCTGTATGTCATCCCTACACCTTTCCTGACGCCACCTCTTGCTCTTCCTGGAGAGCAGCCTCCACCAGACACCCCTGCCACTATCTACTGAGCAGCGCCACAGTGACACCTTCACCATGACGGTCTGAAACCGTGAATCCACATAAATCTTTCCTGTCTTATTTCTGTCAGGTGTTTGAGACACAGCATACAAGATTGCACAGCTCCCCAGAGGAGATGGAGCATCAGAAGCTCTGCCTTTAGCCACCTTCAGCACAGCCCACCTGATAGATGGCCATGGCGCAGTGCTCCTGAAGCTGTTCGTTCTCACTGTTTAGGTTCTTCACGAGGTTTTCAATAATCCTTTCTGCTTTGATTGCAGCTCGGTAGTTTTCCTAGGAATATAAACTTAGATATGTATGTGGTATGATGCATGAATATGATTATTTGTTAGTAATCATATTCATAACTATGGGGAACAAAGTAATTAGACACCAGAGTCCAAGCTTTTTATATGGCATTTGCCCCTATATTGAAAAATAGCACCACACAAATTCTGATTTAGGTAATGTATTATTAGTTTGGGTTTTCTTTCTCTAAGGAAGCTGAGCGTTAAAAAAAAAATAACCTTAACTGTCTAAGCCAGGTGTAGTGGCTCATGCCTGTAATCCCAGTACTTGGGAGGCAGAGGCAAGCAGCTCTTTGTGAGTTCAACTCCAGCCTGTTTTACAGAGCGAGCTCCAGGCCAGCTGGGACTAAAGGGAGACCCTGCCTTAAAAAGACCAAAAAAAAATCTTAACTGTCATTAAAATCTTTAAAATTATTTTCTTAACTAAAGAAAGAAAAAGTGGCTGGGGTAGTGGCTCAGTAAATAAAGTGTTCACTACACAATCATGCAGACCAGAGTTTCAATCTCTAGCACCCACTTAAAAGCTAGGTGGGTACAGAGGATCACCTGTGATCTCAGTACTCTGGAGACAAGAGACAGGAGGCAGCCAGGGCAAGCTGGCTGGCTATCTAGAGTAGATCAATCGTGAGCTTCTGGTTCACAGAGAGATCCTGCTTCAGTAAATGGTGGGTGGGGGGGTGGAGAGGAGGGAGAGCAGAGCGCATAAAGGGTGGAATTGGTGTGGGCACCTCTGATGCACATTCCTGCAGGGTCCCCACCACTGCAATGAGCATGTCTTCATGAGAGGTCTTCAGTAGCCGAGCCAACAGAGGGATTCCCCCAGCCTTCCGAATGGCTTCTTTATTTGAGTGACTTTTACTGCAGCTCCAGAGAGCCAGTGCCCCGCATCGAGCCACTTCCACATCCCTGGTTTCATACAGGCTTGGCTGAGCAGGCTCTGTTGGGCTGTGTGCACAGTCCAGTAGAGCCACCTGTAACAACAGAGGGACACAATGTACACAGGCATCTTTCTTCAGTTTTTAAATGACATTAATCTCTGTACCTAATTATCTGTGTGTGTGTATATGTGCGTGTGTGTGCACACACCAAGGCACATGTGTGGAAAACAGAGGGCACTTTGTGGAAATTGGTTCTTTCCTTCCAGGAAATGGATCCCAGAGACACATAATGAAATTAAAAATAAACTCCACCCCCTGTCACCACTCCTGTTCAATATAGTGCTTGACACACTTGCTAGAGCAATAAGGCAAGAACAGGATATTAAAGGAGTACTAATTGGAAAAGAGGAAGTCAAACTGTCCCTATTCACTGATAATATGATTGTTTACTTAAGGGATGCTAAAAACTCCACCAGAAAACTCCTAGAAACGATTAACAGCTTCAGCAAAGTGGCAGGATACAAAATTAACTTTAAAAAATCAATGGCCTTTCTTTACACCAAGAACAAGCAACTGGAGAAAGAATTCAAAGAGACCTTCCCACTCACAATAGCCTCAAAAACAATAAAATACCTAGGAACAAACCTAACCAAAGACACCAAAGATCTCTACAACAAATATTTTAAACCTGTAAAGAAAGAAATTGAAGAAGACATCAGAAGATGGAAAAACCTCCCATGCTCATGGATTGGGAAAATTAACATTGTAAAAATGTCCATTTTACCGAAACTCTTGTATAGATTTAATGCAATCCCAATCAAAATCCCCAAGAGTTTCTTCACAGGCTTGGAAACAAAAGTTCTTAAATTCATTTGGAAAAACAAAAGACCCCGAATAGCCAAAACAACCCTGAGTGAAAAGAGCTACACAGGGGGGATCTCTATACCAGACTTCAAACTATACTACAGGGCTATAGTCATAAAAACAGCCTGGTACTGGCACAAAAACAGACCTGTTGACCAATGGAACAAAACCGAAGATCCAAATCTGAGCACATACAATTTCAGCCATCTTATATTTGACAAGGGGGCCAAGAAGCCACAATGGAGAAAAGACAGCATCTTCAGCAAGTGGTGTTGGCAGAACTGGATCACCACTTGTAGAAGAATGAAATTAAACCCCTACTTCTCGCCCTGTACAAAAGTCAACTCCAGATGGATCAAAGACCTCAACGTGAAACCCCACACTCTGAAGGCAATAGAAGAAAAAGTTGGCAGCAGACTACAAGACATAGGCGTAGGAAAAGACTTCCTAAATCAGACAGCAGCTGAACAAGAATTAAGGTCGACAATTGACAAATGGGACCTCATTAAACTCAAAAGCTTCTGTACATCAAAAGGAACAATCAAGGAAGTGAAGAGAAATACCAAAGAGTGGGAGGAAACCTTCACCACAGAAACATCTGACAAAGCATTGATTTCCAGAATATATAAACTACTCAAAAAACAAAGAAAAAAGAAAACAAATGACCCACTCAATAGATGGAGCAAAGAACTGAACAGAGACTTCACAAGTGAGGAATTAAGAGATGTCTGAGAAACACCTCAAGAAGTGTTCAACATCACTAATCATTAAGGAAATGCAAGTCCAAACCACTTTACGATATCATCTTACTCCAATAAGACTTGCTAGGATCAAGAAAACAAATGATACCAAGTGCTGGAGAGGTTGTGGGGAAAAGGGAACACTCATCCACTGTTGGTGGGAATGTAAACTTGTACAGCCACTATGGAAAGCAGTGTGGAGAACCCTTGGAAGACTTGGAATGAACTTGCCACCCGACCCAGCCATACCACTCTTGGGCATGTACCCTCAAGACTCACGCCACCACAGAGATATGCACGGCCATGTTTATTGCGGCTCTCTTCACAATAGCAAGGAGTGGAACCAATCTAAATGCCCCTCAACTGACGAGTAGATAGAGAAAATGTGGTACATCTATACAATGGAGTTCTATGCAGCAGTAAAGAAAGACGACATCACAAGCTTTGCAGGAAAATGGCTGGAGCTAGAGGACATCATGCTGAGTGAAGTAACACAGTCCCAGAAAAACAAACGACGAATGGTATCCCTCATGTGTGGATGCTAGTGCCAATTACCTAGTTGTAAGTATTTCTTGTGTAGGGCCCCCTGAGCTTTTGTCCAAAGCAGTTGGGCGTAATGCATATTGGAAACAACAACAACAACAACAACAACAACAGAAAGGATTGCATCAAAGAACTGACTGAAACAATGAAATTCTGCTCAAAACAGTCAACTTCCTCATGGAAAATATTGAGAAAGACTGAGAAAGAGATGAAAAGCATGTTTGGCAGAATGCATGAGCTCTTGCGGGGGGGGGGATGGGCAGGAACATGGGTCTAGATTTGTTTAAAAAATATAAATAAATTTATGTAAAAAAAAAAAACTCCAACTTTCACGATCACTCCTCAAAAGAAGAATATTTTAAGTAATAACAACGACACAGTGAAGAAAAAGAAACAAAACATTCCATAATACCCTCCTCCCAGGCTGGAGAGATGGCCTAGCGGTTGAGAGCACCAACTGCTCTTGCAGAGGACCAGGGTTCAATCCCCAGCACCCACATGGCGTCTGAGAACTGTCTGTAACTCCAATTCCAGGAGAACTCCAGTTCCAGGAGAATCCGACACCCTCTTCTGACCTCTGCAGCATTGCACGACACAGGTGCACAAACCTACATGCGGACAGTACATTCATACACATAAATAAAAAAAAATTGCCCTCCTCCCAACTTGGGAGCTCTTACATTTCTTCCCTTTGAGAGAAATCTCACCAAGAGAGTATTTTCTTAGTACGGCTCTTGTGTTTATAATCATAGTATTTGTAAAGTCAGGCATGGTAGTACATACCTATAAATTTAGGACTTGAGCCAGGATGGTGAGCCCAAAGTCAATCTGAGTTAATAAATTTGAGGCCAGCCTAGACTATAGGGCAAGACCCCATTACAAACAACAATAATACTATTATAAGAACCCACATTCGAATCCCAGAGTCTTAGGAACCATGTTCTCTAAAACCATTAGAACTTTCTAAAGAGAACTGAATGGCTTTTATTCTTTCAAACCAAGAGAGAACTTTGGAGAACACGGCTTTGCACGATGCTACCAAAGCGCATGAAACTAAATTGCCAGTGTTCTCTTGAGTGTTTTCCCCTTTGTAATAATCAGAGTCACTAAAGACATTAAAGGAAAAGCTAATCACTAAAGGGACATGACAGTAGGTCAGGCCACCCTGTGAGGAAGAAAAACCAGGCCTCCACAGATGAGGCTGTCTGCCACGCTGGGGGCTCGCTGTCCTTATCGGAGGATATATGACTCACCATCTACACAGGCCCTCTCTCTCCTTTCCCTGTTAGCCAGATTCCGTGGTTCTCCACACAGTCACAACCACCCATGCCAAATTTAGAAGGGAGGACCCTGACTGAAACAGGACCTCAATTCCAATTCCACATTCCCTACTTTACTTCCCTTAAGTGGTTGGATAAGGCCGGGGGTGAGACCGCGTCCCTCTGCCTTCACCTCACTACTCCAGCCATCCCATGCAGGTTTGAAACCCTCTGTACTGTTTCCCAGCCTTGCCTCATCTTCCCGAAATGCCTTTCCTTGTGTGTCTACTTATCAAATACTCATCTCCCACAACCCCACCTTTTCTCTCCAGCCTTTCCTGACTTTCCTCCTCTAGGAAAACTGACTGACAAACCCCCCTCACTTCTCTGCCACTTCTCCAACTGGCTTCCAATGAATACTGAAATGCACCCCAATACCATTAGATACCTGTACCCTCCCCATCCCACCCTTACCTTACCACTACTAGACTGTGGCATGGGCATGCTCTGAGACATACATTTATTTATGTTCTGTACCCAGCACACACACAGTGCCACTCAGGAAATGTCTTTCAGTGAAAAGGAAAGAGGAGCGTGCCCACAGCTTTCACGGGCAGGGTTCTGCTGGATCTTGTGATGTTTCCCAGCAGGCTGCATTCTTCCTCCTCCCAAAGACTTTGATTTTGGCAGCGCATGGATCGAGGTACCTCTCAAGAGTCTGGCCTCCTTCCAAGCTTCAAAGCCCCAGTGGTCAGTGCCAGCCTGCCTGCCCTGAGTCTGCCCTGTGCCCTTACTCCAAGGCTGTGACCAGCCAGCACTGTCCTCTGCACGCAATCATCTCCCTCCCTTCAGTATTAGTCAGAGATGACTGCCTAAGGTCGTCTAAGTAATGCTCCACACCCAGCAAATGAAAAATGGCTGCACAGCCCTGTCCTTCCCAGGAGCATTCTCAACCCAGAGATCACAACTGTTCTAGTTTGTCTTCCATTGCTGTGACCAAACACTCTGACCAACACCAACTTGGGGAGAAAAGGTTTTATTCATCTTACATCTCCTGGGTCACAGTTCTCAGGGAGCCCAAGGCAAGAACTCAGGGCAGGAACCTGGAGGCAGGAGCTGAAGCACAGGCCATGGAAGAGTACTGTTCACTGGCTTGCTCCCCTGGCTCATGCCCAGCCCGCCTTCTTATACAGTACACAACAACCTGCCCAGGGTGGCACCACTCATTGTGGGCTGGGCCCTCCCACATTGCCTGACAATCAAGACAGTACTCCACAGATGTGGCCACAGGCCAATCCAATGGAGCCAATTCCCCAATTGAGGCTCCCTCAACCCAGGTGTGTCAAGTTGACACTAAAGCTATCCAGCACAACAACTCTGTTCTCATCCACCCAGTACTGATCATTTGTGTTCCTTGTTTAGCTACTGTTTAAGGTTTAGTAAAATGAGAGTCACTCTAGTATCAGGTAAGTACAATCGGATAAGTGCTAATTAGGTTTCCCAAATGTAATATGAGACGCTCCAAAAAATCTACATACTCTACTTTTATATTTTCTTTCTTTTTTTCTTTTTCTTTTTCTTGGTCTTTTTGAGACAGGGTCTCCCTGCAGTTCCAACTGTCCTGGAACTCACTATGTAGATCAGGCTAGCCTTGAACTCACAGAGAGCCACCTGTCTCTGCCTCCTGAGTGCTGGGATTAAAAGCCTGCACCACCATGCCCAGCATAAACATAATTCTTAAGGACACATGATGCCAAAAGAAAGCTCTCAGAACAGGCCCTCATGGTTCAATATGGCCAGAGCAGGGGCGAAGACCAGGAGGCTGGGCTGTGTGGGTGGCAGCTGGCCTCTGAACGTGGTGGGTACTCACCAGCTTCGTGATCCCCCCGTGCCGTCTCACCTCCCGACGGGCTCTCTTGAACTTGGCAACATTTGCAATCGTCTCAGCTGCCAAACACTTCAGACTCTTGTGTGGAGAATCAAGTATATTAACCATAATTGGTAATCCCCCAAGGTCAACAATATTATGTCTGATTTGAGGATTATAACTGATTTCCTTCAGAATTTTTAATGAACCAATCTATGTGGGGAGGAAAAGTGACAGATGAATGAGTGTTTAATATATAACTAGTGCTATGTTTTTAAAAATTCTAAGTCGACCTAAAATCCTTCCCCAATTAAGTTTTTAAGAAATAGTTTCCATCCCTAGGGTTACAAATCCTCTGTATTTTCCTTCATTTATACAAACAAACACTTCTCCTTCCAAAAGTACAAGGAGTCAGAAGGAAAAAGCAAGATGAAAACCAGAAAGAAAAGAAAATACAGGTAGAAGAAGAAGCAGGTTGTTCATCAGTGATGTCAGCAGATGCAGATGATAAATGAGACGGGGGATGGTAGACTCTCAGAGCTTCCAGGAGAGCTGAGAGAGGGACCCAGGACTCCACAGCCACTGCAGCCAAGCCCTCACCTTGCATTTGACTTCATCTGTATCAAGCAGATTTAGTAAGACTTCAAGCCCTCCATCTCTGATCGCCAGCTGACAGGTCTCTTGAGCTAAGTTGAAATCCCTCATGGAGCACAAGGCGATCACCGTGATGGTCTGATTTCCCCCCTAAAAAGATGCAATGCCATAGAATTGAGTCCGTGAGCGAGGACATGTGTTCTCTCCATACATAACACATTAAGTTTTTAAAAGTTCTCTGAGTAGGTTATAATTTGTTAAATGAATCACGGCGAGCCAAAACATAGAAAAGCCGTACAGAGCATCATAAAATGTTGCTCCAGTTAAGAGTTAACACTTAATGGGAGTCTGTCTCCTTTAAACAGCTACAGCATTGGGTAATATTAATGTATTAAAGAGAGTCCAGGGGCATGCCTTGAAAGAGTGACTGAAGAAAGGAATTCATAGGTTGAGGTGGCAAATGGTCCCCCAGTTCTTGACTGGGCAAAACAATCCTCATTGGAATATTATTCTTACAGAGTAAGAGATAGAGAAATATATACATTTGGCTTTTGTCCAGTTTTCTGTCACACAATTCCTAAAATCCTTGTAATCTTCAAAATGATACATGGCTTCTATATGCTAATGAGTTGGCTTATGGCTGGCAGACCTTCCCTATTCGGGTTCAGGATACAAGTAGGGTCAAGAGAAAAATCAAGGTAACTCTATAAAGAGTTTGGACTTTCAGCTCTGTCAGCTAGCCTTGGGGAGAGTCTACATAAAAATCACAAAGAACGCGTGGCACTCCTGGGAAGGCATGTGCCCAGAAAAGGCATGGAAACTGGTCTTTTTCCCCATAACCTTGCCCAATGCATTTCTTCAACACTGTCCTTTGTAATATCATTTATAATAAACCAATGAGCATGTTTCCCTGGGTCTCCTGAGCTGCTCTAGAGTTCACCAAACCTGAGGGTAGTGTTGTGAGAACCCTGCTTATAGGCAGTGGGAGGGAGGGAGAGCTGGCCTTCTCGTTGCCATCTGAAAGTGTAAAGGAGGGCAGTCTTGAGGAGCCCTCCACCAAAACCATCTCAGTTTCAGAACAGAATGGGATTGAGAACACCAGCTGGCGGCCATTGCTGCAGAGCTCATGCTTGGTTGTGGGTCGAAACCCTCACACTATCTGGTCACTAAAGCACTCTGTGTTGACTGCCAGTATGACAGCAAAGGTAAATATGCTCGTTTCCTTCACATATGTGCATGGAATGAAAGCTGGAGAAAGGGAAACCACATGGCAAGTGGCAGAGCAGTGCGACTGGGGCCTCAGTTAGGTGAGGGGAGGTCTGTGGGGAAACAGCAGCCATTCCAATAAGACGTGGGCATGTCCTACTAAGAAGGAAACAGTAAGCTAAGGAGTAAATAACCAAGAATTGCGCAGGTAAGGAGCAGTGGCCAACTGTTTAAATTTAAAAATAAAGCAACCAAGAGATGAAAAGAAATCAATTGATCTCTTAGAGCTGAGAATAAGCAAGTTTTTCAGAAAGTGCCCATGAAAGATGATAGATAGCCTTTGATTTGTGCTTCGGAGCAGTACAGAAGGCTCCAGAGTTCTTCTCAAATGTAGACACTTTCAAAATATGTTTTTTCGTTCTTAATCATTTTATGATACCTTACCTACTGAATATATGATGTAAATGTATTTTTTATAATTGTATGGTTTGATCATCCCCCTGAAATGTACTAAATTCCTCGCCAATATAACAGTGTGATTAGGTAATGAGGACCCTCCCTCTGTGAAGGGGTTAATGCAAGTGTCCCGTGGACTAGCTAGTGTGCACATCGCTATCCTCAAAACCACTGGCTCACTTTACATGTGATGCCCTCTGCCTTGACACTGCAAGAAGGCCATTTCCAGATGCCGGTGCCATGATGCTAGACTTCTCAGCCTCCAGGACTTGAGAGATAAATGTCATTGTCACTTTTTTTGTAAGTCTTGATATAATGTCAAAGCATCATAAAGTGGACCCACACATAGAGAAAAAAAAAAAGATAACAGAAACATTGCATATTTACATGTTAAAATATACGTTAAGATATATGTGCTTCCTTATTCATATTTCATGTATAAACATGAAAATTGCCAATTAAGGATATACGTTTACATAATGAATAATATATAATAGGCTCCACAGAAAGTAGAAATAATAAGTTGTAAGCATCTTCCTTCATAACACACATGTACATCCTCAGTTCTGTGGATTTTAAGCAATTTATTACTTTCAAAGCAAGAAACTAAAAAGTGATTATTTAAAGGTATACATGAAAAAGTGAAGAGGGAAAGATGTAGACTTCAGCTTTCTTATTTAAGAAATTCCTTTCACTTCTTCAAGATTGACCTGTGCTAATGTCACTTGCCCAGGCCCTTTCACCTCCATCACGGTGAACCACAGAGTCCACAGAGTGAAGGGGTGGTTTGGAATGACAAAAGCTGTTGGTTCATAACCTACATACATTATTTCTGAGCCTTTCTCCTAACTGTCAAGAGAATTGCAGCTGCCACCATTTACCTACAAAATAATAAATCTTCTTATCTGCTTATTGATTCCATCATTTGAGGACACAAGACAACTGGACACACTAGTGTTTTCCATTTTAGAAAAACAAAGGCTAAAAATTTCAATAACCACAAAGAAGGCCATGCATGTTCATCACCATCAATGAAAAGAAATGAAACATTACATGGAAGGATATGGAGGTGGGAATGATGACTAAGACGGTTTTTATGAAATGTACAAAAATACAATAAAAAATATACATTAAAAAGAAATAAAGCCAGGCATGGTGGCACATGCCTTTAATCCCAGCACTCGGGAGGCAGAGGCAGGCAGATCTCTGTGAGTTCAAGGCCAGCCTGGTCTTTATAGGGAGTTCCAGGCCAGCTGGAACTAAAGGGAGACCCTGTCTCAAAAAGACAGGGGAAAAAAAAGAAATGAAATACTACATAAAAAGAGAGACAGCAAATAAATAAGAGGGGAAGTCATTTAATGAGGCTGCTTCTAAAAATTTCAGTCATTAACAGGCTGGAGAGATGGCTCAGCAGTAAAGAGCACTGGCTGCTCTTGAAGAAAATCCAGATTCAATTCCCAGCACCCACATGGCAGCTATCAACCATCCTTAACCCCAGTTCCAGGGGATCCTACGCCCTCTTCTGACTTCCATGGGCATTGCACAACATGAGTGTACTAATGTACATGCAGGCAATATATACTCATACACAGAACATAAAATAATAAAATATACATTTTTAAAATTTAGTGGTTAAAAATGAGTCAGAGTTTTCCCAGGAGGGCTCTAAAGGAAAGAACTGGGCTTTTACAGTAAGTGTTTGAAAATTCAAACCAAGAGCTTCAGGTGGAGCGAGTTCTTCCAGGACATGGAGCAGACTGGAGCAGGACTGAGGAGGCACAGGTAACATTGAGGGACAGGGTATCTAGTCACTGCTTCCTCCCATCCCAGGACTATACAGATATCAAGAATTCACTGGGACATCCTTGGCTGCATGAGACCCAGGACTTTCTGGACTGTTGCTCTTAGTTTTTACTTCTTCAGTAGAATTTTCTGCTTATACATTCAGTTCAGTTTTTTGTATGATTCTTCAAGTGGGAATTTGAAAAAGCAAGAGATTACTATTTCTCTCCTTCTTTTGAGCTTTATCCCATTATTTACATTATAATCAGTGATATATGTGGTTTTAAAATCATTATTATAGTAGATGTCTAAAATGTAAAACTTATATTTTTCTGAATTATCTATCTCTAGACAAATTTCAGCGCCAAAGAACAGGCTCACATTTGTCCTTATGGAGTTAGATCCTCACAGAAAATATTTTCTGTAAATCAGCTTTTTCTGAAAATCTGGAAACATATTCATAGGCTTGAGGGATTTTTTTTAGAACAGTTTTATATTAGGAAAAGTTAGTTTTTCCACATTTCAGGATTTCCCTCTACTCTTGTCAGTGACCACACTCCCATGAGGATTATAAATCTTTCAAAATGAATACCAGAAGACGGGAGCCAAAATATCCAACATACAGAGTCACAAATGTTAGCCAATTGCCATTCTTCTAAATACCAGCTTTGTCAAAGGATTTTTAATGCTTCTTCTACTTTGTCCAGATGCCTTAAATACCTAGCTGAGGAGGAGCCATGCAATCACGCTCTTGTTTCAGTTAAGTTTCCCCGGGGGAACATAATTAGTTACCCGTGCTTATTTTCCCATTTTATCACACATTTGTATTTGTGAGGTTTTAAGAGCTGGAGAAAACATAGTAAAATATATTTTAGTAGTTTCTGGCGGGCTTGAAAACTGTTTCCCATAAACTTTTCCACTTCTGAAATGAATGCAATTCTTTTGCTAGTTGTCTTCGGCCTGCCTTCTTCTCTGATGTCCCCAGTCTTCCTGTTCTGCAGATCACAATCCTTCAAAGCAGGTTGCAGCCTGCAGAGATGGATTGTAGACCATGATCTCCTGCTTTTGTTAAACTTTTTTTTCTTTCATATCATTTTACTATGAATGATATTGGGTTTTCTTTAACTAAATTTATTTATTTTTATTTTATGTGTATGAATGTATTGTCTGCATTTATGTAAGTACACCTGTGTTGCTAAATGCTCAAAGATGACAGAAGAGGACGTCAGATGCCCTGGAACTGGAGTTACAGATGGTTGCCAGCTGCCATATGGGTTCTCAGATTTAAACCCCAGTCCTCTGCAAGAGCAGCCAGTTCTCTTAACTGCTAAGCCATCCCTCTAGCCCCCATTATTGGGTCTTTCATATGTGGTGAGGAGGACTGGCTGGGGGCCTGCCATACACTAAGCCTATGCTCTACCATAGAGACACAATCTCGGAACCTCCAACCCAATCTAGAAAATACTAAAGTCATAGCTTTTACTTACATGAAATGAAATGAAAAGATTTGTTATTTATCCCTTTGCAGAGAACAAACCATTGGTCTGTAGCGAAAGTTTGAGTGAATTAATACTTAATACAACACTTTTGTGTGTATATGTGTGTGTAGGTGTTTGTGGTATGCACATATGTAAGTACATGTGTTCACGTGTGTGCACACACGTGGAGGCCAGAAATTAACATTGGTTGATGTCTTTGATCTCTTTCCATCTTATGCATTGAGGTCTCTCACTTGCATGCAGATCTCGCTAATTCAGTTAGCCTGGTCCCCTAGGGATCCTGTCTCCACCACCTATGTGCTGGACTCACACTTGCCCAGCATTTACATGGGTGCTAAGGATCCAAATTCCTATTCTCATGTTTCTGTAGCATGTGCTTCACCAACTGAGTCATCATCCAGCCCAACATTTAATTTAGAAAGGCAGGATTAATTAAAGATAATTTTCTAAGCAATGTTTTTATTGCCTATAATAAAATCTTTGAAATTTATAGGGAAGTTGTTCTAGTTTGTCTTCCATTGCTGTGACAAAACACTCTGACCGACACTAACTTGGGGGGGAAAGGGTTTATTCAGCTTACATCTCCTGGGTCACAGTTCATCACTTAGGGAGCCCAAAGTAGGAACTCGGGGCAGGAACCTGGAGGCAGGAGCTGAAGCACAGGCCATGGAGGAATGCTGTTCACTGGCTTGCTCCCCTGGCTCATGCCCAGCCAGCCTTCTTATACAGTACACAACAACCTGCCCAGGGTGGCACCACTCATTGTGGGCTGGGCCCTCCCACACTGCTCGACCATCAGGACAATACTCCACAGATGTGGCCACAGACCAATCCAATGGAGCCAATTCCCCAATTGAGGCTCCCTCAACCCAGGTGTGTCAAGTTGACACTAAAGCTATCCAGCACAATTGACCCCTTGTCAACTTGACACACAAAACACATCACTATTAAACCACCACCTTTCCAGTTCTTATCCCCAAAGTATGATGTTAACATTAATCACAACCTAAGACAGTACAACCTTAAAAGCCCCACAGTCCTTAAAATGTCCAAACACTTAAAAGTTCA